>OX336887.1:27767241-27954741 GCA_946959425.1 Argyrosomus regius
GAGACCAGAGCAAAAGAACTGTGATGTCATCGGGTTCCGGTTCTAAATTCTAAATTCTGAATTCTAAATTCTAAATTCCGAATTCCAAATTCCAAATTCTAAAAGATCGAAGCAAAAGAACAAGTTTTAGCTCTGGGGCGACCATGATGTGTGGTGTACCCGAGGCAGGGCCACGGCCGAGACCAGAGCAAAAGAACCGTGATGTCATCGGGTTCCGGTTCTAAATTCTAAATTCCGAATTCTGAATTCCGAATTCCAAATTCCAAATTCTAAAAGATCGAAGCAAAAGAACAAGTTTTGGCTCTGGGTCGACCATGATGTGTGGTGTACCCGAGGCAGGGCCACAGCCAAGACCAGAGCAAAATAACCGTGATGTCATCAGGTTCCGGTTCTAAATTCTAAATTCCGAATTCAAAATTCCAAATTCTAAAAGATCGAAGCAAAAGAACAAGTTTTGGCTCTGGGGCGACCATGATGTGTGGTGTACCCGAGGCAGGGCCACAGCCAAGACCAGAGCAAAATAACCGTGATGTCATCGGGTTCCGGTTCTAAATTCTAAATTCTGAATTCCAAATTCCGAATTCCAAATTCCAAATTCTAAAAGATCGAAGCAAAAGGACAAGTTTTGGCTCTGGGGCGACCATGATGTGTGGTGTACCCGAGGCAGGGCCACGGCCAAGACCAGAGCAAAAGAACCGTGATGTCATCGGGTTCCGGTTCTAAATTCTAAATTCCGAATTCAAAATTCCAAATTCTAAAAGATCTACGCAAAAGAACAAGTTTTGGCTCTGGGGCGACCATGATGTGTGGTGTACCCGAGGCAGGGCCACGGCCAAGACCAGAGCAAGAGAACCGTGATGTCATCGGGTTCCATCAAATCAATCAATCAAATTTTATTTGTATAGCCCAAAGTCGCAAAATACATTTTGCCTCGGAGGCTTCACAGTCTGTACAGGGAGTGACACCCTCTGTCCTTAGACCCTCGGTTCGAGTGAGGAAAAACTTGCCCACAAAAAACCCTTTTAACAGGGAAAAAAGTGGAAGAAACCTCAGGAAGAGCCACAGAGGAGGGATCCCTCTCCCAGGACGGACAGACGTGCAATAGATGTCACGTGTACAGTCAACAAGTCAACAGAAACAAGACCAGAGCAAAAGAACCTTGATGTCATCGGGTTCCGGTTCTAAATTCTAAATTCCGAATTCTGAATTCTGAATTCCAACAGGCCAAGCCAAGACCAGACAAAAGAACCGTATGTCATCGGGTTCCGTTCTAAATTCCAAATTCCAAATTCTAAATTCTAAAAGATCGAAGCAAAACAACAAGTTTTGGCTCTGGGGCGACCATGATGTGTGGTGTACCCGAGGCAGGGCCACAGCCAAGACCAGAACAAAAGAACCGTGATGTCATCGGGTTCCGGTTCTAAATTCTAAATTCCGAATTCCAAATTCCAAATTCTAAAAGTTCGAAGCAAAAGAATAAGTTTTGGCTCTGGGGCGACCATGATGTGTGGTGTACCCGAGGCAGGGCCACAGCCAAGACCAGAGCAAAAGAACCGTGATGTCATCGGGTTCCGGTTCTAAATTCTAAATTCCAAATTCTGAATTCTGAATTCCGAATTCCAAATTCCAAATTCTAAAAGATCGAAGCAAAAGAACAAGTTTTGTCTCTGGGGCGACCATGATGTGTGGTGTACCCGAGGCAGGGCCACAGCCAAGACCAGAGCAAAAGAACCGTGATGTCATCGGGTTCCGGTTCTAAATTCTAAATTCTAAATTCCGAATTCCAAATTCCAAATTCTAAAAGATCGAAGCAAAAGAACACGTTTTGGCTCTGGGGCGACCATGATGTGTGGTGTACCCGAGGCAGGGCCACGGCCAAGACCAGAGCAAGAGAACCGTGATGTCATCGGGTTCCATCAAATCAATCAATCAAATTTTATTTGTATAGCCCAAAGTCGCAAAATACATTTTGCCTCGGAGGGCTTCACAGTCTGTACAGGGAGTGACACCCTCTGTCCTTAGACCCTCGGTTCGAGTGAGGAAAAACTTGCCCACAAAAAACCCTTTTAACAGGGAAAAAAGTGGAAGAAACCTCAGGAAGAGCCACAGAGGAGGGATCCCTCTCCCAGGACGGACAGACGTGCAATAGATGTCACGTGTACAGTCAACAAGTCAACAGAAACAAGACCAGAGCAAAAGAACCGTGATGTCATCGGGTTCCGGTTCTAAATTCTAAATTCTGAATTCTAAATTCTAAATTCCGAATTCCAAATTCCAAATTCTAAAAGATCGAAGCAAAAGAACAAGTTTTGGCTCTGGGGCGACCATGATGTGTGGTGTACCCGAGGCAGGGCCACAGCCGAGACCAGAGCAAAAGAACGGTGATGTCATCGGGTTCCGGTTCTAAATTCTAAATTCTGAATTCCAATTTCCGAATTCCAAATTCCAAATTCTAAAAGATCAAAGCAAAAGAACAAGTTTTGGCTCTGGGGCGACCATGATGTGTGGTGTACCCGAGGCAGGGCCACAGCCGAGACCAGAGCAAAATAACCGTGATGTCATCAGGTTCCGGTTCTAAATTCTAAATTCCGAATTCCAAATTCCAAATTCTAAAAGATCGAAGCAAAAGAACAAGTTTTGGCTCTGGGGCGACCATGATGTGTGGTGTACCCGAGGCAGGGCCACACACAATTCTGAATTCTGAATTCCGAATTCCAAATTCCAAATTCTAAATTCTAAAAGATCGAAGCAAAACAACAAGTTTTGGCTCTGGGGTGACCATGATGTGTGGTGTACCCGAGGCAGGGCCACAGCCAAGACCAGAGCAAAAGAACCGTGATGGCATCGGGTTCCGGTTCTAAATTCTAAATTCTGAATTCCAAATTCCGAATTCCAAATTCTAAAAGATCGAAGCAAAAGAACAAGTTTTGGCTCTGGGGCGACCATGATGTGTGGTGTACCCAAGGCAGGGCCACAGCCAAGACCAGAGCAAAAGAACCGTGATGGCATCGGGTTCCGGTTCTAAATTCTAAATTCCGAATTCTGAATTCTGAATTCCGAATTCCAAATTCCAAATTCTAAAAGATCGAAGCAAAAGAACAAGTTTTGGCTCTGGGGCGACCATGATGTGTGGTGTACCCGAGGCAGGGCCACAGCCAAGACCAGAGCAAAATAACCGTGATGTCATCGGGTTCCGGTTCTAAATTCTAAATTCCGAATTCCAAATTCCAAATTCCAAATTCTAAAAGATCGAAGCGAAAGAACAAGTTTTGGCTCTGGGGCGACCATGATGTGTGGTGTACCCGAGGCAGGGCCACAGCCAAGACCAGAACAAAAGAACCGTGATGTCATCGGGTTCCGGTTCTAAATTCTAAATTCCGAATTCCAAATTCCAAATTCTAAAAGTTCGAAGCAAAAGAACAAGTTTTGGCTCTGGGGCGACCATGATGTGTGGTGTACCCGAGGCAGGGCCACAGCCAAGACCAGAGCAAAAGAACCGTGATGTCATCGGGTTCCGGTTCTAAATTCTAAATTCTGAATTCTGAATTCTAAATTCTAAATTCCGAATTTCAAATTCAAAATTCTAAAAGATCGAAGCAAAAGAACAAGTTTTGTCTCTGGGGCGACCATGATGTGTGGTGTACCCGAGGCAGGGCCACAGCCAAGACCAGAGCAAAAGAACCGTGATGTCATCGGGTTCCGGTTCTAAATTCTAAATTCCGAATTCCAAATTCCAAATTCTAAAAGATCGAAGCAAAAGAACAAGTTTTGGCTCTGGGGCGACCATGATGTGTGGTGTACCCGAGGCAGGGCCACAGCCAAGACCAGAGCAAGAGAACCGTGATGTCATCGGGTTCCGCTTCTAAATTCTAAATTCCGAATTCTGAATTCTGAATTCCGAATTCCAAATTCCAAATTCTAAAAGATCGAAGCGAAAGAACAAGTTTTGGCTCTGGGGCGACCATGATGTGTGGCGTACCCGAGGCAGGGCCACAGCCAAGACCAGAGCAAAAGAACCATGATGTCATCAGGTTCCGGTTCTAAATTCTAAATTCTGAATTCTAAATTCTAAATTCTAAAAGATCGAAGCAAAAGAACAAGTTTTGTCTCTGGGGCGACCATGATGTGTGGTGTACCCGAGGCAGGGCCACAGCCAAGACCAGAGCAAAAGAACCGTGATGTCATCGGGTTCCGGTTCTAAATTCTAAATTCTGAATTCTAAATTCTAAATTCCGAATTCCAAATTCCAAATTCTAAAAGATCGAAGCAAAAGAACAAGTTTTGGCTCTGGGGCGACCATGATGTGTGGTGTACCCGAGGCAGGGCCACAGCCAAGACCAGAGCAAAAGAAACATGATGTCATCAGGTTCCGGTTCTAAATTCTAAATTCTGAATTCTAAATTCTAAATTCTGAATTCTAAATTCGAAGCAAAAGAACAAGTTTTGGCTCTGGGGCGACCATGATGTGTGGCGTACCCGAGGCAGGGCCACAGCCAAGACCAGAGCAAAACAACCATGATGTCATCAGGTTCCGGTTCTAAATTCTAAATTCTGAATTCCAAATTCCAAATTCTAAAAGATCGAAGCAAAAGAACAAGTTTTGGCTCTGGGGCGACCATGATGTGTGGCGTACCCGAGGCAGGGCCACAGCCAAGACCAGAGCAAAAGAACCATGGTGTCATCAGGTTCCCGTTCTAAATTCTAAATTCTGAATTCCAAATTCCACATTCTAAAAGATCGAGGCAAAAGAACAAGTTTTGGCTCTGGGGCGACCATGATGTGTGGCGTACCCGAGGCAGGGCCACAGCCAAGACCAGAGCAAAAGAACCATGATGTCATCAGGTTCCGGTTCTAAATTCTAAATTCTGAATTCTAAATTCTGAATTCTGAATTCCAAATTCTAAAAGATCGAGGCAAAAGAACAAGTTTTGGCTCTAGGGCGACCATGATGTGTGGAGTACCCGAGGCAGGGCCACAGCCAAGACCGGAGCAAAAGAACCATGATGTCATCAGGTTCCGGTTCTAAATTCTAAATTCTGAATTCTAAATTCTTAATTCTAAAAGATCGAAGCAAAAGAACAAGTTTTGGCTCTGGGGCGACCATGATGTGTGGTGTACCCGAGACAGGGCCACAGCCAAGACCAGAGCAAAAGAATCATGATGTCATCAGGTTCCGGTTCTAGATTCTGAATTCCAAATTCCGAATTCTAAAAGATCGAAGCAAAAGAACAAGTTTTGGCTCTAGGGTGACCATGATGTGTGGCGTACCCGAGGCTGGGCCACAGCCAAGACCAGAGCAAAAGAACCATGATGTCATCAGGTTCCGGTTCTAAATTCTAAATTCTAAATTCTGAATTCTGAATTCTAAATTCTAAATTCTGAATTCTGAATTCTAAATTCTAAATTCTAAATTCGAAGCAAAAGAACAAGTTTTGGCTCTGGGGCGACCATGATGTGTGGCGCACCCGAGGTAGGGCCACAGCCAAGACAAGAGCAAAAGAACCATGATGTCATCAGGTTCCGGTTCTAAATCCTGAATTCCAAATTCCAGATTCTAGAAGATCGAAGCAAAAGAACAAGTTTTGGCTCTGGGGCGACCATGATGTGTGGCGTACCCGAGGCAGGGCCACAGCCAAGACCAGAGCAAAAGAACCATGATGTCATCAGGTTCCGGTTCTAAATTCTGAATTCCAAATTCCAAATTCTAAAAGATCGCAGCAAAAGAACAAGTTTTGGCTCTGGGGTGACCATGATGTGTGGTGTACCCGAGGCAGGGCCAAAGCCAAGACCAGAGCAAAAGAACCATGATGTCATTAGGTTCCGGTTTTAAATTCTAAATTCTGAATTTAAATTCTAAATTCTGAATTCTGATTTCTAAATTCTAAATTCTGAATTCTAAATTCTAAATTCTAAAAGATCGAAGCAAAAGAACAAGTTTTGGCTCTGGGGTGACCATGATGTGTGGTGTACCCGAGGCAGGGCCACAGCCAAGACCAGAGCAAAAGAACCATGATGTCATCAGGTTCCGGTACTAAATTCTAAATTCTGAATTCTAAATTCTAAATTCTAAATTCTAAAAGATCGAAGCAAAAAACTGCTTACTAAGAAAAACTATCTTATCAGAAAAAAAATAAGCATGTATCCCCTTGATCTAAGATATTTCATCTCGTTAGATTTCAGTTTTTGCAGTGTGGGAGATGTCATCCTGGTCAGTGAGGGCAACACACCCCGACAGACCTGGAAAATAGGCAGGATAACTCAACTGTTTCCAGGGAGAGATGGGCTCGTTCGCTCCTGTATACTTCATACATCCACAGGCAGTTTATTAAGAAGACCTGTTCAGCTAATTTATCCGTTAGAGATTAATTAATTAAAGTGATTGCATTGTGATGTGATGAACATGATAGTGATAACTGTTCATCGGGCGGGAGGATGTTGTAAATATTTTTTCTCTGACAATAGATGAATAATAATAACAGGTTACAATAACAAATGCTTTTATTTTGAAATAGAAATGTGTTGTGTTGTCTTCTGTTAGTGCAACGTTTAAACGTTAAGTTGCTAAAAAAGAAAAATCTACTGGTTGCTAGGTAACGGATCTGCCTTTTCCTCCCCGTTGTCGTTTTTTTCTTCTTTGTAACAGTGTTTTACGTGTTTAAAATAGTAAATATGGGTTTGAATGAGAAGCAGTCGTGATCGTCTTTTTTTTAGAAGCTCCAACAATTTAAACAACAATACCAAAGGAATCTGAAGAATAAACCAAACAAGAAGACCTGGACCAAGCTGGCTACTGTAACGCTTGCTGAGGTGATCCTGTTTAACCGCAGAAGAGAAGGTGAAGTGTCAAAGGTGCCACTTAGTGCATTTACCCTGAGAGACAGTTCAGAAGTTCATTCAGATGTGGCACTAGGTCTTTCCAAGTTGGAGCAAAAGCTTTGCCAACATTTTCAACGGATTGAAATAACTGGGTATTTCCACTGGGGACGTATGCGACGCAGAACGGATGCGCCGCGGTTTTGCTCCGTTTTCTGCCCGGCGTCAATCCCCACCGGGCGCATGACGGCAGCGTAGCGCTGCCTTACGAGCCAGCCATATTCACGCGAGATCACACGATAATCCTGAACGTACGCGAGACCCCAAGATCCCGCGATAAACTGTTTATAAAGGAAACAACAACAACAAACAGCTTATTTTGCTTCTCCGACGTGGAAGAACTGTTGATCTGGCCATCTATCCTCAATTTTCTGCTTCTACCATGGGTAAGTTTGCTCCTCAGTTTCTATATTTGTCTGGTTTTATGATTTTAATCGTAGTTTCATTATGTCCTACTTTGTTGTGCTGTATTGACACTGTAATTACATAGTTAATACTGTTGAAAGTCCAGTTATGAATGACAAGACATGGAACAATGATTTGTGGCTTTTGTTTTGTTTATAAAACAATAAATTTCATTCATTATAATTATTTCATGTGTATTGTTCACATACAGTGCCTGTTAGCAGAAGGAGAACACTTGCATTAGTTCTCCTACTTGAAGGACTGCAGAGGAGGGGAAGAGGGAGAAGAAGCCGATTTTGGGTTCCTCCCCTCAACCAGCAAAGAAGACAAGGTGATTTTTACCATCTGGTGGCTGAACTGAGGTTGGACAGCCAACGCCACCATCAGTATTCCAGAATAATTGCAGAGCAAATGTACGAACCTCTATCCCTCACCGGCCCTGAAGTGACCAGGCAAAGCACAAACTACAGAGCTGCCATAGAACCTAAGCAGAGACTGGCTGTAGCATTAAGATAAACCACAAACAAATGAAATCACAGACCACAAGCTGAAGAAACATATTTTAATACTTTTTCAAGTAACACTCAAGTAAAAACGTTAACATATAAACGTAATAAATATATAAAGTAACTGTTTATAGTAACATAAATAAATGTTCAGTCTTAAAAAAAAAACAGGCAAACAAACATTGTCTGCTGCAATCGAGCCACCTGGCGGGTATTCCATCAACGTAGCTAAGAATTGCCAGACTTAGGTGTAAGCTTGAAGCTTGACTAAGCTCCACTTCCCAATCTAGCTCCAAGTCGTTCCATCAAGTGAAATCAGCTAGCTCCACCTGACGCTTAGTCAAGCCTCACCTGTTAAGCCTCAACTTGTGCACGCCCACAGGGAAAATAAAAAGCCCATACTAGTCCAGAGCAAAAACTGTCAAAAATGCCGAAAAGCAAGGGAAAGGAGCGTGCGGAGATGTTCTCCGCAGCGGAGCAAACCCTCCTCATGGAGGTATATGAGGATTACAGCCACATAATCCGAAAGAAGGGCAATACCGCGGCAATCAATAAAGCGAGGGATGTGGCGTGGCAGAATATTGCCGACAGGCTGAATGCGTAAGTGACAAAGAAAATGAATTATCGCAGCATCATCATGTTATATAAATCCCCCATCAAAGGGACAAAATATATGTAGATAATAATCTACCAATTGATTTCTTGATGGTTTTTGTTTTAAACTGATCAATAATGTGGACCTATTAATGCAACCAAATCCCTAAAATTAAAAGGAAAATCCCCAAAGAACAAAAAGACAGCCCTAATAAGTAACATTCATATGAACATAATTAAAATAGCATTATTGTTTCACTGCAATTTATGTGAAATTCTCCATATTTTATCATTTGGCAGCCCTAGTAGTAATGTTAGAAAGTGATATTCATTTATCAACTGATTGTCCTGGAAGACCCTTGGTGCTGGTGGTGGTCGGAAGGCCCGTTGAATTATCCGGGCCTCTTCATTCACTGGGTTGTCAATGAATGGGCATGCCATGTTGGAATGTCTCACTCAATCTCTCTTTCTCCTTCTCACTCTCTCCCTCTCTTGAATGCACTGCTTAAATGTCTTGGCCTTTGTCAATTGACCTCAATTGGCTTTGGCTTTGCCAGCCAATAGGAGGCAAGGAGGGTGTGTGGGGGTGGAGAGTGGAGGGCATTTACATCTAATTGTGGTTTGGTGTACCTATTCAATCTTTTATTTTCAATGCCTCAATTTCCTTTTATTATATTTTTTTGCTAATTAGTTTAATTTTGTATTTATTTGTGTCTTATTTTTTGTTATATTTTATTTCTGTAATAATGTTCTTTAATGTACTTATAGATAATATATAATTATTAGTATAAATAATTTCTTTAATACATTTTATTATATATTTTACATATTATTTTATCATTCCATGACAGTTGTGTGTCTCTGTTTCTGTCTATTGGACATTCTTTGATCATAGATGGTGCTAAGCTTCACTTTTAGCCTGCTACAGACCAGGTTTGCCCGGCAGCATAAGTTACCATGGTTACTTGGCTGGCATTCACATTAGCCACCTTGGTGGAAAGGGTTGAGGCTCAGATTGATGGAACGGAAACCTGAGCCACAGTTCTGGCTTAGCCATGGTTGAGGCTTAGCCAGAGTCATAGTTTCCATGGTTACTGAGTTGGGGCTAATTTCAGCCTCTTTGATGGAACCGAACTCTCACTCATATTAGCCAGACTTGGCCATTTAAGCTTGGCTTTGCCTTTAGCCTGCTTGATGGAATACCCCCACTGGTCTTCATCAACTCATCACTCAGTCAGCATTTATTCCTTGTCCTTACCTTCAGTCTCTGCCGGATCGTCACTCTGTGAACACGGTTTGTTGGAAGAAAACTTCTAATCGAGCTAAAGTACAAAAGTTTAAAAGTGATTCAGTCAAGTACTTCGAAAGAAAACTAAAACTAAACATTTTACACATACTCAAAGGTAGTTTCTGTAAAGTTAATTTAAAATCACATTTTTATAATCTTAAGTAGTAGTTTGTACTCACCATCCACTCCCAAAACTCCTGCAGTTAGATGCAGGTCTCTCGTCATCCATGTCGCAGACTCTCTGACCCTTTGATCGATTGACTGCTGACCTGGTGCCACCGGTCATGACGTAATGTTGATGTGAAGTTGTGATAGGCTACATGAACTGCGTATTGTGTTTTAATTTGAAAGGGGGCGGAAGTGTATTACATTGATTCTGTGTCGGATTTCCTGTCTGGTGCAATCTGCTCTGTTGAGCTTCACGTGGTTTAGCAACAGCTCCGTCAAAAATAGAAGTGCTACGGAATGATAGCGCTGCAGCGCGGAGAGACGCTACTAGGACGCTGCTGAGACGTTCCGCGGCGCGCCCGGTGGGAATGGTTTCATTGATTAGAGTGGCAGCGATCAGCTCCGGTGACCGCGGCGCAGCCGTTCCGCAGCGCTTACGTCCCCAGTGGAAATAAGGCTTTAGTGTGTGGCGCTCTGTGCAGTGCCACCGGGCGGCCACAGGAGGGGGCCAAAGACAGACTTGCAGGCAGGCAGACAGACATGCAGGCAGTCAGGGAGGGAGACACACAGACAGAGCGGGTTAGGGTGAGGCGAGGTCAAAGGTCAAAGGACATTCTCCCTCCGGAAGGGGAAGGAGGGTGCACGGTCCATCCAACCCTTGGACCTCCCGTAACTCCAGTCCCGTGTCTGCTGGCGGGGCTGTTGGCGGCGTCGGCCATATCGGACCTCCGATATTAAAAAATATTTATTAAACAAAAAACGCTTCCAAAAGGGAAGGAAAAATCCAGTAAGTGTCCAAAAGTAAGCAAAAAATCCAAAGGTAAGTAAAAAATAAATGAGGGAGTCTTTTTAAATCAAGATATATGTATTTTTAATATTTTTCAAAAACACAATAAAATTATTACAATTTAACAAAGGAAGGTGTGCAAAAAAAAACATTTCGACCTGAAACGGTCTTCTTCAGACTGTACACACCACTAAATAACTCCTCTCTCTTACAGATATTGTCTGCTCGAGGATCAAGTGAGCTCTTTTTAAAAAAAAAAAAAAGTCGACACACACAGAAAAATAAGACTGTTTCCTGTCGTGGAAGACGAAGGAAGAAGATGGCGCTGTGTTTCCATGAAAAAAGTTCAGCTGACGGTGACGTTGAGTCTCAGTAAGTGCCGTCGTGAGGATAAGCGTGGCGGCAGAGAGCCTGATTCAAGCCGTGTACGCATGCGGCGTACAGGGGCGGGGCGAATGGGCAAAAACTCCACCCGGGCCCCGCTTTAAGCATCACACTTGCGGCCTCGCCACATACGCTGCAGCCAGTGCCCTCACATCTCAAGCGGCATCACATGCGCTGCGGGCCGTAGCAGCCTTGCACAGCCAGATCCTAAGTGTGTGGTGCTCTGAGCAGTGCCACCGGGCGGCCACAGGAGGGGGCCAAAGACAGAGTTGCAGGCAGGCAGGCAGATAGACAGACAGACATGCAGGCAGTCAGGGAGGGAGACACAAGAAAGAGCGGGTTAGGTTAGGGTATATGTTTCTCTCCAAGTACATTTTGTGCGAAGGGAGACTAGCAGAGGAAGGATTTCATTGCCCGGTGCAAACTGTGCTTCCACTGTGTGCATGACAATAAACACCTTGAAACTTGAACCTTGAGCCTTGAGTCTTGAATACGGGGTTAAAGGCCACTCGCAGGTGGGGCAGACGCTGCAGCCAGCGGGCTCAGGCCTCCAGCCGCACCACATGCCCGCGGGCCGGAGCGGCCTTGTGCGTCCAGATCCTAAGTGTGCTCGGTGCAGATCATCCCCTCAGCGGCCACCAGAGGGCAGGCGCAGCCCCTAAGCGGCATCGCATGTGCGGCCTCAGCACATACCAAGTACCCCTGACTGCAGACCACAGATCGGGATGGGGCTCAATGTGGGCGGGGTCAAGTGTTGAGCCCCGCCCACATCGACGCTTGACTCCTTTTCGGGCGCCATCTGGTGGCGGAGACCATGCAGCACATTCACAAACAGCAACGCAGCACCTATGGCCAGAGTTGCCTAAAATAAGGAAACAATTATATATATGAAACAATTATAATTATATATATCTATGAAACAGTTATAATTATATATATTAGATAGATAGATCTTCTTTTTTCTTCCTGTCCATAATTTTATCCATTCTTCCTATATTTGAAACAAAGTTGTTCTAGCTTTTCCCCAGAACAGAAACAAAAACATACACCTCTGTATAGAAACCTACTGTATATGATTGTACCAGAGAGAGTCTGTACATTTCACAAACCATGTATGTGTCAGAAATTGCATACGACTGGACCCAAATGCAGACGCTGGTAGAGACAGGTAGGTGAACAATAAACTTTATTTTTACTCGCGAGCTGAACTCACAGACAACAGGAGGAACACAGGAACACCAGGCACAGGGAACAGGCTACAACACAGGACAAAACATAGACACGGAACACACAGGAAGGCAGGACACTGAACTTCAAAATACAACAGGAGGACAACAGGGAACAAAAGACACAGACCATGACAGGACATTTGTAGAGGTTTGGGTTCAAAGGAAGAAAACGCCTGCATTTGCCTTTTGTCCATTATTTCTTGGCAAAATGCCTCGTGATCATCCTATAAAGCGAAAAGGAACATGAACGGTTCCCTCAGCTTATCATCCTCCTCTGGATCCAGGTGATCGGACTGACGGAGGAGTTCCACTGCCCTCAGGCAATCTTTCTTGTCTAAGGAGAGGACTCGGGGAAGGGAAAGTTTATTTATATAGCACATTTAAATACAACGAGACATTGCCCAAAGTGCTGTACAACATCAAAAACAAAATAAAATACATTAGAAGGAAAGGAAGAAAAAAAAGTAGATAAATGAAACAAGTTAACCACAAAATAAGCAATTACATAAAATAAGGAATAATAAATAAAATACTGTAGAACAATAACAACGCCAGCGTGAATAAATGTGTTTTTAATCCAGATTTGAAGGCTGGTAGCGAGGTTGCCAACCTGATCTGGAGGGGGAGGCTGTTCCAAAGTTTTGGAGCTGCGACTGAGAAGGCCCTGTCGGCCCTGAGCGCCAGTCTAGACCTTGGAACTAGTAGAAAAGCCCATAGCAGGCAACATACCCTGTTCCCTGTTCCCAGTCCTGGCATGTTCTCAGCTTCCTCTAGAAAGGAAACAGATTATGGTTCTTATAGGCACAATAACAATGCAAGATGTAAAACAAATTCAGTGGCTGATTTTAAGTATACTGGTTTAATGAAAACGGAGAAATGACTGCAAAACAAACTAACATCCCACCTCTACAACCTTGATGGTTGTGTGTACAGCAACGCTGCGTTGAACAATACCTGATGCTTCAGAGGCAGCTTCTCAATGCCTGAACTTTTTAAGAGGGACCTCTTCCACATCCTGAAATAAGTGGAGGGGTTAGGCTTTCGTCTTCAAGCAATAGTTTGACTACATAATAATTTATCACAGGACCTCTCACCTGTAGTCCTTTTCACTCACGTCGCCTTTTTCTTTCCCGCAATCTGTCTTCTTCTGACCTTGATGATTTAATGAAAACGTACATTCACGATGAAAACATTCATGTTAGTCAGTTGACAGTGAATACAGTAAAAGGATCTGATGTTGATCTTGATGATGATCTGATCCGATGTGATATTGAGGGCACTTCGGCATGGGGAAGTTCTGCAGGAGAACAAGACACCACCATCTCCTAATTTGCAACATGTTTTCCTTTGAAGAAGGAAACGCAAGAAGATTCAAATATGTTTCGGAAAATAATACCTTGTATACTAAGCTTAATGTGTCACAATTTACACATACCTCTCTGAAATCACAATTGGCCCCCATTACAATGTACAGAGCGTACTGTAAGTGAAGAGGTACTTGTGAATATAATATCATGCATATTCCCCAGGATACAATTTTTCAATACAAATAGTGTGTTTTGAATGTAGCAAGCAAACATTTTACAGATAACAGCAACAATATAACATACTGAATAGGTCTTACCATCAAAACAAACACGCCACAGTTGTTGGAGCACCCTTGCTTTGTTAGGCCCTGGGGTGTGAGGAAGGTATTTTAATAAAAGAATGGAAAGAAAATAGTAAATGTTAGCAAATACAATGAAGTAATGTCTCACCTGAACATCATTCATGCCAAGCTTCCTCCAGGGGCCAGGAGATAGGCTTTCAGCAATGTGTCTGAACAAAGAGTAAGCGTAAGTAAATAAAAGTACCATCAACTTTTTAAAAGCATGCATAAACACTTGGAACAAAGTTGAAACTGAATAAGGAAGAGGTTGGAACCTCAAATAAAAGGTTTTTATAATGGGCTTGAACAGAACTTCCCCACTCAAACAAGATATATGGTTCTGTTTTCATATGTTTAATGAATCAAAATAGTTGATGCATGGAATATTTACGATCAAATAAAAACAGGACCATTGATTATAACAAACAAAAAAGGACAAGTGGTTTAAAACAGAACTACCACTGTCCAGATTAGATGGTGCAAGGTGCCCTAAAAACCTGAATAGATGGGTTCTACTCTCATCTCTCCAGCAGCTGCCACAGAGTGGATCAAGAAAGAAAATCTCCCTAGCCTGTGGCCTCAGTATCTGTTAAATGTGTTTGAGTATAACCAGATACATTGAGTTGTGGAATGTTTCTGTAATACTAACAAAGCTGTCATGCCTTTAATTATAGCAAAAAAATTACAATCACCAATAACCAACTTTGGTGTGTAAGGACACAATGGAGGAAAATATAAATGTATTTACACATAGTATCCAATGTCCAGGTATGAATACTGGAAGAAGAATCCATTTTAGACTGGCTGCATTGTCCTGTAAAAAGACATCAATAGCTGAATATGAAATGCTCAAACTTCACTTACAAAAGCAAAAATTTTTAACAAATTACCGACAGGTGATCCATGGAGTTCATCGATGTTGGTGGGAACCAAGTGGCAGTGACATGGCTGTTTGCAACAAACACATGCTCTACTCTCTGTAACAGAGATAGTTTGCTAATATGTTACTGTCAAAATATAGTGACTATTGAACCAATCCAATCCATTTGAATTAAATGTTTCACAAGAGCTACACTACCTTCTCAATGACTTTGAGACAACAGTTCAGGATCTAGTAGAATACATAAACAGTAATTATGAAAAGATTTAAAAAGCATTACATAAACCATATCAGCACAGCACATTCTCTATGCCTACCATCCCATCCATGTCCCGATCCAAACCCAGACTCCAAAAGTCAAAGCGAGTCAGGATGATGTTGTTTACCATTGCAAGGTGCTGAGTGGGACCTTTGGTCTCATCCAAGACTTGTGACAGCTAGTGGAATAAAGCAAAGTGTTTAAACATGTATTTGATTATATCAATGACATTCATAGATATCCACAGTGGCACAATGGTTGACTTTACCAGTTGTTCCTGGATGTCTTGGAGTTCCTGACCACAGCATGCTCTGTGTGCTGACAAATTATGGAGACTAGTGAAGTGTTCATGAGGTCTCTGCTCACTGTCATCATTTACTAGTGAAAAAAGCAACAACAGAAAAATAAAAAAATAAGTGTGAAATGTCACATTTCTCCTTTGAATCAGATATAAATTAGAGCAATGACTCACACTCTTGAGAATCGTCTTGTTCTTTGCTGTTGCCAGCTGACCCCGATGGTATTCCAGCTAATGGGGAATGAGCTGTAGAAAAAAAAAGTTACATACATTACTGTCTAAAGTAGATGAAGACAACAAATGTGCATAAATATTCAATAGCATACCTAAGACTACCCTTCCATGGCTGTCACACTGCATTGCAATATCTGAAGGAACAATCTTGCTATATTGGTCTTTCACTCTTTTGTTCTTTGCCATGTTGTAATGATGCAGTATATTTCTTTGTAGAAATATGTGTGTTGAGGGGGTTGTCATATTCAAAAAGTAATTGTTTTTTCTCATCCCCGAAAACAGCTGCTCCACACACTGGCTGTTGATAAGACCAGCAAGCTCAGGCACAAGCTCCAGCTTTCTCAGAACCTCCCTCTGGTCTTTGCTGTTCCCCTGGTGGAACACATTGTTCAAAGCAAAATGCTGTGAGGACCCAGTGAGAGGGTGACCATCCTTGTCAGCTGGCATCTTAGAATTTTTCAGCCAAGGCATGTTGACATGAACCTTGCCCTCTGAGGCCTGCTTAATGTTCTCTGGGGTGGGGTCCAGTAACCTTCCTTGAAAAGGGGCAAAGATTCCTGGCTGCCTTCGGTTGGCATGCAATGCCAGCCCCCCTGGCATAATCGTACACTGACACATTGGGAAAGTGTTTCCAGGATAGCAAGAGATCCACAAAATCACGTGGACTCTCTGCTCTAAGGTTGAATTTGATTGAATACACAACCCCACATGGACAAGTGATTACAGCCCAACCACCTGTAGGACAACAGAACAAAACATAGCATGAGGGGTGAATTTTGCACATTTCATCCACTAATTCACCTTCAAGTTCACAAGCTCACCCGTGAGCCGCTCTTCATTAATTTTCTCATCATCAATAAGGTTTTCATCATCCCCATCATTTGGCATTTTGGGGCTTTGGATTTTTTCTAGTTCGGTGTTTAAGACTGAATTTGACCTACGGGTGTATGGGCCAATCCATGGAGCCCAGAGATGGTAACTTGGGGGCACAACAAAAGGGTTCTTCCGACCACCTTTATGAACAAATGTGATGAGTATTACCTATTATTATCACAAAACTGAACACATATTAATGTACTTTACTTTCAGTGCAACTGTTCTCAAGCTGCACAGCAAATGCCAAACTGTTAAAATCCCAGAGTTTTGATGACCAGAGTAGAACTTTATACACTTTGGTGTTAAATAGGCACTGAGTACACTTTTCGGGGTGTACCAGACACTCTCATTGGGGTTGTCTCTAAGTATAATGCTGGTGTAGAGTTATTGAAGTGTTTATTTTAGGACGATGGACTCCCTGAGAGTCTAACTGTTGATTGAAACGTTCCCGGCCACATGTAGGTTTAGGTTTCGATTCGTCATCAGGTCGCTGCGCCTTCTCATTGGTTGAATCCAGACACATGTCACCACTTGGCAGAGACGGTGACGGGGCATTTCTCAGCTTCACGGGAATGTAGGTAAGAAAGTACTAAGTGAATAATGCACAGGGTTTCTGCAAGATTTTAAAAAGTCTTAAATATGTCAATTAAAAAAATATATATTTATAATTTTTGGAGAAATGCATTAGTGTGATTCATAGTTAGTTGTGTCTGTGTACTTTTTCGTACTTCACATAGGTCTGAAATTTAATTCATAATGGTTCTTAAAAAGGTCTTAAAGTCTTGAGTTTAACTTGTTCAAACCTGCAGAAACCCTGAATTCAGAATATTCCGAATTTTCCGAATTTTTCGTGTTTTAGTTTTCATAACCAACTTAAAAATGCTAATGTTTTTGGCTAACGCCAAACTTAATAGCTAATGCTAACGAGGCACATGTCTTCAATTTAGCTAATGCTAAACCTTTCAGCTAATGCTAACAAGGCTTGTGGCTTCAATTTAGTTTAGCGAACTTGCTATATCAACGGTAAAGCCATTGCAAACTTTTAAAATATTATAATTGTTGTCGTTGTTGTAATGCTAGCCGTAGTGAAGCAGGCTATCTGTCAAAAAAAAAAATTCAGCATAACGATAAGTGTAACGCTATTTCAAAGCCTCCGGCTCCCACTGAAACTACGCATTTAGTGGTTAAATTCAAGTTTAACTCTGCACTGCATTTGGTGCATGTGTGCAGTGATGCTAAATCAATTACTCTTTTTTGTTGTTGTTGTAATAGTGGAAGGACGACAACAATGCTGTTCAAAGTGCAATACCACGGAAAGAAGAAGTACATTAAACTTAATGGAGCCTCACATTCAGATTTTCTCAAAGAGGGTAAGTTATTGTTTGTGCTTCAGTGACAATGTGAATTTAATTTGTGTGCCACATTTAACATTAGAACATCAACAGGTAATATATTCTTTGCAGCTGTTTTTTTAAATTGTATGTAACTTTGTTTCAATACAAAGTCAAAATCAAGATAGTCATATTTAAAAATAAAGGCCAGCAGGTCAAATTAACCCCCAAAGGGAATAATCATTTTCGCTGCATGAATGTTGAATCTTAGATACCACTTGAATCCTATCTATCAACTTTTTTCAGTTTTGTAATGCTGAGGTACATGTAAATATGTTCTGTCACGACTATGGGGAGACAGGAGGAGAGGAGAGAAAAGTGCTGTACTTGACCAAAATGCTGAACCAACATCACATTTGCCCTAGGCCAAGTGACAGAACCTTTGGGGAAAAGTTCAAGTTTGCAAATATTAATCTGTATAATACAGGGGTAAGTTTAAAAAAAAAAACAGGAGTTTCTGATGAGTGTTGTCAAAATCACCTGTAGCGGCAGTGAACTGTAAAGTTAGTGTTATGATCTCAAATACCCCAAATATGTTTGCTTGAAACCTCATTAAAGGTCATTTCCAGTCATAATCAATGTTTGTCTCTGAAATCATGTCACCTATGATCAGTTCACCTCATACCATCCATACACCTAACTGCAGTGTGTGGACGTTTATATTCAGTTTTGTTCAAGAATCGATCATTTTGTCAATGTTAACGTATGGGCCCCGGGCATATTTTAAAAAATTTCTGTGGTTGCAAGTTTCATAATTTTTGTCTGTTCCTTTTTGAAAAGAAAAAAATGTTTTAAAAAGATAATTTTAACCAAATTCTAACTTACCGCAGTGTCCGCATTGTTCATTTCCGGGTGAGCGAGTCATGCGACACCTCTGGCTGAGAGTATCCAGTAATCGAGTATGGTGCTTCCTCACCCCAAAATTAACAATGTGGACGCCATGGTTAAAATTTGGTTAAAATTATCTCAAAAGTGAACTGACAAATTAGCAAACTTGCAAGCACAGAACAATTTTTAAATATGCCCGTGCCCATACGTTAACATTGACAAAATGATCGCTTCTTGAACAAAACTGAATATGAATGTCCACACACTGCAGTTGGGTGTATGGATGGTATGAGATGAACTGATCATAGGTGACGTGATTTTAGAGACAAACATTGATTATGACTGGAAATGGCCTTTAACTACTCTGGATAGCTACCACAGAGCAGCCATTGTATAGGGAATTGAGAGGGGCTTCTCCATGGATTATGTAATGTGTTCATCTTCAGGTACACTACAATAATAAAAGTGCTTGAAAGCTCATTTTTTACCCCAGTAAAATCATTCCAGGTTTCATTTAACTTTTTTCTGTATTCAAAGCTAAAGTGAAGTTCAGCATACCCGCTGAGACCGACATATATGTGCTGGATGACACTGGAACAGAGGTCGATGAAGAGGTCTTCAGCGACATCTTGGAGGAAAAAAACGGACATCCTGTGGACGATTGCTGATGTTCTGTAAGTCACTGGTAAATGGTCATTTGATTATATTGTCCATCGAAGGGTTACAGTTGCATCATGTGTCTGTTGTAATTGACTTTCCCTCACAAAAAGGAGTTGTGCTTAAAATGTGGCCATATCAACCATCAAAACTCATATAATCTATAAGTGGCAAAGAAAACCATTTCCCTGTGTACCCATTCTCTCATCTCCTCTCAATTGAACATGTGGATCAATTAATGAAATCACAAGTGAAAAATGTTTTTAAAAATATTGTGTTCCCTCTTTTCAGACTCTCCTGTTCCATCCTCATACACGGACACCTTGTCACTATCATCACGCTCATCAGAGAGTGATACTTCTATGATGTCCCCAAAAAGACGGCACATTGATGACGCCATTCTGAGGTCCCCACAAAGTCAGCACAATGATGACAGTTCTTCACAGGCCAAAGAGGTGGTGTTTTTTTGTAGAACATTTGTCTTTATGTTGTAAATTTTGTATGTTTTGGCAAAACATGTTTTTGGTATGCTGATCTGATTTTTTTCTTATTCATGTTGTCAAGCTTATCAAGAGAGTTCTGGAACAAAAGCCTGGAGGGGAGAAGATACTTAAAGAATATGCAATGAGAGGAGAGATGAAGGACCGAACACGCCGTGATCTTGTCAACATCATTGTTGGTGATATGGTGGAAAAGTATGGGTAAGTAAAATGCTTTCTGGTGCATGATTTATTGAAGAGTATATTCATAGTATTTGACTGTAAACATTTTGCTTATGAAAACAGATTATCAAATAGCAGGTGATAATTGATAAATGACAAGCACGGCCAATGAACTGCAGCCTTGTGCCATATTGGCAAGAAAAAAAATGTCATGAGAATACCAGTGTATCCCCTCTCAGCCTCAGCCTGGGCAAAATTTTGGTTTAAAAAATATGCTTGTACAAAACTGTATGGTTTGAGTCTTGTGGTTCTAATTTTCTCATTTTTATTCATATAGTTTACATGTTTGGGGTCACCACTGTAAATCGCCATACTGATTTTTTTTTTTTTCCTGTCATTGCAACCTATCATTTTCCACACAGACGTGCTCCACCGAAGGACAAAAGAACACAGTATGCATTTGTGAGTATATTAAGTGTGGTTAATGTTTCCCAAATTTTCATGTTATAGTTATCAAGACTTTTGCAGTTTCTTAGGAGTAATGTAGGAAGGCTTTTTTATACCAATATTACCAACGTTGCTAGGGGTACAGGCAGCAGGGGCTCAATTATTATTCTTGATGGTAAATCTCAACACTTCTTTCTACAGGTATCTATATTGAATCATGATGAAATTTCTTTATTTATTTCCAACTTTATTGTTTTTAGGAACATTTCTTTGATGCTGATAGCAATGAGGGCTACATTGCCTGGAAGCTTAAAAACACACAGCGGGACCTCAGCACTGGCAGTAGCAGTGGATTTAAGAGAAACAGCTCTCACACCTCAGACAGCGGACCAGAGTTGGAGAGAGAAGTGTCTAAAGAGAACCAGCTGGAGGGAGACCAATGTTGTGAGGCCATATCTCTACTAAAACACAGCAAAGACAAAGAGCAGATCTTCATGAAAATGAGAGCAACCTTCAACCACAGACAAAAGCTGATCCATGATCCTGAGCGATGCAGCACAGTACTTGCAGTGTTCCCAAGGTTCCTTGACACGAAAGGCCTGGTAAATTCACATTAATTATGTTTAAAATGTATTCTCTGTCAAAAACAGCATTACAAAGATGAAGATGGTTATTTCTGCCCAGTGCTACCACCATTAAATAAACCTACACATGGTTTCTCCCCTTTAGGTCTTGCAGGACTTTGAGCTGTTGTTTGGAGCTGAGACTTCTTCAAAACTCCTTGAGAAATGGGGAACACTCCTGAAGGCAAAAGTAATAGAGCAAGCCAAAAACCTCAGCAAGACACCCCTTCTTGACTACCTCAGTCTGCAGAGGTGAACCCTGATGAGGATGATGAAGTGCCAGGTAAGTGATATAAAATAATAACCTGTTTGTATTTGGCCACCTTTTTAGATGCTGACTATTTATTGACAAGAGCTTTTTAAACCTGTAATGTTATGTCTTTCGTCAGGTGTGTTTCATGCTCAAAGCATGTGCTCTCCTTTTTCAGGTTGGGATAGTGACATGGCCTCACTTCTCCTGCTGCTCTACCTCCTGCCACCACCTCCAAGTGGAAAGAAGGGAGCTGTCAAAATCAGTATCCGGGAAGCTGTGGATCGTGTAGTAAAGTTTCATAAGGCAAGTGTTTCCTGACAGACATCAGTTTTGGCTAATTATTGTACCTTTCACTTAATACAAGGGAATTTTCTCACAGGTAGTTATGGTGTAGCATGACTGTTCAACATGCATACTGGATAGAACAATCCTCAGTTAGGAAATAAATGAATCTAAATGTCTTCCGAAACTCCAGCACTTAGACAAGTGATGTCCCACAAATACCAGAATAAATTGCTATTAAAAACAAAGTGATATGTAAACACAACAGTTTGCGACAACTTATGGGATAGAGTTCAGTTGAAGTTCCTTGTTAAATTCTTCAGAATGAATGAGTGGTAATTATTTTTGCAATGCACCAGTTTCTTTTCAGTCTCATCTCCATGTCGAGGCCTTGTGAAAAATAAAATCAATAAAAATGTTAAGTGTAGTAATACTTTTTGTCATCTTACAGTCATGTCACAGCCTTCAGGAACACTCTGGTCCAGACCAGCGGAGGCAGCCCTACATCCTGGCAGTTGGGACGACAAGAAACAGCATCCATGAATACTACATTGCGATGGATAATGTGCTCCTTCCCTGCAAGGCCAGGTCTTCTCTCTCGGCCTTTGATGAACTTTTCAAGGCACATTATGTGTTTGGTGTCTTGTTGAGCGAAAAAACCGACCAACCAGAATCAATTTAGAGACAGACTGGAAACGGCATTGGTCTCAATGCCATTCAGACATTTTGCTTGATCCGGAATATTCCTTTGATATTTGGAGATGTTGTACAAGAAGGAAATGCACACTGGAGACTCTTGCTGCTTCTGTTGCAAATTATGAACATCATATTTTCTCCAGTCGTTACTGATGTCATGACTGTATGTCTGAAGCATCTCATTGTTGAACATCATCAACTTTTCAAAGAGCTTTATCCACATCGCAAAATGATTCCTAAACATCATTTCATGACTCATTATCCCAGGTCCATTCGAAAAATATGAGATATGAAGCCAAGCATAGGTTTTTCAAAAACACAATCAAAAATTTCAAAAATATAACAAAGTCGTTGGCTAAAAAGCATCAGATGTCTATAGCATTTCATTGGGAATCAACACCTTTCAAAAGTATTGACTGTGGGCCAGTGAAAACTGTTAAGCTCAATGCCCTAGCAAATGGTGAGATAATTGCTGAAGAACTACAGGTTGACTTGGACTGTGAAGTTGATGTGACATCTTGGATCACTTGTTTTGGGAGCCCAGGTCTTCTGGTTTGCTCAAACATAGAGGATTTGCCAGTATTTAGCCAAATAAGGGACATTGTTTCATTTAATGGAGAGAGGAATTTGAGACACTTTGTTTTGCAGAACATTTTCACTCTTTTCATGTGAGACAGGAAAATGACAAAAATGTTACAGTGCTTAAAGTTGATGAGTTGTGCTTGTTTAAGCCATTTGATCTGCAGACAACGTATGGGTTTGACAGAGATGACCAGTATGTGGTGCCTATGCATGTGTTCCTGTAAGAAACTTGCTTGATTGGTTGCCAGGGACACCTTTTTTTTTTTTTTTTTATGAATTAATTTATTTTATTTTTTTTTTTTATTATTGATTTTTTTTTTTTTTTTTTTTACAACTTATGGGTTTGGCAGAGTAGTATGTGGTGCCTATGCATGTGTTCCTGTAAGAAACTTGCTTTATTGGTTGCCAGGGACACCTTTATTTTTTACATGCGCCGCAGCAACAATAAAAAATGTTGTTTGAAAATGTTTTCAAGAATCTAATGTGTAGACTGTTCATTCCTGAAGTGATGATAATTCACCTCAAAGGTGTTGGGTGTACACCAGTCAGAGTATATTCTTACCCTACAAGTATTAAATAATCAGCTCTGCAAAGTGCTACAAAGCACTGACTTGGAGTACATCTTTTTACTTTCTGGGGGTTCTAGGTTTACACTGCAGGTGTTAGGAAGCACTGAAAGAGTGCCCAAAAGTACCACTATTAGAGTACATTTGCACTCTCAAAGTGTTTAAATGTAACTCTTAATTTGGAGTATATATTTTGCTCTTTTGACAGTGTTCAGTGAACACTGAACTCTTGGACCTATACATACACCGAAATGGGTGTTAAATGTACACCTATTGCTGTGTGTTCTGTCTCACATGACTTACATGGAATCAAACCACGACTGATCATTTCTGTGGCCACAGCGTCCCAGAAATTGTTTATATCCACATGACCATCGTAACCATCAGGTGGGCTCTGGATTTCACTCACTGTTAGAACAAGAGTCTGTTTTTCATAGCTCAATCACTTAAAAAAAAACTCTGAACATGACAGTTGATACAGAATATGCCAACTGTGTTATTCAAGGACATGGTTAATATGATATTCCACTTACAATAATTCAGGGGCAGAGAAGGTGATACATAAACAATTAAGCTAAAATATGTAAAATAACAGCTTATCAAACTCACCTGGCATATTGAAAACACCTTTCTTGTGAAGATCCATCACAACAACCGGTGGGTTGTATCCACATGACACACAACTGTAAGTGTACTCATGGTTGGTAAGGGCCTCAAAATGAAGGTATGCCTAAAGAACCCTCTCCTTGTTCGGAAAGGACACCTTCTCTGTTGTCTCTATTATTTCGATCACTTTACTGATAGCTGTATGCGTCTGGAAAATGATGAAAATGAGTATTCTATGTTATATAATTTTCAAAATGTAAGAAGTATACTTTGTTAGAGTAGCATCATCACCTTTTGTTTAAGAGTAATGATCTGGAATGACTGAATTTTAATAAAGGAGGAATCAGCAAGGATAAATATATTATCTTATTATTACTTTTTTATTATATAAGTCGAGAAGTTGGGTCACTCGAAAGGATGAAATTAAATTCTATCACATTATATAGAAAATCAATTCACTGGACCTTTCAGTGAGCACTATACATTATTAAGTGCAGAGACAGGATTATGTGGTCGTCAAAGTTAGGGATACCATCCTCCCACTCCTGGTATCTGTAGATCATGCCACAGTTCAGGCATGTCTTTCTGTATGTTGATATCCCTAAAAACACAGTCATTTGAGATTAGTAGAACTACTTTTTCTATTTCTCATGTACATATAAATGATGTAACCCACTAAATGATAAGAACACAAGACCATAGAAAGACCTGTGATAGTACCAACCTTCAACTACACCTGTACTTGTCAGGATCTTTCCTTTAGAGGTTATTAGTTGTTGTTCACAAAGTGTGTATTCACATTCTACACATTTTGTTTCTTTAGGGATAAGGTGCTTAGGAAAGCTGTCCTTTGTTTTTCCCTCTCTTGACAGTTCTATGACAGCTTGGGGTAGATCTGCAGGGAGCTTTTTATGGGTGAGGGGGTAATTCAGCATCCTTGCAACTCTTCTGTCATCTGGTGGATAACTGTCCTCTTTAGACTCACTTTCATTTTGATCTGTGGTGGCCTGGGTCGGATTGGGTGTCTCTGCCTCTGTGCTCTTCACCTTTCTGAATAGCTCCCTCTTTGTGATGAAGAGATGCCATTTAGCAACAGCTTTGTGAATGCAAGACTCTTGCTTTAGAGCAGGGACAATGCCAGTTGTTCTGTTTTGTGTCATATGACACAATTACTCTTCCCAACCTACTGTAATATGTTACCTTTGGTTCATGAACAGAGATATGAAATTTGGATGGTGGACCACCCACAGTCAGGTGCACAGACAGGGGCAGACCCTCTGCATCAGCATTTTGTTGACGACGCAGGAGACTAGCCTTACGCTCCTCGCCAAACCATTTATTCTCTACCATTGTTTCCAGCGCCTCAGCAGTTAGTCACGGTTTTATCTTCAGCATGTGGGGAATATAATAAAGATTGTAAATGGTGGCACTCATAAGGCAACATCCCGCTCCTTACTGCAAAGTCACCATTCAGACGGCACTGGTCGACTTCACACGTCACCTTCTGTGTTGGCCCCCAAGTATTCTTTATCACGTGTATGGGTGTTGCAGGACCACAAAAAGATTTCTCAACTGCAAACACACCATGTATAACATCGACACACACAGGCCAAAAACCTGTCCTTCGACACTGTCTCAAAGTGGTGTGTATGCTTTCTTTTGCAGTGTGTTTTGATTTTTTTTTGTTTAACCTCACTTTGCAGTGGGGACAAGTGACCTTCTTCTGTTTTCTGTGTATTGTGTGACTATATGTTTTAGGGGTGTCTGAATGCTCTGCAGGGACCACAGAGTGCTGAGTGGGGGCCACTGGGTGCTGTGCGGGGGCCACATGGTGCTGAGTGGAGAACTGGGCCCTCATTAAATTATGGAATAATTAAAACATTTTTTTTTTTAAAATAGGCCTATTTGTGGAAAGAATATGTAATATTTGAGTTACATAAAAGCTTTTTATTTGTTTTCTTCCTAATTGTCCTTGAAATAGTGGTCAAGAACCCCCCCACCCCCAACACAAAAATGGTTTGGCCACTGATCAAAATTTGATGTTGCCTTTTGATTTGAAGTTCAGTACGCTCAAAATGTCCGGTCAGCACAAGTCCGGTGCTCAGAAAAAGAAATAAAAGAGAAGAAGAGAAGAAGAAAACAGAGGCCTTAAAGATTTTCTTAACAAATATTTAAAAAAAGGTGGTGACGGTTAAGCTGGGACTAGTAAAGTGAACGTAGAGCAAGTGTCACGAATCCCCGACCAGGATGACTGTTTGTTTGTTTGTTTGTGGTTTATGTGTGGGTGCTTGTGTTTTTGTGTTGTCTGGTGTTTGTGTCACTTTCCTGGCAGTGCTTGAGGGGGCGTGCCGATACCTATCATCTCACACACCTGGCTGAGATCATCACCTCACCTGCTCCTCATCAACAGTATTTAAGGAGCAGCCACACATCCAGTCTCCGCCGGATCGTTGTGAAGTATTGTGTATGCTACAGCCTTCTAGCCTGAAATTCTACCTGTTTTCTGCCTGCTTGAGCCAATCTGTCGCCATCTGTTTTTGTCTCCCACTAACCGTGTTTGTCTGCCTCAGGAACCAGTCCAGTCCGCTCAGCCTTCGCCTCGTGTAGCCGGTGTGTGGACCCGCACCCTCCAAGCCTGCCAGCCGACCACTCTCTGGATCTCCCCCCCCACCTCTGGACTCCCACTCTCGCCTGCCAGCTTCCTGTGTTTGGATCAAGGTGCACCAGATACCTGTTTGTAGCTATGGCCCCGTGTACAATCCTCCACTGGAGGTCTCCTGTCTGTTTGTTCACAGGAGGTTTGTACAGGGACCGCCAACAGCCCTTCGGGGAGGATCCCACGCCAAAGACCTCAGTCCACCTGGACACCTTCACCCCTGCCAGGGAGCGTAAGTTTAAGACCTTGACGCTGAGGAAGTAGAGGTCTTTCTTCTCCAGAGTCTCAAAGTCTGGGTCTTCAGACTCAGCAGGTCATCCTCCTCTGGCTGCCATTGTCCCACAGCTGGAGACACAGCCAGGGAGGGAAAGACGTACTCACATTCATCATCCCATTGGTCAGATAGAGTACGGTTCTCAGCAAACGCTCTGAGGCCTGCTGGCAGGGAAGCACAGACCTCCACCACCAGCACTCTGGTGGACCTGATACAAAGCAAGTCTGCAAGATGAGGGACAGACGTCTTCATGAGATGACCCAACTTGACTAGTCCAGCCTCTCTCAGTCTGACTCTCAGGCTGCAGGCGACAGGACCTGAGAGGTGATGATGCTGCTCCCAAAGAGTGGCTCTTAGGCTACGTTCACACCGCAGGTCTTAATGCACAATTCCGATTTATGGCTCAAATCCGATTTTTTGTTTGGCTGTTCACATTACCTCTTTAAATGCGGCCTGTCTACGGATTGCTGTGTGAACAGCTCACGCTCCTGAAGTGACCCGCATGCGCAGTTGATCATCGGCAACATAAGGGTTAGGGTTAGATTCAGACACATAACCCTGTCCCTCCACTGGCCGCCTGCTTCACTGCTGTCCTCCATGTTTGTTTTGATTATGTGGCTCCCGCCCGCTTTTCAGTCAACTTTATTCGTCATTCATTTACAAAACAGTGCAGCGCGGGTCAGAATGACGTCAAAGTCGCATTAAATGCGACCTGGCTGTTCAGATTGCGGTCGCATTCAAAAAAATCCGATACGTATCCGATTCAGTACCACATTTAAATGTGGCCTGAATCTGATTAGAAAATGTCAGATTCAATGCGACTTGTGCTGTTCACACTGTCAAAAGCAAATCAGATATGGGTCACATATGAGCGAAAAAATCAGATTCAGGTCACTTGTAACTGCGGTGTGAACGTAGCCTTAGAAGACCCACATCCCTGGTGTGGTCCCAGTCTTCCGTTTGGATGTTAGAGTCTGCCAGGCCTGTAGCACCGACCGGTAGAACGATGTTAGTCCTGTTGTATCCACAGACTGAGGCTGGACTAGGAACAGCTGCTTGTCGTAGCCGAGTCGTCCAGCCTTCCTGAGCAGGAGACAGGCTGTGTCTGTCCATGGCAGACCAAGGCTGTACAGCAGCCTCTGGGCGGTCTGTAGTCTGAGTGCTGTGATCCGAGAGTCTATATCCACCAGTCCCTGTCCACCCTCCTGCACCAGCAGATACAGGACAGAAGCCCGTGTCCAGTGCTGCCCAGACCAGAAAAAGTCCACAATCTCCTTCTGGATGTTGTTAATCAGGCCTCTTGGTGGTGTTAAGACTGTCAGTCTGTGCCAAAGGGCCGAGGCGACCAAGTTATTGGCAATGAGGACCCGGCCCCTGTAGGAGAGCTGAGAGAGCAGCCATTTCCATTTGGTTAGTCTGGCACACACCTTCTCCAGAACACCCTCCCAGTTCTTCCTCTCATACTCCTCAGTCCCTAGAAAAAGACCTAGTACCCTGAGTCCCTGTCTACCCCAGCCCAGGTCCCCTGGTAGCTTAGGTGTCTGTCTGTCTGTCCACTGCCCGATTTGTAATGCTTCGCTCTTGTCCCAGTTTACTTTGGCAGAGGAAGCTTTCTGGTACAGTGTAAGGCTTTCTGTCAGGTTATGTACAGCTCAACCCCCCACCCACCTTCACCAAACAACACGCGTCTGTGTACAACAAACCCAGCAGTGACAAAAACCCACCACCAAAACCAAAAGCCCTTAAAGTACCAGAAGAAAACCATGATCCACCCTGTCAAAAGCTTTCTCCTGGTCCAGTGAAAACACCCCGATGTCAAAACTGTACAATTTACATAAATCAAACAAGTCTCTCATTAAAAACAGGTTGTCCATAATGGACCTGTCCAGGACACAGTAAGACTGGTCCCTGTGGATGATTAGATCCAGTACTTGCTTTAGCCTATTGGCGAGCACCTTTGAGAAAAGTTTATAGTCCGTGCATAGTAACGCCACAGGCCTCCAGTTTTTTAAAAGAGCCAAGTCTCCTTTTTTGGGGATTAGTGAAAGAACGGCACTCCGGCAGGAGGCCGGCAGCAATCCTGTCCCTGAGCACTCCTGCAGCACCCCCCACAGGTCAGCACCCAAAACCCTCCAGAAGTGTTTATAAAAATCCGCAGGCAGTCCGTCCAGTCCCGGGGCCCGACCAGAGGCCATCTGTCCCACTGCAGCATTAAGCTCCTCCAGTGAAATGTGGGCATCCAGGGAGACTCTGTCCTCGGAGCTGAGCTGAGGAAGTCCCTGCAGCATCTCGTCCTGGCACCCTCTGTGGACGTCCTCCGCTCTGAAGAGGGTGCTGTAAAAATCCACTGCATGCCTCCTCATCTCACCCTGGTCTGTAGTTACTGACCCATCAGGAAGGTGGAGACAGACCATCTGTTTTTTCCTTGACACCGATTTTTCTAAATTAAAAAAGAAGGAGGTGGGAGCGTCCATCTCCCGGACGGTGGTGAAACGTGCTCTAACTAAAACCCCTTTAACCCTCTCCTGTAAAAACGTGCTCAGTTCCTGTTTCTTTTGGTGCAGCGTGTGTGTGTCTGTGCTGTGGTGTGTGTGAAGCCTTTCCTCCATGTCCCTGATGTCCTGCTCTAAGTGTTGTATGGTTCTTCTGATCCGTGTTGTGGAGTGACTAGTGTACTGCTGACAGAAAACCCTAATGTGTGCCTTACCTACCTCCCACCACTGACTCAAAAACTCAAACTCACCCTTCCTCCCCCTCCAAATTTCCCAGAATGCCTCAAATTTCTTACAGAAATGTGTCCTGCAGCAGCTTCACATTGAAGTGCAAGTATGAGCTGCATTTAGATGTTTGTGTGATGTGAAAATCTAAAGTGACTAAATGGTGATCGGTGAACCCTACTGGAAAAATGTGACTGTTCAATAATCTGTTGCTATATGAATGTGACATGTAAATCCTGTCTAGTCTGGCTGCACTTACCCCCCCCATCCACCACCTTCACCCATGTGTACTGTCTATCGTTAGGATGTTTGAGCCTCCATACATCCACCACCCCCACCTCCGCTTCCAGCTGTGCCAAGGCTGCAGCAGACTGTAGGTGGGGCTCCTGTCCTGTCCTGTCCAGAGTGAAGTCTGTGGTACAGTTCCAGTCACCCCCCCATCACTAAAACCTCGTCCTGACTGCACTGTTTGATGAAAACAGAGACCTTCTGAAACAGGTCCAGCCTGTCTGGGCCCTGATTTGGAGCATAGATGTTGATCAGACAGAAACTGAAACCCTGAATTTCAGCTTTAACAGCCACAGCTCTGCCTGCCATGATCTCAGAGGTGGAGGTGACTTTAATGTCCAGGCCTGGAGAGATCAGAGTGGCTACACCTGCAGACAGGTTGGTGCCATGGGATAATGTGTAATGTCCTCTCCACCACAGACCCCAGTCCACCTCATTGTTGGTGTCACTGTGGGTCTCCTGTAGGAAAATGATGTCCAGTTTTTTGTAGGAGACCATCTGTGACACTAATGCTCTCTTATGCTGGTCTCTCCCTCCGTTGATGTTTAAAATTCCTATTCTGAGCTTGTTCATAGGAAGCAGAGAGAGAGACAGGAAAGGACAGAGCAGGAAGAGGTGCACCACACTCATCATCATCATCATCATCATCTTAAACATGAGCTCTTAAACGTTTGGATCCTTTTCCTTTCTTTGTCTTTATCTTTCTTAAGGCCGTCATGTGTTTCTTTAGTCTGAACCGTTTCTTCTCATCCAAGATGTCGACTCCGACCATCTTCTGTAAAGTTGTGACAGTTTTCATAAATTTATCTGGATCAGGGAAATAATCTGTTACTTTAACGGACTGTCCAAAAGTTTCATCGAGGAAAGTGTTGATGTCCTCTAAGGTGTATATGTCTCCACTCAAAGACTGTGAGTCTGCTACAGAGACACAGTCAGAGTCTGAGTCATAGTCCATCCCGTCCTCCTCCTCACCCACAGTCTGTGTCACACCTGACTCCCCTCTCCTCACCTCTACACCGGCAGCCTGACTTTGGTCAGATTTAGCTGCCTGTCCTCCGCCGCTGTGTCCCCCACGGACCTCCTCTCCTGCTGTCTGCACCTCCTCAGTTCCCTCATTTCCTCCTGGTCTTTCCTCTGAAGCAGCCGAGCTGTCCACAGCTGCTGTCTCAGCTGGCTGCTCTTCTGTCTGTCTGTTGGAGTCCTGTCCTCCATCAGACTCTGTCGGAGGCCACTCCGCCGTTTAGCGACGGCGGCCTCCGCCGCCTCATCTCCGGACACCGCGGCCGTCTGAGTGCGTCCATCCGTGGGTCTGTGAGGACAGGCGACCCGCTTGTGCCCCACATCCCCGCACTCAAAGCACTTCATATTCCCTGTGCTGGCGTACACCATGTAATGTCCCTCTCCATGTCTGACTCTGAAAGACACGTCCAGCGTCTGTGACGGACAGGTGAGGAACATGTGCACCTGTCTCCTGAAGGACTGGACGTGTCTCAGTTTGTCGCTCTTGCAGCCTAAACCCACCGTTTTAAACCCACTCGCCGAGGCGACGAGGCGCTGCAGCTCCTGCTCCAGCGCCTCGTTGGGAATGAACGGGGGAACACCGGAGACGGTGACCCGAGTGAAAGGTACGGCGAGCGGGGACACCTGCAGGTACAAACCGTTCAGAGTCACTCCGCTCGCCAACAGAGGTAAAATACTATGTATCGGCCTTTTAATGCACAGGGGATACACAAGAGCAAGTTCAATTTGTTTCTAATACTCTCTCAACGTCAAGAACAAAATAATGAAATCCAAAAATGTTTTCTATTATACTCAAAAGTACCATGGTAGGATCTGCTGTTGCTAATGATCACACATTTGAATGCTCTTAGTAGAGTGGGATTGGGATTTCCTAACCTGAACTGTGCAAGGGAAAAAACAAACGTTGTTCTCAGTAAATGTCCATTAGACCTGCATATCATACATTCAACTAATATGGGGTAATGATTACCTTTTTTTATTTTCCTTCCCACAGTGCACCAAAACAGTATCAAAACCTGCAGTCTTGGCTACAAAAGACAGAAATTCGAATTGAGGAGACAGTGAAGTCGCAGATTAATGCTGAGGATTTGAAGGTAAGTATTTTTTTTTTTTTTTTTTTTTTTTATGGAACAGAAGCTTTCATCAAAAGCAACACACACTTGTGGGAAATAACACAAGCAACAATATAGATTATGAGATATGAGAAGAAGTGCCATGAAGTAAAGTAAAGGTGACTACAAGAATGTATTGGTTTAGAATTTCAGATCTGTTTCAAGGGACTGAGACATGCTCAATAATAAAGGGTCATATTAATAACGTCTTAGAAATCATTTCAATCTATTTTTTTGTATCATTAAGGTTAGACATTGGGTCTGTGTTATCTCAAAATTTGCACCACTAATCATTCAAAGACACTAATAATCACTATTATACAATGCACTTTAGGAAATCAAAGGAAACAACAACTTTGGAAAGCACTGTGCAGAAGTTATTTCCAAAGCTTCACTGGATGTGGATGGAGAGCCAAACCCCTACCCTTTGCAAAGGTTTATCTGAGTAAATATATACTTCCATATGCAGGACTTTGGACTGCAATAATGCTTGGTAAGTAATTTATAAACAAGCAAAATGTCTGTATTAAAATGAAAAACAGTTTGTACAATGACTTTTATGCAAATAAATTAATGTATTATGTATTATATTTCAATGTTTAGGTGACCTTGGAAGACATGGCACAGGACAGGCATATGTAGAGTGCAGTAGGAGATACAATGTCCTGAGAAACATGAAGAGACAAGTAATTCTGTCTTTCTTTCAAACAAATGTTAACTTTGTGTTTTACTATCCATGTTGTTTCCATACAATGTCTTTGTGTGATTCTTTTTTTCAGAACATAACCGAAGACAACAGGACCCAGGGTATTATGGAGAAGAGCCAGTGGGATCTTAAACATATCCGTTTCCTGTCCAGCAGGCTCACTAGACTGGACGATTTTGTGGTGCAGTACCAGTCGACCCACATAGCTCTGCCGAAGGAGTATGAAGACTCCAAAACAGTTGCTCGAAGAAAGGTTGGCATAAAAATACCACTTATATATTTAAATTCAAGAGTGAGCTCATTCCAGGCACATGTGCAAAAATGTTGACATCTAAATCAATTTATTGGATAACCTGTGGAGGTGTAAATTGATGATTCTTTTGAGTAAAATAATAATTAGCACTTAACAAGTTAACTTTTACAAGTTGACTTTTTCACAGTGCTGGAATTTCATCAAAGAAAACGTTTATCTGTTTATGTGTTTATTTTATTCTGGTCAACAATTAAACATGTTAAGAAAATAAGTGCCAACTGACAAAAAGAAAAGGGAAATGTAAAATGTGTATGCAACCAAATGATTTGCCAGTTCACCAAATTGAAAAAGTTATGTGCACCAGTGTAACAATGTAAACATTGGCCTGGAGTACTGTACTTCCTTTCAAGATCTTGTGCCTGTACATGACAGTGATGTGTAATAAAAGTCATCTCTTTAAAAATCTAAAAACACTATAAAAAGTGGTGTACTGTGAATTCTACAATCTTAATAAGTACTCATGACTGATTAATATTATTGTTGTGCAATGTTGTAGAACCTAGATGTCTGTCTCACTGGCTCTGTCATTGCTCAATGACTGCTTCCATCTAAAATATACTTATTTGTGAAGACATTCAGAGTGGATACGGAGAAATGGAAGGAACGGCAACAGAAAAAGAGGGGGAGATATGTAACTCCAATCCGCAAGCCATTCACCTTCCAAAAATCAAGTGAGAAGGTATAGTAAATGTACCATTGTAACTAAATTATGGCTTATTGCTAAACAAAGAATTACATTTCTGTGTATGTTAAAAACTCTCAAAATGGTAGAAAGCAAGACTTCTAAAAGACAAAATATTTATATAACCTGATACATAACATGTTTACAGATTGATAGAGAGGTAACTGACGTCGCAGACGGTGACACTTTGGTGGAAGATGCATCACCACCACCACAATCACCATCACCATCACCACCACCACCGCTGCAGTCTCCAAGACAAAAAACAGCTCCGGTTCAACAAGTGAAGAGGTTTTCAGTTAAACTGTCTGGCCTTCCAGACACAGACTTCCATTTTCTCAGTCTAACAGCATTTGTTGTCGATGCTTTGTCAATGCTGCAAATGAGGACCTGCGACACAAAGGCGGGCTTGCACTGGCGTTAAGCAAAGCTGGAGGGCCAAGGATACAAGCAGAGAGTGACCTCCACATTCAGAACTTTGGAAAATTAAAAACGGGAGAGGCCATTGTTACAGGCACTGGTGATCTCCCCTGTACAAAAATAATTCATGCTGTCAGCCCACGACTCAATCAGAATCCATCCCCAAAGGCACTGTACAATGCAAAATGAAGTTTAGTAAAAGCCATACACAGTATACTAAAACAAGTCTCACAACACCATTTCAAGTCAGTCGCCATTCCAGCCATTAGCTCGGGAATCTTCAACATGCCCCTACCATTGTGTGCTGACGTCATAGTGGCCACAGTCAAGGACTTCCATGAGAAGAATTCATTAAAAACACCATTAAAAACACCATGGTTCACCTTGTGAACCATGATGAGCCATCAGTCAAGGAGATGGAAAGAGCATGTACTGAGATGCTTTCACCTCCCCCTTTGGAAGACAACCTGAAGACGTCAGAAGTCAAAGAAAAGGAGGTAGGATTCATCTTCATGACTGATGGCAGTATTCTTAAACTGTATTTGAATATTCAACAGAAATTACTTCAGTCATTGCCCTATGAGCATAACATTCTTGCATGTATTTTGAATATATATTTAGTGATAGGTTCATTACCTGAGGATGTACCATATTACAGGTATTTTGTATTGCTGCTTTTTCGACTGGTGTTACGTTGACATAGCTCATTTATGAGTTTTACATAAGTTAATGGAATTTAACTTACAGTATTTGAGATTGATTATATAGAGTTTTGTTTAATTTGTCATTAATATGAGGGATATTATTGGGACTATATAAGTATTAAAAATGTGTAAATTTGTTTTTAAGCTAAACTCGCTGTGGAAGAGGAAGAGCACAGAAGCTGTAGTTTCTGTGATCCCGGCCCTCACACAGCCAGGTCACAGTTCTGTGATCCATCACAGTGAACTGAGCTCGCTGAGACCTCACCGATGGCTGACAGGCGAGGTATTTGGTTGTTGTAACATTACCCACAATACAATGAAATATCAAAAATAAAATTATGTCGCCTTTATAGAGAAAAGTATTCCAAGTTATGAAAAAAAAGAATAACTTTCCATACCAATAGTATTTTTACATTGTTTATTTAAACCTGTGATTATTGTGTAATCCGCTCTATTTCTTTTGTGTTTTTCTGTCTTTATCTATGTTTTTTAATTTAGGTTATGGAGGGCCTCTTTCATCTCTATGCCAACCAGTGTAAACTTGGACAAAGCATTTACATTCTGAACTACTACACAGCAGGTGTAATACTCTTTGGCAAACGAGACAGAATGAGAGAACACAGCTTGTCACGGGTAATGCTTGCTTTCAGTCCCCTGTCCGAATCTAAAATAAGGCATTTTTATTAAGAACAGGTTGACTTGCATTTCAAAATTTTGATTATTTAGTATGACAGCATGAAGGTTTTGTTTTATCAAATTTAAGGATTTTAATACATCACATTCATTCATTACTTTTTTCAAAAGAAGGCCTTTAATTATTGATAACAGAAAACATAACAAACTTCAACTGAAAATGATATATATATTTTTCATTACAGACTGACTTCAGCCCGTACAAAGCAATAATCTCCTTTGTGAATGTTGGCGGAGTACATTGGAAATTACTGGTCAGTGATTCTAGGCTGCCGGTCTGAAATCTATTTGTGTTACTATACTGTATACTGTATGTGATGTCGTTTTAAATAAAAATTCTTTTTTTTGTACATAGTTCCTGCCACATGTTCAGTGTTTTTGGTGGATCCTATGGCAAATGCAACTGAGCAAGTGGATTCCACAAATGCTGCCAAAAGAATACGGTAGGTCATCAACTTTGTCATAAGGTTTTATTTTACATTTTTGTAGATTTGCCTGAAGAAATCATTGTAAAATAATTAACACATTTTCAAAGATGACACTACCATCTGGAATCATATCATGCAACTTTTTTTAGTTAAAATGTTTCAATTAACAGAATAAGACAGAGGTCCTAAAAAGCTGTCAATTAAAGCAGTTATTTGGCTTTGTGGTCCTCGTGCTTATCATTATTTTTGAACTTGACATTGAGATTGTTATTGCATGTAGTTTGATACATTGTACCATGTGTTTTTACCAAGGGAATACCTGAAGATGAGAAATATCTGCCATTCAAAGAATGACTGGGGGACTGTAAAGTGGAGCGGAGCAACCATGCCCCATCCTGTTCAACAGGACAGCAATAGTTGTGGGGTCATTGTCACCATGGTAATGAACATGTGTGATCTCAGTATCGATCCCTATAAATCTCTATCAAAGTCAGTAGGAAAAACATGGTTTATCTGAAAATGGCTAAATAACAATTATCACCAGGGATGAAACACTGATGGAAATTTTAAGTCTTTTGAAGTATTGGCTAAATTGTAAGCAATTGAAATATTTTTTCTATATTCAAAGGATAAAGTCACTAGGACATATCCTAATGGATGAATGATACATAATACCAGTTTCTCTAATAAAGACAATTGTTGCTCTACTGAGATGGTGATTGACAGGACGTCTTCATCATTTTAACATGGTTTCCATGGGGGATAGTAACAATGCTGCATTGTTCTTTCACTGCATGTCCAAAATTACATTGTGTTTAATACCTTTCATGTCAGACATTCAGTGGGGCAGGCAGTGTCTTCATTCAATGTAAAAAAAAATATGAATGTAAAACTAGGCAACATTGAGTTATTTAAATATGTACAGTACATAAGTTAAAGTAAAATAAGATGACGAATATATCATAAATTACAGTTATGACAAACAACAATTGTTGTGCATGATAGCATGAAAGTATAACAACTCATCAATGTCCAAATAGTGAATTCACACAAAACATTTTTTTTGTTATTGATGTTAATGTGATTGAAGTGAGGGAAGATTGTTGACAAAACCCATGTATTGTATAAGTCTATTAGTATTCATTGTATTTTTGTTCAAAAACAATGTTTCAAACATTGCAAGCTTCATTCTGTATGTTGGTGTAGATGGTGAAGGCAGTGATGGAAGCATTTCCTGCATTGCCACTCATGTCCTTTGGGACATCCAAGAAGGAGATGGCTAATGCAAGGACTAAGTTCGCACTTGCAATACTCAATGGTTCAGGTTTGTTAGTCATTTTTCTGTTTTCTTTATATGAGGTTGTTAATTTTGTTATGTAGTTAATTGCAATCAAACCCATTCAAGTAAACTACAGCCTCTAAAAGGAGATGCACACATATACATGTTTTGTAGTCGAAAGCGTCATTCATTTTATGAACAAATTCACCATCAAATATCACACACATAACTCATATTAACACATAATCCAATCACATAATCACAGGACTCATAATCAATTAACAGAACAATGAACATAACTAAGAAAACATCAATACAGTCAGCTGTTACTAAAACACAAACCAGACTCCAAACACTAAAGTTATACCAAAGAAAACAACCTATTCGGAACTTCGCAAAACTAATCAACAAAAGACACATTCAAAAACACATAAAAGTTAAAATGATGCATTAAAAGTGTCGTTACACAGTCACCGTGTGACTACATGACGGATTCGTCCTTGAAACTAATTCAATATCTGCTGAGTTGATGATAATTCATAATCAAGTTTGAGAAGATTCACATAAATTGATCCCAGCTGCCAACAAACTGGAATGTGTTAATGTGAAGTGTGTGTAATATAAGAAATGTGTTTTCTTTCAGTGTTTGACATAGACAACCACTGTGCGAGGTGCTCTGCCTCAAAGCCCCCAGGATCAGGGCCTCCAACTACTGATTGGGTTAGTTGTTTTCATTTTTTCTTGTACATTTATGATTTGGGGTATATTGTATGATAATATAATAAAATCTATTGTTTGAGTATGTCTCAAACTTTTTCAGACAAAGGAAAACCGTAAACAACGTTGCGGACCACCTAAATTTCCTACATTCCTTCAAACAATTGTCCTAAATGGCCTCTTATTCCTGACAAGATGATAAAGATATTGTCTTTGCTTATTTCATTTTACAGGTAATGTGTGACACATGTCAAAGGTGGTACCATGAGCTGTGTCTGGGGATGGGTAAAGAACAACTCCTACAAGCAAGGAAAAGCAAGTGGGATTGTGTCCTTTGTAATTAGGAGCAAATTTTATTTTCTGGACATTGAAAATTTTTCTTTACTATATTTATTTTTTATGTATTTATTACTTACTCCAATATGGTTACAGCTGTTTTAATTGTATTTAATGTCAAAATATGAAGCTCATATTGTTCTAAAGTTAAATGTTTGTTGTGAATGTACAAAATAATAAAAATACATTTGTAAAATAAATACATGTTGGGTATTTAACAGACACATGTATGTATGAGAGTATGTGTGACAGTATGTATTAGAGTATGAAAAAATAAAAATTTACAGAGTTAATTAAATACAAAACTGGGTCACACTACGGGGTCATATACTATAACCCTGAAGTGGAATTATTCTTTGATAACAAGGCGTTTCCTTTTAAATTGAATCCCAAATCATATGTAATTTGTCCCATATTTGACACTTTGATGGGCTTTTATTTTGAAACTATACATCAGAATGTTTTGATACTTACTGGGTCACACTATGGGGTCATATACTATAATCCTGAAGTGGAATTATTCTTTGATAACAGGGCGTTTCCTTTTAAATTGAATCCAAAATCATATGTAATTTGTCTCATATTTGAATCTTTGGTGGGCTTTTAATTTGAAATTATACACCAGAATGACTTGAAACTTCCTGGGTGGCAATATGAGGCGGTGTACTACTATTACCCTGAAGTGAAACATGGCCTTGTTAGAAAAAAAAACAAACTATTGGCTTAAGCTTACAATTGTCAATTATTTGAGCTTTTATTTTGTAAGTACATATCACGTCCGTACATTTCCTTTGAGAGTATTTGCTTTCGTTTATAGTCTTTCGCTATATACCCGACGAATGCTTTTATTTTGAAACCAGTTCTGAGACCCTGTTACCGTAAAGCTACTATAATCACGTACAGCAAAAAATTGTGTCAGCTGGCTTGACTGTCGTTCACGATGTGTCGGCTGGCTTGACTGTCGTTCACGATGTGTCAGCTGGCTTGACCGCGGTTGCACCGCGTGTCGGATTGAGAGGGAAGGCGTCTCCGAGGACGCCATCCCCGCCGTGAAACACGGCTTAAACTCCACCAAACTCCACCAAACACACACCAAATTACAGCAAACTACCCGGACAACAACCACAAACCCCTCACATCACAATCACACTGTGAGAAAAAACACAGAGAAAAGAAAAGTTAGAAAACTCACAAACTTTCAGCGAACTCACCACGCTCTCCACACACTCCACAGACTCCCAGCATGCACTCAGAGAGAGAGAGAGAGAGAGAGAGAGAGCAGTAAGTCATTAACTAACTATAAACTGTAATGGAGATATGGTAACATTAATGACAGTAATAATATATGTAGTGGACGTCATGCAGGACCACAGCAGCAGCCACGATCCACGAGAACCTGCTGGACGAGAAAGCACAGAAACTCCGGGGAAGAAGTTTAGTTACTAACATGCATTAACATGCATTAATGAGACATGTATGTTTATAGATGGTGATGGAGAGAGAGAGAGAGAGAGAGAGAGGGAGCGCACACACTTAATTTCAGTGATCCTGCATTATGGCCAACTAGAATGACCAACGCTGATAGAGTGAACCTCGTACGTGTGATGGCAAAACGAACGCCTTTCTCAGAGAGGGCAAAGGAATTGCTAGCAGATGCAGAGGGCAGGGAATTCCCAACGTGCCGTTGAATATGAAGAGTGTATTTGGCAACAGCTTATGTGTAGTTTGTTAATGTTAACCATCAGGGGCGATTCTAGGGTCAGAGCTTTAGGGGTAAGCTCTGGAGGTGCAAGTGATGGGAAGTTTGGTTCTTTTTAGGGAGTCAGATCATTCGACTCAGCTCACCAAGAAGAGCCGGCTCTTTCGGCTCCCAAACGGCTCTTCGTTTTACCACTTATACCTTTAATAATTCAGCCAAATTTAGCACTATTTTGACTTTTGATTCACACGTGTACACATATATCATGTATATATTCAATACACCCTTTGTACTGAAGTATTCAAAAGTAGAAAAATTACATTTTGTAATATCAATAAATTGATAAATTGTTGCCAGTTGTTTTCATTGCGTTTACAGACCCAGATAGAAACACCTATACAAACTATAAAACGCAAAGAAATGCTGCTTCTTTTTCTACTATCACTCAACGGCTCACGTACCAGAGCCGGCTCCCATCGTTCTCGGCTCTTTGAACCGGCTCGTTCACGACCGACACATCACCACTGAGTGTGAGAGATTTGTCCTCATCCTCCTCCAAGTACTCTGAAGCTGACACAGAGGAGGCCTCAGAGGTGTTCAATTCTTTCAAGCAACTCCTTCTCAATAGACATCACAGCTAGGTGCTGGAGTCTGCTTTGGCCTGTGGTCCTCCTGAGCCATGTATGGAGCCGACGCAAGGCACTAAAAAACCGCTCACATGTACAGCTGCTAACTGGTATTGTCAAGGCAACCTGCATAACAGCTTTCAGTGAAGGGAACATTTCAGAATCCAGGAGTTTGTACACTGTTAGCATGTCCTGAACTGTACCAGCCTCACTCTTGCGCTTCAGAAAGTTTTTTGCAACTATCACTTCCTCTGACTTAAGTTCAATATGGTAATGCAGAGCCAGTGCTGTCAGATGAGGCTCAGACAAGAAGTGGCCTGAGGTTGGACTGCATGCCTGAATTCCATTGAGCACCTCCTCATTCACACCAGAAAAACGGCTCTTAAGTTCACCGATCATTCGGTCCAGACAAGGAAACAAAAGTTTCCTCTTGAGATCTTCAGACTCTGAAGAGCCACAGGTTTCACTGCCTGCCCCACAAGTTGACTCAACAACATATTCATCCATTCTCTTTGTCTTCTGCCTCTGTCCTGAGGATGATTCTAAGACTGCTATCTGGTTTGCCTCACACATAGCTTTTGCTCTGGAGTACAGATCTGCAGCAGTGGTATCACTGTGTTTCTGCTTCATGGTGTCAGTCACTGCATCTTTGTATGTCACTGCTTGAGCAATGTCAATGGTCTTCTGCAGGTATCTGTGTAAACCAGCTGTTACAGACAGGAGAGTGTGGAAAACCGTCAGCAAATACACAGGAGAATTTGCTGAGTTTTACCCTCAATCCAACTGCTGTAGGTGTCTTGATTGTGGAGAGGCACTCAATGATAGCAGGGAAATTATCTATCACTGCAGTCACTGAATGAAGCTGGCATGCCCAGAGTGTAGTTGACAGCTGCACAAGTTCTCTTGGCTGCAACCCTAACTTCTTTTGAGTGTCCACAAACTTATGGTGGTTTACAAGGGAGACACTAAAGAAAGAATTGAGACTTTCCAGCATGTTGAAGAACTCTGTGGCTTCAGAGACAGCTTTGCATGTGTGGCATAAAACAAGATTTAACTCATGTGCATAGCAATGCACATAAATTGCCTCAGGGTGCTTTTTTTTAAAAATGGGCTTGTGCACCCCCAACATCCCCACTCATGACAGCTGCCCCATCGTAGGCCTGTGCCACACATTTAAACTGATCAGTTCCCTTCTTTACCAACTGATTTTCAATTGCAGCTGTTATTGAAGTATCATCAAACACCTCTGTAAGGGCTAGGAACCTTTCTTTGACGCCACCCTCAACAGACACATACCTAACACAGAGTGCCAACTGTTCTGTCTTTCCATCCCTGGCCTCATTAGCCATAATGGCATACATATCTCACTGATGATATTTTCTGTTAGTTCTTGTGAACAGCACTCCATCATCTCATTTTGGCTATCGGATGAGAGGTATGTGGTGTTTGAAGGGGCTGTGTATCTCTGCAAGAAGGGATCAAATTTGGTCAAAAGTGACATGGACTCTAGGAAATTGCCTTTGTTGTGACTCTCACCTGTTTCATCATGACCTCTGAATGCTATGCCTTGCTTCCCCAAGAAGCAGGTTACTGCCATAATATGCTCTAGGTACTCCCTTCTTTCACTAATTTCAGTGGCACTTGCTGTCCCTATCTGCTCTACAACATTCCCCTTTGACCGGCTTGCTTTGTAGCTGTTCCAACAAACCACACTGACCTTATGTGACTGTGTTGTTTCATGTTTTTGTCTTGTTTGTAAGTGCCTTTTGCCAGTTATTAACTCCATCACTAACCAGTGCATCCTTTCTGACATTTTTGCCAAATACTCTACAAGGGAAGCAGAAAGAAGCATTTTGTTGAGCTGAGTATTCCAGCCATCTGAAATTTTTGAACCATTGTTCTTGAAAGGCCCTTTTTTGTGTGCCAAACTGGGTATGGGGGCATCGAGCCAGCTTTAACTGTTTAGGACCAGTGTCCTTATACACTGTAAATCTAAACATTGGTTTTAATAAAAGGTATTCAGTGTACTTAACTCAGTTTTTATTAACAAGTTGCTAACACTCATTTTGAATAAGTTACTTGTACTTTGGGGTTGAAAAACCTTCCAAACTCAGTATGCTCAAGTTGTATTCATTTAGAAAAACCAAGTCCTGGGAACTTGTGCCTTTTCAAGAGTAAATGTACTTAGTTACATGTAACTATGTACATTTACTTGTATATTTAAACATCCTACATATTAGGGGTGTTGGCACTTCATTTATTTTTTCTTGTTAAGTTACTTCCTATTTCTACTGCCTTACACTTCAGAGGAAAATGCTACTCTAATTTTTTACTTCATTTCTTTTCTTGCCTTTACATAACATTATTGGTACAATTTTATTGGTTACAACAAACAAATATATAATCTGTAGTTTTATCGTAAATTAAACAATTCAAAACTGTGGATTTAAACAGAAGTCTGTCAGTCAGCGAGCAGGGCTGGCACCACGGCACTGCTTCCCCCTCACCTCCCCCTCCCCCAAACGTTTCAACGTTGCACATGCGCACTGACTGCACAGGTCATCAACCACCTGCCTATTGGCGCGCCGCGCGTGGACACGATGACGTTGGACTTCAACACGGCAGCAACCACCATCATCACAATTTTCGGATTTATCATTCTGCTGCTGCTGGGAACATTGATTTGGTGAGTCCATGCTTGACGAAAAGGGGAACTATGCAAGTCTGTTCGCTTTTCTGCTGTTTCGCTAACCGTCCTCCCGGCCAATGCATTTGTTTTCGATGAAACCGGCGAGAACAATCGATAGAGCGATGGATAACATTATCTATCATGTACGATGTTACGACGTGTGTCTCTGTGTAGTCTTATCCGTCATAAACAAGAGATTAGGGGTTACAGGCCGCGTTTGTGTGGCAGTGCTAATGTTACCAAGTCTAGAGCTGGGGGGTGGGGGGAGGGGGGTTTATTTTCTTAGAAGTTAGCTTGGAGATGCGAGGACATACTCGCAACCCACAACGTCAGTGAAATTAGGTGCTTTTGTTGTTATCGCTAACGTACTTCAGGTGAAACCATGCGGGTTTGAATACGCTGTAGTGCATATGACAGGCTGGTGTGGCGCTGTGACGCTGCCACACACTGAAAAACAGAGAAGAAGATGGGAAACTTCCCCGCAGTATTTAAACCTTTGACATTATAAGTCGATTATGTTGATTGAGACTCGTGTCAGTGCAAATATGACCGATGATGATGATCGATGATGATTTTTATGGTCGCGTGCAGTGTCCGGTTACAAGATAGAGCGGGCCGCTGCCTTGTTTGAAACGTGAGTGCGGGGGGGGGCCAAAGTCACTTAATACTGTAATGACGAAGCCCCAATAAACTATTACTGAATTGTATTTGACTGTATGTTACAATCCATGTGTAAATCATTCTTGAGTTAAACAAGTTTTAGCAGGTTTTCTTTGCTTACATGATGGTTTTGCCTTACTATCTGAAAGAAGTTTGCATTCTGAAATACCAGAGACTAGACTATGTGACAGTATGTGCATGGTATTTATTTCAGTATAGTAGTCATAATTGTATTTTAATGTTAAGCACTTGAAATGTGAACTTGTTTTCACACATTTCTGTTGATTTTGAGTACATCAGTATCTAGTTAACATCACTGTTAAAATCATAAGCTGCATATCTGTCAGCCTTAGAACTGTCTTTGTGACTAATGTGTTTGCCATAGTCTTGTATTTGACCAACAGCGTTGTAAAGCCTGGTCATATTGGAGATGGCTGCAATACTGTGCATGCTTAAATATTAAGTATTAACAGTTGAGTTTAGCAGAATTGCCACCAAACATCTTGAAAGCAGTTTCTTTGAGTCTCTTGACAAGCACACTCCACGCATCATTGAACTCCTGCAGTCAAAAAAAGGAGCTGCTGGACAGAAAATTCAAGAGTTAATGACCAACTTGGTAAGAAATTAATTGTTTCATGTTTTTGAGGAGTTCTTACTCTCATCTACATACACTGATACAGGCCAACATTTTCATTCTTTGTCTGACTTGTACCTTGTAATTTTTTATTCTAATTGATGTTTTCTGTCTCTGTCTTATAAGTCATCAGATGTAACTGCAAGACGCTCTGTGGTCCTCAAAGGGCTTCCCATGATCTTTGGTGATGACCCAAACAGGTTCTATAAGACATGTTTTGTAAGTATTTTGTCACAAAATGCAGTATATTCACTTGCAATACAGACATCAAAGATATATGTCCCTCACATTTCTGCCTGTATTCATTGATGTAGGCCTTTCTTTACTGTCATCTCTTTACACTTATCTATCACTTTATTTCAAATTTAGAGGGTGCTATTGTAGCTATTGTATTGTAGCTTTCATTTTTTTCAAAGTGTCTCTCCATCACAGATCTTAGTGTATAGTTTATAATGATTGTAGTGTCTAACTATCCAAATACTTCCTGACTACAAATTGTGTGTGTTTTTTTCTTTGCAGGAGACAACGAAAGATGAGGCCATAGACAATGTCACAGTTGGTGTATTGACCATCCTGAGTGAAGACGATCCTGAGCAGCCCGTTTCCACAGCCATCGTCCTTGAGGGAGGTATTGTGACGGACAAAATTCGGGACTTGCCACAGGCAGTTTGCTTCATATTTGGCCTCACATATGCCTTGAACCTCGATTACCCAAAATGCGTTGGAAACACATTCAAATTCATTCAAAGTGTAATGCTTGGTTTGGGAAACAAAGCCCTCCCCCCAAAGCTGCTAACAGTTAAAAACATGTTGTTTGACAAATAAGGAGTCAGATGTGAGGTAGCACTTAATAACCTTTGTTCTCATTAGTGCACCATGCTTATGACAGAAACGAGAGAAGAGAGTGTTGATGCTTTTACTAAATAGCATTTTGAACATTTTAAGAGCTGCCTTGGTACAGTTTTATTGTTGAGTTGATTCTCAAATCTGTTCTGTGCTTTTACACTGGTGGTAGTAGTACCCTCTTGTGAATTCAGGTGTTAAAATGTTGTGTAAAAAGAAGTGTGATATGTTGGATAATGTTGCCAGCAAATACCGGTAATCCAGCATACATTCTGTGTGTTAAGATTCACACTAAATCTGCATACTGTTAATGTTCTTATGACAGAGAAGAGAGGTTTTGAACCGTTTAAGAGTGAAGTGAAAACATAATCGTCATTTCATTGTTCAATTGATACTCAGACCTGCTCAGTGCTTTTGCAATAGTGCCTTCTTGTGATGCAGGATAAATGTTGTGTGAAAAGAAATGTGATATGTTGGATAATGTGGCCAGCAAATAATGTATCAAAAATTGTGAGCACTAAATCTGCATACTGTTAATTCTGTGAACGTTTGAAATAAATTGAATGCAGATGAAGTTCTTTTTCGCAGTATTTTTTTCTTTCAAATTAAGTGATGATAACAAAGTTATTTTAAGTACTGTAGACTCAGAATTGACAAGTTTATTTCAGTACAGTAAAGTTACAATAAATTAGTTATTTTAAGTAAAATACAATCATAGCAAGCAAGTTCATTCAAGGGCTGTGAACTCAAAATATCCATGTTTAGTTTAGTATAGTAAACTCATTATAAACAAGTTCTTGAAGTACTGCACACTTACATTTAATAAGTTACATATACTTATTTAATCAAGTGTACTTAACTCAGTTAGTTTAAGGCAATAAGTTTGCATATTTTTTTTGAGTAAAGCCAACTTATTATATCCAGTGTTGTGCTAGTTACTGAAAAATAGTAACTAGTTACAGTTACTAGTTACTTTGTAAAAAAGTAACTCAGTTAGTAACTCAGTTACTTAAACCAAAAAGTAATGCGTTACTGAGAAAGTAACTTTTTAGTTACTGTACAACGTTTTTCCATTGCTCCCATTAAATAAAGGTTGATTGATTGAGTTCCCCTCTAGCCGTCATTTCAGTTCTGTACTGATACTGAATAATACAGACTGGTGATTAAAACAACTGTTTCAATTCATTTGCTTCCACATCACTGAATCTAATCATCCAAGCAATATGATCCGTTGTGCACCAACACAAACCTTGACACAAACACCAAAGTATTTTTTCAATGCCTATTTATTTCAGTCAGGCCATAAAGTCTTCCATAGGCTACAAACTGCAAGCCTATCTTTCTTATTTGGTATTCAAAAACAAGCTCGCTGCTGTGTGACTCCGTCTCGGATGCTGCGTTAGCTACCTTAGCTGCTAACTTTTAACATGCCGCTTCTCCAGGTGCTTCAGCAGGTTGCTGTTGCTGTTGTTCGCCGTTGAAAGTACTTTTGAACCGGGACACAGTCTACAAGTTACCGAGATGTTGTTTTCCCCTCTGCTCTCCAGTTTAAAATAATGTGAGTACCTCCACGAGGAGAAACTTATCTTCCCCTTCTCGCTCGCCATCATGCCGTGCCCTGACCTGTCCAGTCCTCTTCATGGCGCGTGTTTGTTTACGTGTGGGACGCTACAGGGCGACAAATGCTTTGTTTTTCAATTCAATTAAACTTTATTGATCGCTAAAATGTTATGGGAACTGTGTGCCGTTGTAAAACCCATGTAAAACCTCACCAAAAGGAACAGAGTAACGCAGCGTTTGGTAACGGAAACGGAGTTACTGAATTTAAGAAAGCAACGCGTTACGTTATTAGTTACTGAAAAAAGTAACGGCGTTACTAATAACGCGTTACTACCCAACACTGATTATATCTTACAGTGTACCCTAAATCTAAACAGCTCTCTTCTGTCCCTGCTGCATTGGCTTGGTGTTGCAATCCCTCTGTCTCTGTCTCTGTGTCCTCTGTCTCTGTCTCTGTCTCTGTGTCCTCTGTCTCTGTCTCTGTCTGTGACTCTCCCTGTTCTTCTCCTCCTCCTTTAATATGAAAAAATGTGGGGTAAAATAATATGTTACAAAAAGTAAATGTAATATAGGTTACTTAATGCCAATAAGTTAGTATAGGAGTATGAGTTGTTACTGTTTTGCTTGCCACTGTTCACTATATGTCAATTTATTGTTCTCACCTGGTTCTTCCTGCATGCTCTCCCTTTCCCTTTCTCCTTCTCCATCTTTCTCTCTTTCCCTTGGCACTGACAATCATACACAAATATATTGTAGGCAGGAGAGTTTGGGTCAGCTTGTCATGTCACAAAAATGTTATGGAGACCATTTACTTAGATTCTAAGGATATGATCAAAAGGCACACAGAGGTGTGTCATTTTAAATATCTTTATTATTATTATTATTATTATTATTATTATTATTGGGCTTTTTTATCACAAATTCCTTTCACAAGAGTATGTATGTATGTATATATGTATATATGTATGTATATATTCTCCATTGTGGGTTTAAATAAATAAATAAAAGCAGGGGACCATTGCCTACATAAGTAATTTGATACAACATACAGATAGCTGGTTTATATTATCTGTTACTTTAGCTTAGCACTTTTCAGAAGAAAAAAAAACAAGACAGAGGTCATTATGGACTGTCCCTAGTCTCTCACCTGAATCTGTCTTTTTTCTTTTAAAGAGCTGTCGTATGTCCATTGGTCACTGGCAGGCCACACACACACAAACACAGAAAGCGAGAGAGTAACGCTAGGGGTTATCTTTCACACATCTGATACCATACCCATTTTGTAACTGTCCTAGAGACAGATTTTATCGTATTGTTTACATTATTTGTTGAAAGGGTAATATTTAACAGTAATATGTACTGTTTGAATTGTTAAATTAGATATTTAGAGCCTCTTTTGTAAGGTTAGGTTGTTAATACATTAATAGTAATAGAGTAATTGGTCACATGATCAGAGTTTGTTTGCCTAACGCCCAACTGTAGCAATTTTTTACTTTTGTTTCCCAGCATGCACTGGTTGTTGGTTGCTATGGTTGCAAATGAACTAGCGACGCGGAGCGGCTGAAACAGCGTTAAAAAGCGATAAACGTATTTTCTAGGGGCATAACCTTTTATTTATTTATTCTGCATGTGGTCCAGGAGGCGCACACGGTAATCATATTTCAGTTAGCTATTTTGTGTGTAATATGAAGGTTTATTTGTTTAATATTGAACGATGTAAATGTTTCTGTGATTTTGTGTGAGATTACTTTCTGTTATGTTCACATGTTTGAGCAACGGACACTAGCACATTAATCTGAAACTGTTTGTATTTATATTTCTTTGTAGTTTTCACGGTGTTTGATGATCAGAGAGGGAGAGAAATAAAACGTCAAAAGACATCTGTATGATTCGTGGCCATCCTTGAATTAGACCAGTGTAGTCACACATTTCATACATGTGTGTTATAAATAGCCTATATATATAGACCTACTGTGTGTGTGTGTGTGTGTGTGTGTGTAGTATATACTACTATGCCTGCATGAATGTGATGTGATTATTATTGTTGCAAAGCCTGGTTCAGGTTAAATCCTCTGTAAAACATGAATGAATACAGCAGAAAGAAAAACATTTAACTTTTTTTTATTGTCTCGTTTTATAGTCAGACACAACTGAAAAATAACAATAAACAGTTCATTTAAAAAGCCACAGTGAGTGTTTTCACACATACTGCTGGTAGACAGTGATATGTCATTTGTTTTCACTCTGGTCCAAACGCCGCAGCACTGACAGGGCTTCATGTTTCCATGACGACTGACCAGAAAAAGACGCGCGTGACGTCATGACTCCCGATTGTTAAAATGAGTCTCTAAAGTAACGATAAAATTTAATAACAGAGACACACGTACGCACTACACATGTACGCAGTTTATTTGTCGCGCTGTTCTTTTTGTTTAATAAACGGACCGCTCCAGTTCGACTGTAGCCGCGCTAATGGCGCTAATGGAGCTAACCGGGCTAACGGAGCTAACTGGTAAACGGTGCCTGGACTCCAGTACTCGCCGATATGGTATCAGAATCGGAACTCTAGGTAGAAGGAAAGAAGTGTGAGACACAGCTTTGGAGCAACTTACTTAGTTGATTCACAACACTACAACTAAACGGATTCTCGCTGGACGACGGTCGGGCTGCGGAGCGGTGCAGCCAGGTACAGAGGAGAAGTAGCGGGTGAGAAGAGGATGATACCATTTGCTAAGTGGGGGTGTTTTCATTTTCATCCTTAACATATACATTTTAAACCACAAACTACGGAGTTTATTTTGGACATTATTTAAGCTTTAAACGAACAAAAATTTTAGAATAACAACATTTCTTACTCCAAGTTTTAGGGGTGCTGAGCCAATTTGGGGGCCTGATGTTAGCAGCTATGCTAACGTGGGATTTGTGGGATTTTCATGAGCATTTGTGAATTGCACTTTGTCCTTTAAGTTATTACATTGCCTATTTAAATAAACATCATAAAGTGTAAAGTTGGGGCCGACGCAACGTGTGCGTGTGCGTTTGTTTACGTCGGTCCGGAGCTCCGCCCATCGCAACACAGAGAGCGGAGGAGAATTGTAGATATGCGACTATTAAGACAATCAATTAACTTTACTTTCAGGGAGGGCTGGGTCTCAGGGGGCAATATAATGGTAGGGGAAACTGGGGGACACTGCTGTGCGCGTGTGTGTGTGTGCTCTCACTCGCTCACAGGCTATAGAGAAGAGTAGCTTCAGCTGTGGAATGGGCTGACTGACAGATCATATGGTGAAATAGTTTTTTGGGGGGGTCATATGAGACTGTGGTGGACCCAAATGAGACTGTGGCAGGCTGTCACGTGAAATATCTATGAAATATCTATACTGAATTGACTTGAATTTAAAAGGAATGCAGTAAAATATAACAGTGCTATCTGCCTATATGCCATGTGGTCTATATTTGGCTGTCTGACATAACCCAAAATATTTTTTATCAAATGTGAGATTTATGGGGATATCTTGTGACATTGTAATGGTTTTGTATTTTATGATAGGATTTTTGATGGCTGCAAGGAGAGGCAGGAGGAAACCGCCATTAGAGGATGCAACAATACATGCTGTGAAGGCACTGGACAAGACAGCAGAATTGGAAGTACAGTACATTAACTCCTTTAAAGGTAATGTGTGTCTTTATATTATTATTATTATTATTATTATTATTATTAATAATAATAATAATAATAATAATAATAATACTAATACATTTAATTAGTAATGCACTTTACATTTGAAGCAAATCTCAAAGTGCAACATGTACATTTAGGGTCCAAAATTAGAGCCAGCCACCTGCCAAATGCAAGTACATGACCTCGCTTGTGTAGAATATATAACCTACCCTGTGTTTTATCTTGAGCCCACCTTTAATGTGGTGCACTTCCACGCCTCCAGTCTGTGTTCAGTATTTGTGACTGATGGCCTAACATGCCTTCATCAGTCTGACTTATAGCAGAAATTTAATGAGTTAAAATTGTTTTCATGTCAGCTGCATGGGAAGTAATTGACAGTGTTTGTATTGTTTTATTGTACTAAAAAAGTTAAAACTGTTTAATAGCAAATTGCTGGACATAGCAGTCAGTGGCAAAAGGTATGATACAAAGAGCAGAGAGGCTACAGGGTGGTAAAAGGTAGCTTTTTTTGCACATCCTGACAGAAATACATGTACCTTTTATAAAAGAGCTGTTGTTATGTAAGTAGTAGCCCATATTAATGATATCGTTTCATGTAGTTATTGATTTCTTATGAAAAAATAGCTTAACCATGAAAGCTTTTAAGGTATTGAAAAATGTAACACGTTTGACTAGGTCGAGGGGTGTTTGCCAAAGCCCATTTTGGAAAAGGAGACTTTGTGGTGGAGTACTTACTGAAACCTGGCTGCAGGAGGATGAATATGTTAGTTTAAATGAATCCACTCCTCCCAGTCATTGTAATACTCATATTCCTCGAAGTACTGGTCGAGGTGGTGGAGTTGGAGCCATATTTGACTCAAGTCTATTAATAAATCCTAAACCTAAACTAAATTATAATTTGTTTGAAAGTCTTGTTCTTAGCCTTGCTCACCCAACCTGGAAAACATTACAGCCAATTCTATTTGTTATAGTATATCGTGCTCCTGGTCCTTACTCTGAATTTTTATCTGAATTTGCAGAATTTGCATCAGGCTTGATCCTTAAAACAGATAAAGTAATTATTGTAGGTGATTTTAATATTCATGTGGACAACCACAATGATAGTCTTAGTACTGCGTTTATCTCTTTGTTAGATTCAATTGGCTTCTGTCAGAGTGTAAATAAACCGACTCATTGTCTGAACCACACTCTTGATCTTGTTCTCTCATATGGCATTGAAATTGATCATCTAATAGTCTTTCCACAGAATCCTCTTCTGTCAGACCATTTTTTAATAACCTTTGAGTTCATATTACTGGACTATAAGCCTTTCTGCAGAAACTCCTACAGCAGATGTTTATCTGATAGTGCTGTAGCCAAATTTAAGGAAGTGATTCCCTCAGTATTGAATTCAATGACTTGTCTCAATGTAGCAGAGGACTTGTCTGCTTCCTTTAGCCCCTCACAAATAGATCATCTTGTTGATAGTACTACAGGCTCATTACGAACAACTCTAGACTCTATTGCACCTCTGAAAAAGAAGATAATTAAACAAAGGAGGTTAGCACCATGGTATAGCCAGCAGACTCGCAACTTAAAGCAAGAGGCACGTAAATCTGAACACAAATGGCGTGCCACTAAACTGGAAGAATCTCGTTTAGCCTGGCAAGATAATCTTAAAACATACAGGAAGGCTCTCCGTAGTGCCAGAGCAGCCTACTACTCTTCATTAATAGAGGAAAATAAGAACAACCCCAGGTTTCTCTTCAGCACTGTAGCCATGCCAGCAATGACTTCATGAGCTTCTTTAATGATAAAATTATAACTATTAGAGACAAAATTCATCACCTCTTGCCCTCAACAGGCACTGATCTGCATTCTGATACAGCAAGTTTGGAAACAGCTGTAAAACCTGATATATATTTAGACTGTTTTTCTCCAATCGACCTTCATCAAATAACTTCAATAATTTCTTCATCTAAGTCGTCAACCTGTCTCTTAGATCCCATCCCAACCAGGCTGGTCAAGGATGTTTTACCTCTAGTTAGCCCTTCTTTATTGGATATGATTAATCTGTCTTTATTATCAGGATATGTACCACAGTCCTTTAAAGTAGCTGTAATTAAACCTCTTCTTAAAAAGCCCACTCTAGATCCAGAGGTTTTAGCCAATTACAGACCGATATCAAACCTTCCCTTTCTCTCTAAGATACTTGAGAAAGCTGTAGCCAATCAGCTGTGCGACTTTCTCCATAAGAACAGTTTATATGAGGATTTTCAGTCAGGATTTAGAGTGCATCATAGCACAGAGACCGCACTAGTCAAAGTTACAAACGACCTCCTAATGGCATCAGACAAAGGACTCATCTCTGTACTTGTCCTGTTAGATCTTAGTGCCGCATTTGACACCATTGACCATCAAATTCTTTTACAGAGACTGGAACATCAAATTGGCATCAAAGGAACCGCCCTAAGCTGGTTTAAGTCTTATTTTTTAGATCGTTCTCAGTTTGTTCTTGTCAATGATGAATCCTCCATGCATACCAAAGTTTGTCATGGAGTCCCACAAGGTTCTGTACTCGGACCACTTCTATTCAGTTAATATATGCTTCCTCTGGGGAACATTATTAGGAATCACTCCGTTAATTTTCATTGTTATGCCGACGACACCCAATTATATTTATCGATCAAGTCTGATGAAACCAATCAATTAACTAAACTCCAAGCATGCCTTAAAGATATAAAAAGTTGGATGACCTTCAATTTTCTGATGTTAAATTCAGACAAAACTGAAGTTCTTGTAATTGGACCCAAAAACATCAGAGACTCTCTCTCTAGAGACTTAGTTACCTTAGATGGGATCACCCTGGCCTCCAGCTCCACCGTAAAGAATCTTGGAGTTGTTTTTGATCAGGATTTGTCCTTTAATGTCCATATAAAACAAATTTCAAGGACTGCATTCTTCCATTTACGTAACATCGCCAAAATCAGACGCTTTGTATCTCAAGCAGATGCAGAAAAACTAGTCCACGCATTTGTTACTTCTAGGCTGGACTATTGTAACTCATTGTTATCAGGCTGCTCCAATAAGTCTCTTAGGACTTTGCAGCTAATTCAGAATGCTGCTGCACGTGTTCTGACAGGAACCAAGATCAGAGATCACATCTCTCCCATTTTGGCTTCCTTGCATTGGCTACCTGTTAAATCTAGAATAGAATTTAAAATTCTTCTCCTTACATACAAAGCTCTTCATGGTCAGGCACCATCATATCTAAAAGAGCTCATAGTACCTTACTACCCCTCTAGAACACTGCGCTCTCAGAATGCTGGGTTCCTTGTAGTTCCTATAGTTTCCAAAATAGATTGGGAGCTAGAGCTTTCAGCTATCAAGCTCCTCTTCTGTGGAACAAACTACCATTTTGGGTTCGGGAGGCAGACACGGTCAACACTTTTAAGAGTAAACTTAAGACTTTCCTTTTTGATAGAGCTTATAGTTAGGGCTGGCTCAGGTCATCCCTTAGTTATGCTGCTATAGGACTATACTGCCGGGGGACTCCTCCTTTCAGGGTTATGCCTAGCCAGGCATGGTATTGGTTGAAGATGCAGTCACATCTCCCTTTACTGAAAACCCTCTCTCTCTCTCTCTCTCTCTCTCTCTCTCTCTCTCTCTCTCTCTCTCACCATCACCACCACCATCTGTAAACATACATGTCTGTCATACATGTACATTAATGCATCTTACTAACTAAACTTCTTCCCCGGAGTTTCTGTGCTCTTTCGTCCAGCAGGTTCTCGTGGATTGTGACTGCTGCTGTGGTCCTGCATGACGTCCACGACATATATTATTACTGTCATTAATGTTACCAGATCTCCATTACAGTTTATAGTAACTTAGTTAATGATTTGCTGCTGCTGTGCATCTGTGTCTCTCTATCTCTATCACAGGTTCCACTGCTACTGTAATCATTTTATCATTCATTGTAATCCATTGTCATTTTTCATTGTAATTACACAAAATGTTTCTGTTGACTTGTTGACTGTACACGTGACATCTATTGCACGTCTGTCCGTCCTGGGAGAGGGATCCCTCCTCTGTGGCTCTTCCTGAGGTTTCTTCCACTTTTTTCCCTGTTAAAAGGGTTTTTTGTGGGCAAGTTTTTCCTCACTCGAACCGAGGGTCTAAGGACAGAGGGTGTCACTCCCTGTACAGATTGTGAAGCCCTCCGAGGCAAAATGTATTTTGCGACTTTGGGCTATACAAATAAAATTTGATTTGATTTGATTTGAGTACAGAGGGGAGTTAATTACTTGCGAAGAATCAGAAAGGAGAAGGAGGACCTACCACAGAGCATGTGCTGTTTTCGTCTTTGACTTCTACTGGAAAGAAAAGATAGGGTGGTAAGGTTTTGCAAAGTTTTTTTGTGGTGGTTAGCATGTATAGCCACTACTAATTACAGTAATCAGTAATTAATCAGTAAATTAATGTTATCAAGCATAGTCACTTTTTTTTTTCATTCTCAAGTATTGATGCAGCTCAAGAAGATGGCAGCCTTGGACGACTCGTCAATGATGACCACAGGCATCCAAATTGCAAAATGAAGAGGGTTATAATAGAGGGCAAACCACACCTTTTTCTGTTTGCTTTGAGGGAAATTCATCCAGGAGAAGAAATAACATATGATTATGGGGGAAAGGATTGGCCATGGAGGAAAGAGGTTTGTCATAAATGGTGGTCAGTGTGAAGTGAGGGAAGAATATGAATAGTGGCTTAAATGTAAAACATCAGAATTGTGCATACATTTTTCTCAGATTTAACTAGAGTTGTTCCGATTCTGATACCAGTATCGGAAATTGCTCCAATACTGCCGAAAATGCTGGCATCGGTATCGGCAAGTACTGGAGTCAAGGCACCAATCCAATACCACGTAATTTATTAACTTAGTAATCTATTTACTGGTTAGCTCCTTTAGCTCTGGCACAGTTCTTCTTCGCCGCTCTTAAAACAGTGGCGCTGTGCTGCAACCTGCAGCCTGCTGTTTTAGAGGGACGAGGAAAAATTGATCACGTGACAGACACACACAGACACACGCAAAGACGGTTTGACACACGTGCGTTGGTCAGAGCCTGTTGACGTGAGGCTCGGAGCTAAGCTAACTAGCAGCTAACTCCCCAGCGCTCCCCCTCAAAGTAAAGTTAATTAATTTTATTCATTGTCGCGTATCAACAATTCTCCTCCGCTCTCTGTTTTGCATTTGCACTACTGTTTTTTCATACTGTTCTACTGATGTTTTATAAAGGGTTTAACCTGAGCCAGGTCTTACCACAATGATAATCATATCACAGTCATGCAGGTGTGTTATATTTTTTTTAATAACATACTGGGAGGGAAAAAATGGTATCGGAACATCTCTAGATTTAACTCAACACTATTGTTTCTGCCTCTGATCAAATTTAGCCAGTTAGAGAAAACTGCAGCCTATCATATATGGTCTTGTATAGCTCCAAGTGCAGTTATACAACACAATAATATCATTGTTTGAATTAATGTGGACAGATCACTTGCTCAGTAATAATATAATTTGTACGGTTAGAATCAGTTTGTTGAATTTCAAGATCAGTGTTTCTATTTTAGTCAGATGCATGCTCTTGTGCACACTGGTGCACAAACTGCTCATTAATGATGAATTATTATTTCAGGCAGAAGAACAGTCAAGTGATGCTGAGTCCTGTAATACTAAAGTTTCCAGAACAGCAAAGAAGACTACTGAGAGACCTTCATCCTCCATCATGCAGGTAGGAATCAGTTTGTTGAGTGTCAACATTAGTGTTTGTCACGACCGAACTAAGGACCACAACCCAAATGCACAACTCCCAGACAAAAGTTTCAAAATAAAGGTTTATTAAACAAAACAAAAATAAAAATCACTCTTTACAGAGGAAAAACTCAACACTAATCTAAGAAATCAAGACGGCACAAAATGAAGGCTAGACTAAGAACAAAAATAAACAAACAGAAAAACACTCTTGCAAGGCTATACTATGAAAAAGGAAACAAACAGAAATCACACTTGAACAAAATATCAAAATAACAAGACCTGACCATGGACACTGGTTCTTCTGACATGAGACAAGACGAACTGGCACAGGACAAAGGGAGACATTTAATTTAATTTAAAAATTTTTCGAAAGCCTCCCAATTTGGGGTTTTTTTAATTTTTTTTTTTTTTTTTTTTTTTTTTTTTTTTTGGTGTGGCGCCCCTTTTTTCATTTTTTTTTTTTGGGTTTTGGGGGGGGGGGAGATTTTTTTTTTTTTTTTTTTTTTTTTTTTTTTTTTTTTTTTTTATATTTTTATTATTAATATATTTTTTTTTTTTTTTTTTTTTTTTTTTTTTTTTTTTTTTTTTTTTTTTTTTTTTTTTTTTTTTTTTTTTTTTTTTTTTTTTTTTTTTTTTTTTTTTTTTTTTTTTTTTTTTTTTTTTTTTTTTTTTTTTTTTTTTTTTTTTTTTTTTTTTTTTTTTTTTTTTTTTTTTTTTTTTTTTTTTTTTTTTTTTTTATAAAAGGGTTTTTTTTAAAAAAAAAGGGGGGGGGGGGGGGGGGGGGGGGGCGCAACCAGGAATTGAGGGCAGACGCTCATTTAACAACGGGAGCGGCCTTCGAAGGTCTCTCAGAAGGAGTCGCCCCGAAGGCCGCGGAGGCCGCGTCCTCCGAAGCATGCAGCCCCTGAATTGAGACACAGCTACAGACTATATATGCACACAAGGTAAGGGCACAGGTGGAAACAATCAGGGCGGAGACAGGTAATTCTAAAGGCGGGAAAACAGACAAAGGGGGAAAGTAAAACTAACAACAATGGACACAGACAGGAAGTGGAACCAAAATAAAACAGGAAATCACAAGACAACATAGACACGAGATAACACTGAACAAATTAACTTAACAGAGTTTCCTGGACATGACAGTGTTTCTTCAAATATGTCCAATGTTGGCGTCACACATGTTGCCAAGCACAGTCTGGTTTTCCTGATCCAGTGGGGACCAACCAGTCATTTACTGTGGCTGCTATCTTACACACTTGTCTGGTGTCTTTATTTGTGGGGACCACGGTAGCTAAGTAATACTCTCCACATTCACTGACACTGACATGACTCTTTCCTTCATAAAGTCAACAAAACACCTTTATTACACACAGCCTATAACACTGGCTAAGTTTGCTTTCTACAGTTCTCACCAGTTCTTCTATCACAGGTCAATACAACCCTGTAACACTTGATATTCACTTGTTTTCAGTTGTAACAATCACTGCAGTGCTATAACAGGTTAACCCTTTGGGGTCTATGATCACGCCGGCGTGATCAGATCGCATGACGTCTTCTAAGCGCTGTAGAAAATAAACTAGATCACCTGCCGCGCTGCCGTCAACTTTCCTCGAAAGTGCAGACTGAAACTATCTCCTAGTTTTTATTTGACTTTGATACACCACGTAAAACCGGAGATATGATAGTTTTAATTTGGTAGTAAAAAAAAAAGTTATCCGAGCGTGAAAAGGGGGGGGGGGTGGGAGGGGCAGGTGTTGCATTTCTTTCCATATCTTCGTCATTTTTTGTGATTTTACAAAACGGGAAAAAGTGGTCGAATCTGCTGATACTACTCTACGTGACCAATATGAAAAAAAAAAACAGAGACGTCAGACGTCAATGGGGGATGGGGGGGGGGGGCCGGAAGCCAACCGCGGGAGTTAGCGGCGGGAGTTAGCGAGGAGAAGACGGAGTAATTTGAAGAAGAGAGAGTGTTTAGCGAAAAGAAGACAGAAGAACAAGAAGACGGAGTTTTTGAGACGGAAATGAAGCGGTCATTGGATGTACATCAAGCCCTCAGGCTGTTTTTTACCGAGGACGATGAAGAAGGTAACGTTATTTCATCTTCATCGTCTGAGGAGGAGGAGGAGGAGGAGGAGAGCGGCGATGAGGATGATGAGGTGACCAACCCGTCTTTTGTCACCGACGATGCCGCCGGTGATGAGAGGTAAGTCAAACTAATCATGAATATTTGTATCTTTTGTTTTGTTTACTGCTGTATTGTAAATGTTATAAAACCGTCTGATGTGTATATAACGTGATATATATTTAGGTAGGTTTATGTGTACAGAAGAGCAGGGCTAAACTGATAAATACAGAGGTGGCTTCATCTGAACTCTCATACTCATTTCAAGGAGATGGATATACTAATTTTACTAGAGTTTATTTTGTGTTTTATTTTATGTTATCTATGTTTATTTCTAGTTGTATGTATTTATTTATTTACTTGTAAGGTTTTCTTTTGTAAACTGAGTATTCACATTGTTGTAGGGAGCTAGAGAATTACAATTTTAGTCCCCACATTTGAATTCACTATCCATCATGTGCCTATGAACAATAACCTGAACAATCGCTAATTTTTTATTTGTTGTTATGTGTATACAGATATGAGGATAGTGGACCCTCAACACGGAGGCCTACCCAGAGAGGGCGTGGTAGGAGAAGTCAGATGAGGTCCAGATCTCCACAGGCTCGGCCACTCCATCGCTTGGAGCCCTGGAAAACTGGAAGCGACCCTGACACTGCTCCACAAATAAGCCGCTTCATGCCACGGAGAACACCAGGAGCCCAGGTGGACCATCACGCAGCCTATACACCTCTGGACCTGTTTCAGCTGTACTTCTCCCCAACCACAGTGCGAACACTCTGCACCAACACCAACAAGCGTGCAGCAAAGAGCAAAGAAATGGGGAAGAAGTACAAATGGGCTGATGTTGAGGTTGAAGAGCTCTACAAGTTCCTTGGGCTCCTTACTTATACATCTCTGGTGCCACTGCCAAGCATCACAGATTACTGGAAACAGAACACCATTACATCCGTGCCGTTTCCAGCTACAGTGATGGCGAGGGACCGTTTCAGGGCTCTGCTTTGGAACATCCACCCCAGTGGCCCAGAGGAGGACAAAAAAAATGATGAGAAGAAGGGAACACCAGAGCACGACAAGCTGTTCAGGATCAAGCCCCTCATCGATGACATCCTCAGTGCCTGCCAGGCACATTATCACCCAAGAAGGGAATTGGCTGTGGATGAGAGAATGGTGGCCACCAAGGCAAAAACTGGCATGACCCAGTACATGAAGGACAAACCAACCAGGTGGGGGATCAAATTATTTGTGTTGGCTGACTCGAGCAATGGCTACACAGTGAATTTTTCCATTTACACAGGAAAAAAACACACACAGAGTGTGCATGGGCTCTCATATGATGCCGTGATGCACCTGATCCAGCCATCATACCTCGGCACCGGCTACCATATTTACATGGACAACTTTTACACAAGCCCCCAGTTGTTCCGTGACTTGGCCAACTTGAAGTTTGCAGCCTGTGGAACGTACAGGGAGAACAGGAAAGGATGTCCAAAAGGGAGAGAAAATGCTCTCAACAAAAAATCAGAGAGGGGCGCTGTGAGATGGATCAGGGAGGGGTCTCTGGTCTTTGTCAAATGGATGGACACACGGGAGGTGTCGGTGTGCTCCACAATCCATCCAGCAGTTTCTGGAGAGGTGGCCAAGAGGAGGGTGAAGGAGAAAGATGGACGCTGGGCAGTGAAAAACATCTCCTGCCCCACCCCAGTCATCGCCTACAACAGGAACGTGGGTGGTGTTGACCTGTCCGACCAGCTGCTGCAGTACTACTCCACCCACCGCAGAGCCGCGCGCTGGTACCGCACCATCTTCTTGCACCTTGTGGACATTGCCATCACCAATGCCTACCTTCTGCATTGTGATATAAGTGCCTCAAACCAAGTGAGGCACATGTCCCACAAGGACTTCCAAACAGAGCTGGTGTCCCAACTGTGTGGGGTGGACAGGATGGGCGTGTCCACCAAGAGAAGTGCGGACCATATCCCCGTTCCCATTGCCGTGGTAACAGATGCCACCCTGAAAGCCACACAAGGCCGCAGGAGTTGCCTACGCTGCCACCAGGTGGACAAAAAAAGAAACCTCACTCCCTGGAAGTGCCAATCCTGTGATGTGGCGCTGTGTCTCGTTGTGGACAGAAACTGCTTTGCGGAGTGGCACAGATAAAAAAAAAAAAAAAACTTTGCCCCATTGTATATAGTTTGAAATATTTGTATATAGTTTGATTACACCTCAATTTGTATATAGTTTGATTACATCTCAATTTTAGCTCTTATATTACATTTGCACTATTTGAGACTTTGAGGGAATACAAAGCACTGGTGTAGTTCTCTTTGTTTTGAAGACTTGCAGGTGACAAGGTAAAAAAACGCCTATAAATATACATGCTTTTTATGGTAAATATTTGTATAAAGTATTACTTTATTTCAATTTTACATTTATTTGTTCATATTTGCAACCTATGTTTACCTTTTCAAGTTCCAAAACAGTTCATTGAGCATGTTTGTGTTTTTTATTGTAATAAATAGTATATTTTTTCAATTCGGATTTGATAATTTTTGTGTATTTTTGGGCCCAATGGGTTAATAAAGTAGGTCAAAGTGAAAAAATAATTAGCAGATCATATAGATGAGGTTGTGCTGAAAAAAAAGATACCAAGCATGGGTATGTCAAACATTTTTTTATGTGGTATGTAAAGGCAAAATCAAAAGTATTAAAAAACGGCCAAAATGGGCTCAGACCCCAAAGGGTTAATAACAAGTTCAACCTATGGGAAAAAATGTGATTTGTAGCCAGATACACACAGATTTTGATGTTAATGCAAATTTCTTCAGTTCTCTTAACTCTTGCTCATTATTTAGTTTAATAATTTTGTTTCTTTTGACAAGCTGCTCATTAATGATGAATTGTTATTTCAGGCAGAAGAACAATCAAGTGATGCTGAGTCCTGTAACACTGAAGTCTCCAGAACAGCAAAGAAGACTGCTGAGAGACCTTCATCCTCCATCATGCAAGTAGAAATCAGTTTGAGTGTCAACATTAGTGTATGTCCAATGTTGGCGTCACACATGTTACCAAGCACAGTCTGGTTTTCCTGATTCAAATGTGCCCTGGGTTTTCTTTCTCTAATTATTCAAGCTAAAATCAGTGTTCACAACAGTCCTATTTTAGGCATCAGATACATGAGAAATCATAATCAACTTGTACTGTTAAAGAAATATATGAGGAAATGTTTAACCATACCATTCACAATGACTTAAGCCAAATGATTTTCTAATATAGACAAGAAAATAATAAATACTGAAATGGGATTTTGCATTGTCATGTAATTATCTAATAAAGACGCCTAGTTCAGCTCTGATAGCAGACTTCAAGAAAGTAAATGTCTTTGCTTTGTTTTAAATCAATTTAATGCCGACATTTTGAAGTTGATCCCAATTGTCATACAAATATCTTAATGATTCAATGTTTTTTAATGTCAGTTTGTTTATATGTGTGTGTTTGTGAATGTGTGCTGTCATTGATATATTAATTCTCCACTATTTCCTTTATAGGCCTTGGATGAACCAGATTTTGTTGTTTCAACAAACAAAGTTGGAATCATTCCTTGCCTTGTAGACTACTCAGATTCTGATGAATCTCAGGGTCCATGCACCAGTCCTTCCCTGTTAAATGAAAGCAGCCAGGTACTTTAAAATTAAATAATTTTAGTATTGAACAGACATTGTGTTGTTCTCGTTATCTTTCTTTTTCGTTTAGTACTTTGGTACAAATGTAATTTTTTTTTTTTTTTGACATTATAGACACAGAGTCAGATTTCTGAATCTGATCTTATCCTCACCGACCAGGACAGACAGTCGATTCCGCGGTTGAGGAGGACCAAGAGCATACAGGTGTGCAACTCACACAATGTAGAGAAAATATTAATGTATGTGCTTAACATTTCTTTTTGCCCTTTATTAAATATGTATGACAAATGCTTAATTGGCGTTCTGACTTGTATTGAATTTATCTTTTTTCTGTCCTGAAGATGAAAGAGCAGAATTATTTTGATTCAGATGAGCTTTTCAATCCCACCTCAGACGACAGTGGAGAAGAATACATTCCTAAGAGTGCTGAAGATTCTTCTGAAGATACAGACAGAACCGACATTGTCTCAGAAAATTGACCAGAAAATGAAGATGCAGAGATTTCCAAACATAGGGAAGATGGTAGATGTCAGAGATGGATGTCTGTCACTGCAAGAACTTGACAAAAACTCTTTGAAACCAACTATTGAGAGAGGGCGCTCACATATAAGAAAAGAAGGCACCTCTGGTAAGAGACGTCGAAGGAAATCTGATGCCTGTATAATGGAGTATGGTGAACATCTATACAACAGGCTTGGACATGATGTCAGTAAACATGAATAAGTTCGTCAGAAGTTGAGAGAGCTGGGAAGGCTTCTGATATGCTCAAGAAAAAACACTCCCTTGAAGACGATTCAAGATCACATCAGACCTGCAAATTTTATGCAAGTTGTCCAAGCTGTGAGAGACCTGGCAGGCTACAATTGTGAAACAAATGCTTGCAAGTGCCCAAGTCTGGCTCTCAAAATTGGATACAGCTTGAAAAAAATTTCAATGCTTGTTGAAAGCCATGCAAATGTACAAAGTGACTACAGTGCAGCAAAAGATGCACGTACGTTCTGCAAAGTGTATGAAACCAGGTGGAATGAAATGATATCACCTGCATCACTTAGGACCCTTCAGGAGTCTAAGTGGAACACTCCTCAGTTACTTCCATTCACAAAAGATGTCCAGACACTCCATTCCTATTTAGATGCTCAGCAACAAGATCTTTTCAGTAAACTCAACTCAAACTCTTCAGAGACTTCCCTCCAGACATATACAGAGCTGACAAAGGTAATTTTGACACAAGTCATTTTGTTTAACAGACGAAGAGCTGGGGAAGTGTCGAAAATTCCACTTTCTGCTTATTTATCTTACAATCCATCAGACCCACAGGAGGATGCGAATGTTGCACTCTCAGATCTAGAGAAGAGACTCTGTCAGCATTTCCGAAGAATAGAAATAAGAGGTAAAAGGGGAAGAAAGGTTCCTGTACTTTTGACCCCAGCAATGCAACAGGTCAGCTGACTGACTTCACCATTTAATTTCGTTGCCTTAAGAAGCTTTGTCATTGCTTTCACAGGAAGTCATGGATCATTATCCATCTGTACAAAGAAGGTCCATCAGAGCAGCATTTTTCTGAATCTTAATCTAAAGCCATACTTTTCCATGCCTCCACTGTGTTTGGCACGTTGTAGTGACTTTGGCTCATAAACCTTTGTTTTACTTCTTCATAACTCTTTTTACAATTCTAGTTCACCTTCCTACTCTAGGGTGTTTCTGACCCGATTACATGTTATGAAGAGTTTATCTTTACCAAGAAAACAATGCTACAACCATGTGGTCTTTCAGTCCTGTACAAGCTGTAAACATATTTGTTCATCTCATTCTTGTAAACATGTTATCTCAAGAATGCCATAAGACAATCTTTTTCAAATTAGGCACAAGCCTCCACTTTAACTAAAGGATTAACTTAGGTAAACAATACTGTGCCCTCACAAAATATGCCTTGGTCCATAGTTCAAAAATGATTACACTAATTGTGACAACATTTCAAACAAAAATGTTGCCTTTAAAATCTTGACTTCTTATATTATGAATCTCGAAGGACATGGACATAAATTGCATCTAGACTGGTCCACTTGGAGATACAACTGTATGGCAGTAATTCAATTTTTTTCTGGTTTTCAGAGAATCCGGTCACCGTGGATGAGAGTGAGACAACAGGGCCAGATGTGAGCCACACCAATGCAGCTCCACAGCAGGACTCTGTGACACCTCCACAGCCCAAAGATCATCACAAACCTCTGAAAAGGTTAAAAGGTAAAGTTTTTCAAATTTACACTTTACACAAGATTGGCTGCTCAAAAATATAAAATAATGTAATGGAGCTACTTTTTGTTGTGTTGTGTGTTGGTGTACAGAGTGACAACCCGGCAAGAAAAGGACGTGGGAGAAAGACGAGGTCGCTGCTGTTGAAAGGCACATGATGTCGTTCATCACGTCGTGTCGTGTTCCAGGAAAAAGTGACTGTGATAAGTGCCTTAACATTGAGAAAATAGCCCTTAGGAATAGAAATTGGCTAGCCATTAAATTTTATGTCAAGAACCGCATCACAGCTCTGAAGAAGAAAGTTTAAAGCTCCAGTTGGCAAGAGTTTGTTCTCTGCATTTTGTTTATTTTAGAACTGAGCTCACCAAAAGTTGGCTGCTGTTGAATGATTTTTATGATTGTAATGTTACATTCACCTGTTAAGTTTACCTTCATGTTTTATCTGACAGGCTGAAGAATATGGCTGTTGTGTCTGTTGTGACTTGCAGACCATAGTTTTGATACTATTATATTATGATTATATTATATTATGTTATGATTATATTATTAATATTATGATACTACATTAGGTTTATATGATTGTTGGGCTGTTAGTTAATAAAAAAAAGTGCCTTTGACCCACACTGACTGTCTTTGTCATTAAAGATTACTTGTAGTTATATAAAAGCTTAAATGCACATTAAGATCTCCACAAACCTCCACAGTCTAAACCTGACTGTGTGTTAAGTGGTCCAAACGAAGATGGAAAAATCTGACAGTGTGTATATGTGGACCCCACTAATGACAAAAACCTGGAGTCCCCAGGAGGCGGTCCCTAGTCAGGTGAGGGACTCTACTTTGTCTGATTGACAATTTGAAGTGACATGTGTTTCTGACTGCTCCAGTATACTGCCTGATTTTTTTCAGTGCTGTAGGACCTTCAGACGGGTAGATTGGGTCAGTCAGATAGCATGTCCACGTCTTGTGTCCCCACAACTAGATATAGACAAGGATAGGTGTGTGTGTGTGTGTTGACCTAACCTCCTGAGACCCTGCGAACTCATAAGAGGACATTACATTTTTGCTGTTCTGCACCATGATATTTAATTTGTAAGAACGTTGACCCATCGACCTCATCTGGGGACACTGCCTGCACCACCTAGTGGTCTCATAACAACATTACAGTCATGTGATAAAAAACAAGATGGCTGCAATACCTAGCAAAACTTTTTATGGCAGCTCCCGACCGAAATATGGACATGGTAAGAATCCTAATTGAATTTTATGAATGAAACTTGTATATTTATGCACAATAACGTCTGTAGCTTCATATGGCATGCATATTTGATCAATTTGAGCAATATTAGCAAGCTACAACGTCTGTAAACATGAAGTACTCGTTTGAGGACATCGGGTCTATCGTCATATTTTTTTTATCATTTATTTCACAGGAAAAATTTCCTTTTTGAGAGCTGAAGAATTGCTCAATGCAATTGCAAACGACTCTGACATTGAAGAGCTGTCAGATGGTGAAGAGAATGATCCTCTTGTGGGGGAGCTCGTTTCATGTGGAGCAACTGTGGAGCAACCACCTGATGACTCTGATTCATTGTCTGATTCACTGTCCGATGCAGCAGAAGATGCTGATTCTGATTATTTACCATCTGATGCTGATCACATCAGTGAAGATAGTGACAGTGATATGAATGAACCACAACGTAAAAAAAAGCATGTTGAGAATGATGAACCTGACCAGGTTGAGCAAGGACACGGGGCAAGACCAAAAAAAGGATTTAGAGAGTACTGGAAGTCTGCTCCATTTAACCCGATTGTAGTTCCGTTTCAGGGAGGGGATGAACAACTAGTTGAGAGAGCTGATTGGTGGCCAGCAGATTATATGGAGCAGTACATTGATGCAGAACTAATGAAAGTTGTTGCTGACTGTACAAATTCTATGTCGCTAGCTAACAGTGGTATATCTCTCAACACATCGGTTGAAGAGATATACCACTTGTGTACTTGAGTATCCATCCTAATGTCCTGTGTCCCTTACCCACAAACACAGATGTTCTGGTCCAATGCCCTGAGAATCCCTGCCATTAGTGACTCAATGAGACGCGATCGATTCTTCAAGCTGAGAAGCCATCTGAAGGTAGTAATTGACAACGACGTTCCAGAAGACAGGAAAACAGACAAATTCTGGAAGGTGAGGCCTTTCATGAATCGTGTACTCAATGGCTGCCGCATTCAGGCTCGACCAGAATCTGTTTCAATTGACGAGCAGATGATACCGTTCACTGGAGCCTGTCCATTCCGCCAGTATGTGCCGCTAAAGCCAAATCCAGTTGGCATTAAGAACTTTGTTCTGGCATCACCAGATGGCATTGTTCTGGACTTTGAAGTGTACCAATGTTCAAAGGCACTGGCTTCACAGGTTCCGGATGCAGAAGGATTGGGTTTGGGAGCCCTGGTCCTCAGATGCCTGATGGAAACAGTGCATCCTGGTACAAAGGTGTACTGCGATCGCTTCTTCACCACCATATCAGCTGTGGAATGCATGCTGGAGAAGCAGGTGTACCTAACTGGTACAGTCATGAAGAACAGAGTCCCAAAAGCAATGCAGAAGCTGCCAAGTGAAAAAATCATGAAGCAGCAAGGCAGAGGTACCACCGCATCAGTTGTCAGAGGAGATGGGAAACTGTGTGTTGTGAAATGGTTTGACAAGAAGCCAGTCATGATGCTCTCTACTGTCCATGCTGAGCAGCCAGAGGACACCTGCCAGCGGTGGTCCAAGAAAGAGAAATTTTGCTAGCTTGCTAGCAATCCCCATGTACTTACTAGAGCAGGGGTGTCCAAACTTCTTTTAAAGAGGGCCAGATTGGACAATGTGAAGATGCCCGCGGGCCAATACTAACATTTAAAAAATGAAAAATTACCAATAAGTTACATACAAATGCACTGTTCTGTAACAATCATTGTAACATTTTTTTTTTTAAAATGACAATGTCACCAAATCTAAACCAATCAGGCGTGAACAAATCTAAAAAGCAGTTCTTCTTTCTTTCACATCTGGAGTCAGATAACAGAATAAATTGTATGGAATACGTTAAACTGAATGAAGTTGATACAAATCTGAACCTCATGTTCATTTTAAACATAACTTATTATGAGTAATGCAAAGTCTGTTAACATTTAAGTTTAAAATGTATCACTCTTGCTCTTGTCTTTAACAAAATCATTCAGAAAGTAATATTTTGTGTCACATCTACAGATATATAACAGCAGCAGTTATGTCCTTAGAGGTTCAAATGCTTCATTATGTCAACAATAAAAGACAAATCTTTAGCCATACAGTATCTGACAATCCTAGCAGGCCATAAATATATTATGTGTGTATATATATATATAATAAATTAATTAATAATATATTATAAAAATGAAGCTTTGAGCCGCATGAAATCTGGCGGTGGGCCATGATTGGCCCCCAGGCCGTACTTTGGACATGATATGGACATAATTCTGTCAGTGTCTTAGCAAATACACACTTCATAGCATCAAATCAGAAAAATCAAATCAAATCAAATCAGCAAACATAGGTATTGTTTGTCAATTTTGTTTAACCCTGTGTTTCCACAGTTTTGTTGGTGTAGCACAAGTCTGTTCTAAGTAATGTAGTTAGCCACTGGCCTGGGAGAAAGTTAGCGGGCTATTTTGGCTAGAAGAAAGCCTGTGATTGGTTCATCTTGCAGCAGGGGGAACTTTTACATTTAGATAGTCCCACCCAAGACTTTAGAATGTAATCTAAAAAAATGTCCTACGATAGTTTTTTCCCCCCCTTTTTGACGAAAGTGATTTTAATATGTAGTAGTAATAAATGTTTCAAAACGATGTATTTTCCATTAACATTATATATAGCACACCTCAAAATCACCCCTCTCCCACTCCCATAGTTGGTATGATCCAAAAGACGAGGCAGACAGATTCACCGCTGCTAACAGTGCACATGGAGTTAGACACAACGACGACAGGTAATTATATGTGTCTGAAGTGACTGTAGAGCTTTAGTGCTTTTGTAGAACATATTCACATAAAATTCAGCGAGTTATACGTAACTGTCTACTTGCTAAATACATTAATTATTCCTAATTTGCATTGTTTTGCCTCGCTAGCTAAAGCAAGCTAAACTTGCTAAAATGTGTAGCATGCTGTTCAATACTGAAGCAGGGCAGAGCTGTGTTCATCTACTGAATTCAGTTTGATTTGAAACATGTTTGAATGTTTGGATGTTTTTCACAGAAAAAAATATATATATATGTGCGATTAATTTTGATTAATTAATCACACAGCCCATAATTAATTAGATACAATTCTTTCATCACTTGACAGCCCTAATAATTTTGTTATAAATTGTTGGAGTATCACTTGAATTGGTTGGCCAATAAAAATATGATACATGAAACTCTTATTATCTAAACAGATTAAACGATGGCTGATGGCAGATGCAGTTTAGAGAATCCTTCCAAAAGGAGGCTCCAGATCAAACCACATCATGATGCGGAAAAGCACATAAGACTTAAAACTGACAAAGCGGGTCTTAGAGAGGTATTTGTGAACTCTTACAAAGGTCAGTCTTCATCTGCCTTGTACTCTTCTCATTCATTATTAATTTTGCTGAAATATGAGCTTAAGTGTGAAATATGGACCACTGGTCTGGTTGATACATAAACATAACATTAACATACTTGTTTTTCATTTTCTCTTAAAGGGCGAGGCGTTTTTGCTTCAATACCTTTCAGCAACGGAGATTTTGTATTAGAATACTGAGGGAAACTTTTTCCTCCAGACCGTCCTCCTGTCTTTGAGACCTACAGTGAGACTGAGGCAACATATCTCTTTGATTTTCAATGGAAAGGGAAATCTTGGTGGTAAGTAACACTAAATACACCATTTTTGCAGCTGTATTTTTTTTCTGCTCCTTTCCTCACTCCTCTCCTTGAATCTCCCCCTGCTCCTCTCTCTGCTCCTTTCGTCGCTCCTCTCCTTGCATCTCTCTCTGCTCCTCTCTTTACTCCTCTCTCTGCTCCTCTGGACTCACACAGGTAGTAATGACAAGCAGCTAATTAATGTAGCTAGCGCTACTTAGCAGCTAAAAAATGTACTGTTAATGTTAGCTTGAGAGGCTGTAGCATTTATTAACTGACAAACTACATTTCCTGCTAATCTCTCTCTCTGTACTGTTGCTGCTCCGTTCACTTTTCCCGCTTCACCGTCACTTTCTCTGCTCGCTCACTTGTTGCACACTGCCATAAGGAGCTACGCTACTCTATGTTATGCTAACGTTACGCTACCTACGCTACCCACTACTCTAATGTGTATAAACTTGAACGTTACATTTTATGTAGATGTCCTTTGTAAAGAGAGTCCGACAGGATTTGCTGCGCTAGTTAATGACTCAATACAAGTCCAAAATAACGTTGTGTGTTGTGCTCACACAGTGTGAGTAAAAATCATTAGTGACGCATTGATATTAATGATCTTGTGAAATTTCAGCAGCGGCGCTCGTAATCTAGTAATCTCACCGCTACTGGATGAATATAGGAGAAACACTGTACTCATCTGTCCCACAATGCAGTGCATCTCTTCATAGTCCAGAGAGGCAGAGTTTTAGAACCAAGCTTAATTCCATTAATATCACTGTATTAGGTTTCGATTTTTGGGGGGTCAAAAAGTAGCCATTTAGATTCCCAACACGTGGCCAGTATATACGAACAACACCTGAATTTGCTGCGATGTTATGGAGATGTGAGAGCCGGGGGTTGTGTCAGACCAGCCATCAGTCATGTGATGCAGTCATATGACCTTTTTGCTTGAATATGTTTAGAAGTATACAGTATGAACAGTCTTTTAGTATTTTAGTATTTAACTGTCCATTGTGTAGGCAGTATGAAGTACATACAAATTGAGTATGCAGTAGGCAGTATACTTGTGTGTGATTTCAAATACAGACACTATCTACTTATAGTTCTCTTACAATTGAGCTTCTAACAAACTGCAGTGAGTCAGTACTGACTTTTATACATGTCACTACAGCCAGTCTTGCTTACTTTTTTTAACTTTGTTTCTACCCCTATCTTCTCACTTTTTCCAATCCTTGTGTGGTTTTATTTAAAATGACACCATTCAACTCTACATCCAGAAAAAATAGAGAATCATTTCATTGTGCATTAATTGTGCTTTTTTTTTTTTAGTCTTGATGCATCTCTGGAGGACCAGTCACTTGGGAGACTGGTGAACGATGAGCACAAAAACCCAAACTGCAAAATGCGGACAATTCAAGTGGACAACATGCCGCACCTCTGTCTCTTTGCAATTAGAGACATTATGCCAGGGGAAGAAGTTACATACAATTATGGTGATTCAGACTGGCCTTGGCGCAAACAGGTATAATAACTCATAACACATCTTTTTCTAATGTAAAATGCAGAAGGAAATGCAACAGGCGTCTGTAAAATGATTTGTCACGTGAGTGTCCCCATTTTGGTGGAGGTAGAATGTGTGTATGTGTGTTAAATGTCCCCAGTTGTATGGACAGTCTTATGTATAGATGATGAGGGGGTCCAATCACGTGACTGTCCCCATTTTGGTGGAGGTAGAATGTGTGTGTGTGTGTGTGTGTGTGTGTGTGTTAAATGTCCCCAGTTGTATGGATAGTCTTATGTATTGGTACCTCAGCAAGTTTACCTTTTAGAGGAAAATGTCAGCCATCGTTACTGTTTGGTACACAAACAGTGTTCACATTTATAATGCATTATTCTTCCTCTGATATTTGGACCTCAAAGTATGCATCCATCTTACACTACCTTTATTCACTGGACAGCCAACATCCTGCCTTACAAAACTGATCGATGGGGCTTCAATCATTTGTATATCTATGCTAGTTTGTGGTCAGAGTATGTGTCAATTCTGTCCCTTTGTTGATGTGCAGATTTACATGTCTCCTCAGGCCACATCATCAGTGGACGACAACTTCAGCGGCAGCCATCAGTCTGTGGTTCCTGTTGAACAGTTGGAACCATTGTCCTCCAGTGTAAATAAGGTATGTGACTTTGCAACAATAAAGATGAACAGAGTTCAACTGATTTTGCACTGTGGTAGTCTAACTTTAATGTAGGTTAACATAGTAAGGTGCCAACTACTTCTTGTTCATTGCAGTCATTTCAGCCCAGGATTGCTAAATTGAAGCAGCACCATGACAAATGGCCTCAGAGGAAGAACGCAATGCAATTGAAAGACAGCGTACGCTCCTTTTGCATCAACGTGCGCTTCTTGATCAACAGCTTGCACAGCTGGATAATGTGAGTATAATATAGGTCTTTACAGGTTGACTTATGACACAATACTTGTAACTAGGGATGCTCCGATCAGCATTTTTTGGGGCCAATCAGATTACTGATCACAGGAATCATAAATCTGCCGATACCGATCACAGAATGGATGGGAGAATAATAATTCTCCATGTCCTGCATTTAGTGCACCACTTAAAGTGGTAAAACCATTTGTACTAAAATAAATAAATACAATCAAGATCTTTATGTACCACAAACAACTTTACTCCACTTGCCTTACTCTTCAAGTAAGGCAAGTAAAGGCTTCAAAATCATTTTAAACAAAAAGAGGCAGTTTACTGCCACTGCATCACTTAATAGCCCTTAACTATAAGGAAACACAAATTACATCCACTTGATAGAAAAAAATATAGTAGTAGTTTACAGATTATGGATAAATAACCTTAGCACAAACAAACAAACAAACCTTAACTATTATTATAGTACTACTACTATTATGATTATTTAAAATATTTATTTTTATTGTTGTTATTATTATTATACTGTCATTACCCTGGACATACAAAAACACAACAACAAAGAAGAGACTTTTTATTATATTTATTTAAAAAATAACAGAAATAGTAAGAACAAAGTAGACTGAAAAATATTTCAAATAGCCCAAAAAATATAGAAAAAATATAAACATTATGAATATATTACTTTCAAATCAACCAAGCTAAGTAAACTGAAATATTTATTTTTGCACAGCAAACCAACAAACTAAACTAAACTAAACTAAACTAAACTAAACTAAATGCTAAACTACAGCAGTGTTTTTTTAATCTTGGTTTTATGTCAGTTATTTTGATAAGATGTTGGAGATGTGTTGTCTTCAAGTTCCTCCAAAAAAGACCTTGTCTTCTTCAAACCTCCATGTTGGGAGGGGGGTTGTTGTTGTTGCTGTTGAGATGGAGGTTGGTAGTGTTGGGGGTGGGGCAGGACAGGAAATGCAGGAGTGCTGTGATACTGGTAACTTGACTGTGTATATGCTGGCCCACGGTACATTGTTGGGGGTGGGGTGTGAAAAGATAGTGGGTTTTGTTGTGTGGTGTGCAGCTGCGAAGTACTTGGGGTTTGCTGTTGTTCCCTCATAGATTTTGCCTCTTCCTCCAAACTTTCAACCATTTCAAGTAATTGTTTTTGAAAGCGATTCTGTAGGACAGGAGGCAAATCATTCACTCTGGGTATGAAGCTGTTCATATAATATCCCATTGCCTCCTCACGAGTTGGAACACGGAGGGGAGGACTGACTTTTTCTGTAGTCAGGATTTCAAAGAGCTGCTGCTCCACTGACACAGCAGCAGAAGTGGATCCCTGGCTGTGCTTCTTCTTCCTGCTCGTCACAGACCCAGATGAAAGTGCCTGCACTCTGGGGTGTGGTGCGGGGGTGGGATGTGGTACAAGGGTAGCAGACCGGATTGTCTGCTGTGATGTGGCTGTAGCAGACCTCTGACCAGATGGAGAGGAGGATCTGGACATGGGTGTACAAGGCCTTGACCCTTGTAGAGATGACCCTGCAGAGGATCCTCCCATTTCCTCATCTCCCACATCACTGGTTTCCTCCAGCAGAGCCTCTTGCTTAAAAGTACTTTTTGTGCTAAAAATGAAATGAAATTAAATTAAAAAAAAATCAACAAGTGATAAAACAGAAATGTAACAACATTGTTAACTTTATATGTACTATCAATGGAGTTGTAATTGTGTCATGAATGGCCATATACCCACCTCCTGGGCTGCAAGTATGGATCTAAAAAGGTGAAAATGTAGGCTAATCTCCACTCTTTCTGGCTGCCACCAGCAGACCCACTGGCAGATTTTTTGCTCTTGTATTTTACATATGCATCCCGTAACTGCTTCCACCTTTTCTTGCAGTCTTCAGCTGTGACAGAGAAACAAACTTTACATTAGTTACACACAATAATAACAAAAAATGAACATTTCATTGAATAGCCTATATATGTTATTAACACCGATATATTAATTGTTATTCAACTTTCTATACTTTTTTCCCCTCAGATTCCTAGCCACCGGGGAAAGCTTTCGCAGCCTGGCCTTCCAGTATCGCCTGGGGAAAACAACAGTGATTGAGTCTGTGCACAGGACGTGCCAGGCTATTGAAAAGACAATGATGGCTTCACAGTTCCCTAGGCTGACGGAACAACTGTGGAGGGACACAGCTGCCAGATTTTGGACAAAATGGAACTTCCCCAACTGCATTGGGGCTATTGATGGGAAGCATGTGACCATCGTGGCTCCACCCAACTCTGGCAGTCTGTACTTTAACTATAAAAGTACCTTCTCCATCGTCCTGCTGGCACTCGTAGATGCAGATTACAAATTTATCAATGTACAGGTGGGGGACTTTGGCAGGTCAAGTGATGGAGGCACATACAGCCACTCTGATTTGGGAAAAGGAATGGAAGCCAAAACTCTGCATGTGCCTGCAGACAGTCCTCTGCCAGTGTCTGGACAACAAGGTCCCCTTCCCTACACCATGGTTGGCGATGCAGCATTCCCCCTCAAACCCTACCTGATGAGGCCATTTCCAGGACACCGCCTTCCAAGATGGAGGAGGATTTTTAATTACAGACTGTCCCGGGCAAGAATGGTGGTGGAGTGTGCATTTGGAATTCTGGCAGCGAGGTGGCGGGTGCTCCACACCAGGATCAATATGAAGCCTGAACATGCTGACAGTGTCATTCTGGCTGCATGTATTCTGCACAATTTCCTCAGCAACCCATCTGAAAACCAGAGGTGGTGGAACGAGGCAGAGGAAAGAAGGGAACACCTTGTTGATGCCACAAACATGGGGGGAAACCACGGAAGAAGAGAGGCATATAAAGTTCGGGAGAAATTCACTGCCTTCTTCAGCTCAGCAGAGGGAAGTGTCCCCTGGCAGGACCGTATGGTGTAACCACGTAGTGCATTCACCAGAAGCATTATACATGCTGTGGACACTTTTTGTATATAGTTTTTTGTGTGTTTTGATTTTAACATTTTGTGGTGCATTAAGACAAGTGTGAAATTTTATGTTACTATTATATTACTGTTATGTCTTGTAAATAAATATTGATCAAAACCTTCTTTATTATTCATTATTTCAAGTAGGTTATCATCAAGTATTTTCTCAACATTGAAATTGAATGCACTTACAATTTTCTCCAAATGTATTTAACACACTGTTAAACCATCACTCTGGGTCTGTTGTGAGGCATATGTTTGATAATAAGGAAGAAAAAAACATTACTCTATTAAATGTCATTAAACATATCATATATGCATCATATTTCAATAATGCTAGATCTCAGAATTGTTGATATGGACGCCTACACACTCATACACATTGTAGGTTTCCCCCCTACGTTTGGAGAGTGTGTTTGTAGTGAGGACAACTTCGGCACTGCTATTTAATGGTTGTAGCCTGTGGGGGAGGGGGAGAGATTGCCCCAGGTCCGTGTTGGCCCCTATCTCATCAGTTTTTCTTCATTAATGAATATATGTTAAAGAGGCCATATAGTGGGATACTTATTTACAGAAGAGATAGAAATTACATATACTTATGTGATGCACCAATGGCTGCTGCAACAGCCTCCCAAATTGAATCTTTTTTGTGGGTGTCTTTGTATAACCTGTTCTGTGGGTCATATAATTCCTTGTACTTCTCCACTTCATGCACTAACTTTTCATCGTCCATCTCCGTCGATTTCTTTGCTGAAATGCTGACAGGCAAATCACAGGTTGTTACCTCTGCCTCGAGCTCTGTCTGTATGGATGTGTGTTGTTTTTGGTGTCCTCCCGAAAGCCCTTGCCCCTCCCACCTACCTCTCTCTGTTGCTCCGTGTGTACTGTGTATGTGTGTGTGTGTGTGTGTGTGTGTGAGTGTCTGTGTGTGTGTGTGCGAGTGTCTGTGTGTGTGTGTGTGTGGGCCGTGTGCACACGCAACGGTCAAATATTTATAGACGGACATCAACAACTTCAATAATCATCATTTTATTTATTTTATTTTGAAAATTGACCGGATTATCTCGCCTTTTCTGTGCCCGACTTCCTGTCTGGTACAATGTGGTCTGTCCAGCTTGAGAAACGGCGCTCGCGGCGAGCGTGAAGAATAGAACAGACGCCGAACGAAGCGCTGCAGCCGCGTGCACTGCGCTCCACAGCCGCGAGATGTGCGGCCAGGCAGACCGGTTAACGTGCGCCTATCTGAAACTCCCAAATAATTTTTTTTATTTTTTTTTATTTTATTTATTTTTTTTTTTTTTTTTTGGGGGGAGGGGAAAAAAAGGCCACCTTTTTTGGGGGGGGGTGTAGTGGATCCGCCGCATATGCTAGGCGATTTAAATATGAATTTTATAATGTTATAAGGGCGTGTGAAACTCTAATTAACTTCAGTAATTCAATTAGCAACCACTTAATTCAGTAAAGAACAATTTATATAAAATATGTACAGTGTGAACAGTTACAGTGCATGTTCATCAACATTTAAAGAAAACATACACCTTTGAGCTTATCAGACAGTCGTTTCTTGAACTCTGGTGCTATGCCATGTTCATATAACTGGCATGCTGATTGGAAACAGAGAGTTTCGTCAAAGCAGTTTTATCAACCGCTAACTTTTTACAGAGGTTGAGCGATTGTGAATGATAAATCGTGTTCAGCAATGAACGCGCACACACGTATTTTCAACTCACAAACACGATCTGTCATTGGCGCCGGTACGTCAGCTGTGGCTGTTGCTCCTGGCAAACGACTTGTGTGCGGCCGGGGTCACTTTTGTGACGTCGAAGAACTTTTTTACCGCTAGTTGCATATATTAGCTTCTTCGCGCACAACACACAGAAACAAGCACCTGGCTCTCTTAATTTTTGGCACCAGCTACCAAAAGGCTTGCCGTCTCCGTCCCTTTCTTCTATCCACGCCCGGCGCCATTTATTTTTAAGTCCTTTTTCAGTTAGGACGTCTTCCCCTGGCTTCATGAATTTCTCCTCCATCTTTGGATTTCGGTCAAACAAACGCCGGCCTGGATGCTGCGTTCAGGACCACTCGGAGGTAACCGAGAGGTCATAGTGTACACACTACAGGTTAACCCTCATAATACCTTCCCGTCGACTATGCAGTTGTGTTCCTCCATCGTGAACTTTGACCCCAGTCTGGTTTGACTGGTGTCAAAAAACATAGTGTATGAATTATGATCCAATACTGTTCCACCTTATTAGTCAACTCAATACCAACTCATTAATACCAAGATTGACCCATATTTCTATACTTTAGGGTCAGTAAAGCTCATTTCCATGAAATTATATCGCATTTTTTTGCTCTGAAAAAATCTAAAATTCTGAATATTTTTGATTATAGTTCATATATTAGGAACACATGTTGATTGATTACCACAGTCTGGTATATGTCAAAGTTTAGTCAGAACATTGTTTTGAAAGCATATACATTTTTTTAATGGTGACAGATAATGACACCTGTTGTCCCCGGGGGTCAAAATGACCCCATCTGATTTGACTGTTTATGAAGCATAAAATATGAATTATGATCCAATACTGTGTTTCACCTTGTTAGTCAACTCAATACCAACTCATTAACACAAGTTTCATCATTCTTTTTGGAATTCATAGTCAATAAACCACTAATTTTGGAATGAAATACTGTAAACTAAATTATGAATTATTATGGATGTCAAATATTAGCCAGAACATCCCCAGCTCTGACTAAACTGATGCAATTTTATTCACAAATAACAGAGAGCAAAAAAACATTGTGATATTGAAGAGTGAACATTTATATCCCAAAAACTAGAGAAGTTTGAATTTTACAAAACTTTAACATTTCAAAATAAATCCATATCATTTTAATTCAAAAACACAAAAAACAATCGGAATCGGACAAACGGTTTGTTTTTGCGTGCATGTGTGTGTGTTTTCTGTGTGTGAATATGTCTTCGCTTGAATAAGTGGCAGTATGTGATTGTAATGGTGTGTGTCTTGCAAATATGCATTTGTGGCATTTGGTTTGTTTTGGCATTAGTCATGCGAGGGCAGAATTGGCACCTTTTCCTTTCGCGTGATCGGTTAGGAGGAGCACCTGGATGATGGGAGGTTGCTGCAAAGGTAGAGGGTGCATCTTGCTGAACATCCACAACCATCTTCATGGTGCTGCCTCAGACTAAAATGTGACCTTAGAGGTTTTGAGCTTTTATACCCATCAAAGATAAAAGCACGTTTACACACCTGTAGCTTTGAAGTTGTCTGTGTTTGTGTGTGTGTGTATATGTTTGTGTGTGCATGCCTATGCGCGCACGTGTGTGTGTGTGCGTGCGTAGGTGTGCGTGTGTGTTTGTGTGTGTGTGTGTGCGTTTGTGTGCGTTTGTGTGCGTGTGCATGTTTGTGTGTTTGTGAGTAGATGTATGTAGGTGTGTGTGTGAGAGTAGGTGTGTTTGTGTGTGTGTGTGTGTGTGTGTGTGTTTGCGTGTGCGTGCCTATGCGTGCGTGTGTGTGCGTAGGTGTGTGTGTGTGTGCGTGTGTGTGTGTGGATGTGTGTGCGTGTGCATGTTTGTGTGTTTGTATGTGAGTAGATGTATGTAGGTGTGTGTGTGTGTGAGTAGGTGTGTGTGTGCGTGTGTGTGTGTGTGTGTGTGTCTGTCTGTGTGTGAGTAGATGTATGTAGGTGTGTGTGTGAGTAGGTGTGTGTGTGTTATATGCGTGTATGTGTGTGTTATATGTGCTGTGCGTATGTGTGGTGTACAATGTAACCCAATGAGTTTTCTGGGGTCAATCCTGGCCGGGAAGAACACAAGTGTTCTAAAATTCAATCAAATACCCAAAATTCAGTGAAAGTGGTCAGAAGTTATTTTATGTGGAGTTGCCATACCAAGGAACCACCCATGTTATTTTGGTGAAATTAGATGAAAAAATGCCATATTTATGACATAAAGAACATTGAAATGGGGTCAAAATGACCCCAAGACATTATGAGGGTTTTAAGTCGGAGGAGAAAAACGAAGTGTGGCATATTGTCACTATCCGCTGAACACTGAAAACCTATGCAGCAGCAATTTATGCTTATTTTGGAAGAAGATGAATATACGTGTAATTTCCGAGTTTGACGCTGTTCAATTCATTTTCCACAATTCACAGCCCGTTTTTTCCCGAGTTGTCTGGAACGCAGCATCAACTGCTGCGGGCCCCCCATGGTTACTGTTGCTATGTCTGTCACAACCTTCTGAGTACATCCATGGTCACAACAATCGTAACTATACACGTCCTTGCGTGTGCATAGTTACGATTGCTAACGTAGGATTGGACAGTAGCGGTTTGAGGGAGGGGCTTGACAATATCCCGCATCGACAGGTTTTTTTTTTAATGTTTGCTTTTTTTTTTTTTTTTTTTATGAATCGCAGTCAAACGCCACACGCCGGAGATCCGGCACGGTGCCGGAATACTTTAAGCCCTGCAATTGGCAGGTGTCTGCTCCTCTACCATCTACTGCCACATCTTCAGAAATGAAAATTCAATGGAATCATGCAGTGACCCATGAGTGTAACCCAAAACTAAAAACAGGAAAAAGATGGGTAAGTCTCTTCTTTTCTAATCATACTCATTTTAGAATGGCCCTCATGTATGAAGTGAGGCCCCAAGCTGATTGTGCCACCTCCTCCTCTCGTTGAGCAATGCAGTGTCTCAATTCAAATGGTATACAAAAAACAAAATCACTGTGTGTTTCTTGAAATGCTTGGCAGTATTCTTCCACCATCCTGTCTACCCATTTGAGGGCTCTGCCAAATGTGTTTGTATTTGGTGGTGTCAAATGATCCTTGCAAAATGACTCTTGTACTCTTACACTTGATTTTAAGCTAGCAAAGTTCAATAAAGAGGGCGTGCACAATGTAGTCAAACTATCACGTTGCAGTTCTGTCAGTTATTTAGATATAACTTGTAATTGATTACATTTCTCATTAAAGATGGAACAGTAATACACAATATTCTCTATTCATTTCACTCCCTGATAAATTTACAAAGTGAACTGCTGAATTTGCTGTTAGATTTGATGAAATTTTATGTTTTGTGCAGCCTATCATAAACCAGAAATTATGCCTAAGGGCTAAGTTAAAGATAGCCAGTCGTGTTTTATAGGACACTGCATGTATTTTTATTATGTTTATTATATTATGTTAAAGTATTTTTTTGTCTAATTTTCACATCTGCTACCCTCTAAACCACTTTGTTTGGAAATGATTGTTAACTTAAAACACTGACATTCTTGTAAATACTGCCGAACAGTGGTTGAATTAGCTGTGCACATTTATTGTTGACAATTGATAGTCTGCATTCAAATCTTAATATCATAGATGTTCTAAGTATGAAATTTAGAATTTGATCCTCCTTTGTAACATGATTCTTGTTTCTCTTTTGCATGAGAACATTTTTCTTACTTTTATTTTGTGTGAACAAATTTTCTCAATTTCACATAGCATGTGGACATGGCATTTCAGCAGGGTATCCTTCAATATAGTCAAAGGTTGCAAATAATCCATAAATTCCATAATTCTCTTCTTTTTTTTATTTTTTAGAGAAAAGAAGATACCTCAGAGAAATCAACAAATGAGAGCAGTCACACTACAGTGATGTTGATTACATACCTGACACTGATGGAAATGACTCTGATGACAGAATACCTTTGTCCACTGAAAACACACTACAAAAGGTACACTGCAAGGTTACAGTGACAGGGAACAGCCCAGATGAAGAAAGCAGCTCAACAGTCAGCCCAAACAAAGACAGTAGCACAGAAAAAGACCATGCAGTAAGGAAGAAGAGGGGACTACCATTCAGCCCAGGAAAAAGGAAGAAATTGAGAGTCAGCTCACGGAAAAAGAGGAGCACACCACTCCGCCTAGAACAGTCAGCCCAGAGAAAGACAGTAGCTTGACAGTCAGCCCAGAGACAGAAAAAAGTTCAATTGAAGTACTGCGTACCACAAATACTCAAGCATATCGAGTGTATGACAAGAGGAACTATTGCCTTTATTGCTCAAAACCAACATCAAAGATCGCATGACACCTTCAAACTGTTCATAGCAACAAGCCTGAGGTTGCAAAAGCATTCTATTATCCAAAAGATTCCAAAGAACGGCGAGTTCGGCTGGCCATTCTACAGAACAGAGGAAACTTTTCCCACAATACAGATGTGGTTAGAAAAGGAACTGGACATCTTGTTGCACGTTACCAAACTCATTCACTGTGCACACTGTCAAGGTCTTTACTCTAAAAAAAGATTGTGGAAACATGTCAAAATCTGCCCAGAGAAGACGAGAGAGGATGCACCCCAATTTGGAAGAAAAAGAGTTAGATCCCTGTGTGCTCTTACCACACCCGTCGGTCTTGAGGTTAGTGAGGGCCTACAGAAGATTCTCACGCACATGAACTATGATGAAGTGTCACATGTTGTTCAGAATGATAAGTGCATCCTGCAACTGGGACAATATATGTTCAACAAACTGAAGAACAAAGGGAACAGTAATGTTGACTACATACGACAGAAGATGGGAGAAGTTGGAAGAATGGTCCTTGAAGCTCAAAAGGTTACGCCACTGAAAAAAGTGGCGTAACCTTCTTTAGCACTCAAGCTTGGCCACAGTCTAAAGAAAATATCCAGTATTGTTGAGAGTGATGCTATGATGTCTGGTGATCATGTCACAGCAGAGTATGCCAAAAGGTACCGGGCTATACATGACAGCAGATGGGAAGAGTTCATCTCCTCTGGAGCACTAAACACTCTCAAGGAGGCTAAGTAGAATATAGAGTTGTTCCGATTCCGATACCAGTATCGGAAATTGCTCCGATACTGCTGAAAATGCTGGCATCGGTATCGGCGACTACTGGAGTCCAGGCACCGATCCAATACCACGTAATTTATTAAATTAGTAATCTATTCACTGGTTAGCTCTGTTAAGCTCTGGCACAGTTCTTCTTCGCCGCTCTTAAAACAGTGGTACTGTGCTGCAACCTGCAGCCTGCTGTTTTAGAGGGACGAGTTGACGCAAGGCTTGGAGCTAAGCTAACTAGCAGCTAACTAGCACTAGCATATCATGTCGGCGGTGGGGCAGTATTTCACGCTGGATACTCCCACCAGTAACGCGCGTGTTCAGACAGGGACAGGCAAACCGGCAACCGGTGGTGGGGGAGTGCGGTGTTGGGGGGGGTGAGGGGAGCTGAGGTGGGTTGCTGTGGGCATGTCTATACCTGCTGAATGTAACCGCTGTGAAACAATCAGGAAATAACTTTTTATTTCTCTGATTAATAACAGCTTTATCGAGGCCGGCGCTCGCTCTCTGTTATTGTTATGTCTCTCTACCAAAGCTCTCTCTCTCTCTCTCTCTCTCTCTCTCTAATCATCGGACACAAATCAAATTAAACTTCTTTGTGTCGTTATTTTGCAGCGTAAATTGCGAGTCAGACTCAGATTTAGAAGCTGGTACATGAAATAAACAAAGTGAGAACACACACACAGGTAGATTATCAGAGTTTAGTCCGTGAATCCACCTGGATAGTCTCTGCTAAAAGACTGCAACATATGCAAAGATGTGGTTGCACTTTTTTTTTTTTTTAATAATTATTCCTAGATTTATTCAGATTCAGATTCAGATTCAGATATCCTTTATTAATCCCCGAGGGGAAATTCTTAGAAATACAGCATATCATAACATAGGGGAGAGGGGAGGAGAAAAAAAGCAACCCCAGACTGTGCTCCTGTGGGGGCACAGTGTGGAAGCAGGAAAAAATACCTCAGCAACATAAGCACGTACACGTTACAACATAAAAACTCATGACTTGCAACATGGGAGGGGAGGGGAGGGGAGGGGGAGGGAAGGGGAGGGGGAGGGGGAGGGGAGGGAGAGCTACCCAGTATAGACGGCAGCATCCTTTCCGGCAGCCATGACTTCATGTCGGCGCCAACTCAGGCCTGCCCGTCACACTGAGGGGTACAAAGCGGCGAAGGCGTGGGATGGGGGTAGGGGGGTGCATGTCTGTATAAATGTTCGTGTATGCGTAGGCCTTGACAGTCGCTTTGCCTGGTATCACAATCTTGGTGCCACAGTCCAGAGACAGCCTTGATCAGGTCCCAGACAGAGTCAACAATCAGCAGGTGTTCATGGAATGGGGGAAGGAGTGCAAGAGCGTCTCACTGCAGCGTTCTTCCAGGGGAGTTGTTGTTCCAGCAGCGGCCTTGGCCGAGGCCAGTGCTGGTTGAGGAGGCCGAAAACAGATAAGATTAGGATTGTTTAGGTTTGGGGCGAGTAGCTGTATTTCAATTTGCACAGCTACTCTCTTCGTCCATTCTGGTCATCAAAACGATCCATTTGCCTTTGCAAAGCCACAAGCTTCTCCATGATGTTATCCAAAATGCGGTTTGTAGCCACAGTCTGAGTGCCAGCAGCTCTGCCCACCGCTGCAATCATTCCGGGCAGCCCGGTGGAGCTTTGGACGGCTGTCACGGTTTTCTGAATTTCTCGATAAACCAGGCCAATGCCTAATCCAGTCAGCAAAAGACCTGTAATCATGGTTCCGAATAGGTAGATGTCTTCCACGTCCTCCACAGAAAGAGCCGCCAGGCACACGACCCTCCACCTCTCCCATGAGTCCATCGTGTAGCCGGCAGCAATCGTTCCGTCAGGACAGTTAGGTTCCCCCGAACCCAAGCTTCTCGTCGAGAAGATGGTGTCAATTGCGTTCAGAGACCAGCTGATCAAATCCATGATTTTGGTTCGGAGAGCAGTGCAGAGAGAGTCTCTCAGAGACAGTAGACAGTAGACTAGACGAGACAAGAGAAGCAAAGCAGGGAAGATAAGGGAGAGGAGAGGGAAAGAAATGCGACCGCCTCCACTGAGAGCCAAACGAGAATACATGTACAAAACACAGGAAACAATGTTTTAAGAAAATGACATTTATTGCAGAACATCTGAGACCGACTGATGAGTCCACATCCATGACGTGCCCACAGACTCTGTGACGTCCCCACAGACTTTCTAACACAGGAACGTAGTCTCCATGACGTGCCCACAGACTGTCTGTTTATTTAGTTAAATTGCATTTGCACTACTGTTTTTTATACTGTTCTATTTAAAAATAAATGGCTTGAATTTGCTGTATTTATTCATGTTTTACAAAGGGTTTAACCTGAGCCAGGCCTTACCACAATGATAATCATGTCACAGTCATGCAGGTGTAGTATGATATTTTTTTATAACATACTGGTATCGGATCGGTACTCGTCCAGGTTTTAGACAGTCTGTGGGGACGTCACAGAGACTATGTTCAGGTTTTAGGCAGTCTGTGGGCACGTCATGGAGACTACGTTCCTGTGTTAGAAAGTCTGTGGGGACGTCACAGAGTCTGTGGGCACGTCATGGATGTGGACTCATCAGTCGGTCTCAGATGTTCTGCAATAAATGTCATTTTCTTAAAACATTGTTTCCTGTGTTTTGTACATGTTTGTGGGTCTCCTTATTGGTTGTAACATTTACCTGTCATAGATTCAATTGTCTGCATGTTTTTTTGGGGGGGGGACCCCAAAGATGACTTCTGTCAGAGTTTGTGTATAGCCGAGTCCCCTAAGGTTGCTTAAATAATAATTGTCCCCAAAGTCTGAGTTAAAAATCATACGGAAAAAAACAAGCTCTAATCAAAAATATCAAGTGGTTTTGGTAATAAGGGCGTCCCCCCACATCTGAGAATGGTGGCAGCTTCTCTCTAAACCATTCAGAAAGTGGTGTCCCCGAAAGTGGGGTGTTCTGTAATCCGACCCCAAAGGTGGCCTAAGTACGTATGTGTGTGTGTTTGTGCGCGCTTGTGTGGACTTGTGTCTGTTAATGAGTTTTACAAAGTCTTTTATTTTGAAGGGACTCTTATTTTGAAAGTCTTTTGTCGTGTGTGTGTGTCTGTCTGTGGCTCCCCCTATCATTCTATCTGTCTGTGTTTGTCTCTGTGAAAGAGAAGGATAAAATGGCTGACATTCAAACTGTATTATTGACAGTCATTGTTATTATACAGAGAGTTCAATCAAGTTAATCACAGTCAGGCTTGTGGGGGCCAGGTGGAGGCCACCAATCAGAGCAGAGCAATCAACCGCAGTTGCTCCTGTGACATCTGACACTACTGAGAGAGAGAAACACGTCTGAAAGTACCCCTCGAACAAAAAGGATTTCTGACCAAACCATAGTTCCAACCATTGAACCGGCTTCACTTTGAGCATCCTGAACATCTACATAAGTGTTTTGTGTGACTAAAGTTAAGAAATGTGACCTTTTGAGCGATTCAAAGAAATGTTACTTCTGCTTTCCTCCAGAAATTTTCCCGCCTTTTTAACATGGCAGTCTATGGGGCTTTCTTTAGTCCAAAAACTCCATACTTGGCTCCTCCTCCTCTGCTCACGTGGTGGGAGCGGTCTGCTCAGTGACGCTGTGGGAGCAGGTAGGACAGAGGACGAGAGGACGACGGACCTTGCAGTTTTGTTTTGTTTTTTCAAGTTGCTGAACGTGAGTACTATTCACCTATTCACTTTGAAAAGATTGCGTCAGGGACCCAAATTATGAGTGTATTATGCATTATAAGTTTTTTTTAATGTTTTCTCAGACTGAACTGTCGTGAACAGTAGATTGTTCCAGAAATTGCCGTTAATTCAGTGCGTGTTCAGTGCGTGTTACATTGTAGTAACATTTTGGCGACAGTGTGTGTGTGTGTGTGTGTTTGGGACTGAAACTGAGTGTAGTATGCAGTATTTGACGAAAATATTGTGGTTTTTGAGTTTTTTTAATGTTTTCTCACGTTTTCTCAGACTGAACTGTCAGTGTCAGTGATGTTGATTGTTCCAGAAATTGCCGTTAATTAAGTGCGTGTTCAGTGCGTGTTACATCAAAGAGCCACGCGCATTTTGCTGACTGTGTGTGTGTGTTTGGGACTGAAAATGTGAGTGTATTATGCAGTATTTGCATAGTAAGTGCATTAGTTATTAGCAAGAGTTGTTTGAATAAAGTAAATATATTTAATTTTGAAAGGAATTTTCTGAAATGTCTGTCATGTGTGCTTCATGTCTTGCTGACAGAGACAGTTTCCTGGTCACTGAACCTAGTTTTTCTTTCTTTAATTTTAAAGATGACCAAACCGAAGACCTCGGGGAAATGCCCAATCTGTGGCAGATCCCTCCAGCTCGTGGCAAAGCATCTCAGGGACCCTAGAGAAAGGGCCATCCTGAACAACATGGCCACGGGGAGAACCCCATATCTACTCAATGTAGAGAAGCATCTCATGGGCCACAGTGGTGTATCCAGGCAGAGGCTGGCCAAGGAGAGGGTTACACTGAAAAAAAAGGCTGCAATTGCCCTCCTTGCAGCACTGAGGGCCACCACTCCTGTGCCACCCATGATGAGCACACTGGACACAGAAGACCCGGGAGAGGGGTCCTCCACCCATCCCCAAGCCTGCCAGAACCCGTCCTGCATCCAGGTGATGCAGAGGGTTCAGGTCTTGACAGCGGAGAACCAGCAGCTGAAGGATGAGGTTGCTGACCTCAGGGTGAGTGAATGAAAAATACATAGCAAATATATATTCTATCCATAATCAATTTCTTTTAATAACTAAATCATTACTTTGTCATTAATTTGCAGCCCTGTTTTCTCTTGCTGTTCGTTTTTCCCTCTGCAGAGGCAGTTGCAGCCCCAGCCCCAGAGGAGGGAGGGCACGCACCCCCTCCTCTCACGTCACGGCCTGCTGCCCCTGGTTGGTATGAGGGGGTCTCTATTTTCCACTCTGGGAATGCACGAGACGTGCAATTTCCAGTCAAACTTAAACACCCTAAGTACAGACGTGGGCCAGGCCATTTTGAGTGTGCTGTCAAAAACCGGCACGGTCACGTTCCTAAAGCTGTACGCGGACGCCCCACACATCCATTACAACCAGCCTTTCAAACACCCTGTCAGTGGGGTGCTGGTCACTTGCGGCTTGAGCCAAACTTCAAGACTACCCTTACCAGCAGGTCGCACAGTTACCTTAAGTATATTCGGGACTTGAGCCTCCGCCTGGAATGTCAGGTGGGAGAAAAGTTTTGCTGTTGCAATGTCTGACATTTCTCTTTATTAGTTCACAGTAGTTCTAATTTATAAAATTAGATGATTATATAAATAACAAATATTCTGTGATGATGAGGACATTAACTATTATAAATTGGAAGGATTCTTAAGTTTGTGACTTTGTTGATTAATTAAGATTAATTGGCATGAGTTTTTCTTTTTGAGTTTTTTGATTATATGGATATGGTATAATTTATTTTTTGGATTTTGTTATGATCCTATTGATGAGATTTGGGTATGAGATGTGGTGATTTTGATTGGTTTATTTAATTAGTTTTGTCACATCATAGAACAACATCTAGAATTCATATTATATAGATAATTTTTTTTTAAAAAAGAAGTTTGTTTATCTTCTCTCTTTGCAGTCAATATAGTAACCCCCTTTCTCAGCTCAAAACTTTTTTTAGGAGATATGTCTATACTGTATATGGATCATAATAAATATTATCATAAACATTATCTATAGGTGATATATACTAGGGTGTTTGTAATAATAAAATAAAAATAAAAAAATATATAGCTATAGTTATAAGAATTTCTTAGTATATGTAGATCAATAGGTCTACATTATTATTATTTTTTTTTCCCTTTTTGTATGATTTGGCCACTTATCCCTTTACGATTTATTTCAGCCCCGCTCTCGCAGTTAATTTCATTCATTAATCTGTCATCAATAATTGTGGAGTTCTATTCGCCACATTTCTATGATGTCATTTTCTGTATTTATAGTTGAATGAGTGATGCTGACTGTGAGATATGAGAATATAATACTGTATTTGTGTCAGTTGAATATAATTCAGCTAAATAAAAACATTGTGAACTACTTTCAGCCTCATAATTAATGTTAGAGAAGTTTTAATAAGAAGAAAATGCAAAGTTTTATTTCCTGCATCAAAATTTCAAATGCACAAACAGTAGACTGCCCTCCTCGTATAATAGCTCTCAAATTTGAAGTTATTTGTAGTCTAAAACAGGCGGGCTTGTGTTTCACTGGTAGAATTTATATGTTTATGGACAAATGACTCAAATGACTCAAATGACTCGTAAGATCCGGATACGTTTAGTGATTGACTCAGAAAGATTCGAATCCCTAAAAGGATCCGAGTTTGACATCTCTAGTTTAGAAGTCCCCTAATCTAACCCAATCTCAATTTTAGGATTAGGATTAGGATTAGGATTAGGGTTTTGGGGGTCTATTTTGGGTCTTTTTTACATTGCTGTATCTATAAAGTGGGTGTAAAATCCACCATACCATTTACTTTCAAATGTTTCAATGATAATGTATTGCGTCCAATATGCCATCTTCTTTATTGACCCCACTTGTAAAGATCCAGCTTCTCTATACGCAAATGACCACCAAATGGCACTGTTATTCAGGTTTTTAGTAAATATTCAGACTAAAAGCTGATTGTGTATTGCATCCAATATGCCATCTTATCCCTTGACCAAATTGATAAAGATCCATATATATATATCCTTATGTATATGTTTAAAAAATTGCTTGTTTTTATTCTTTCTACCAGTTATTTATTTTATTGTAGCCTACAACAGAGTTAGGAAGTCCCTATTACAGATATATTGCTGTGTTGCAGGAGAAACGCAACAATATTGATGAAAAATTACATGCTCTGATTGTTTTACATACATTCAAACTAAAACTTACACAAATATTTATATAAATGACGCTGGAGAAGCCACATCATCTGCCTTTGTCTGCATGTTTGTGGTGCAGTGTAAATACAGCAATATTATTTGGAGAAATCTTTATCTTATGTTCATTGAGAACTTTTTGTTGCACTCAACTCTGGTTAGCACAGCTATAGACAGAGTAGAATAGAATATACTTTATTAATCCATGAGGGGAAATTCATTAAACCAGCAGTTTCCGTAAAAAAAACACAATTAAGTATCCTAAAAATCAACAAAACCCAGCAAAATCAACCTCCTCCTGACCAGCCATGCAAACTCTTCAGCCCGTCTGCCCGGCCCCTGAATATCCCCAGTTCCATCCCTCTGTTCCCTAGACTTTAAATTTCTATTATATTATATTTCCCGGATCCCTGTAAACCCTCTAGCAGTGTTGGGCTTTTTTGCATTGTGAAGACTTCAATACCATTCCGAAAACCAACATAGTCTTTGCGGAGTAGTCGTCTTGCTGGAATATTGGTATACCAGCAATTAAGTTTGAGTCCAACCTCCAAGTAGTACTTTTGGACTGGTGCGCTAGTGACCTCTGCAGACCCCAACAACACAGTTCTAATCCAATAAGTCCTTACATTATCCAGACACCAATGTCAATTCCGTTTGTTATAATAAAGTTTTTAGAACACTGATGCACTTTGCTCCACCCCCCCATGTGACTGAAGAAGAGCTCATTTAAGAACAGGACACCACATGTAAGTTTGAACAACTAACATACATCTTAGATATGGCATTTTAGTTGACATCTGCTAGCATGCTAGCTACCAGCTAACTGATACAGTCAGAAAACAAAAAAGGTAGATATCTTGAAAATGGAATAGCGCATAGACTTACTGTACAGTTGTGTGTGTGTGTGTGCGTGTGCGTGTGTGTGTGTAATGCAAAGTCTTAGACTTTGCATTACACACATTCACACAGACACACACACACTTGCCCCCTCCTTTCATGCTCCTAGACAGAGAGAGATCAACCGCCTTTTAAGGTTATGCTTAAGGTGATGAAACATCAGCAGTGAGTTTTGTTTAAATTACAACTCCTATGCCTCAGGACCTGCCATGGAATACATGTGACGCTGCGCTTCTGAGGGGGGGTTATTAACCGTGCATGTAACTTAACTCATGGTGCAAAATTCCTTGTTTCATAACAGCAACTTTAAGCTACTAGAACATTGTAGAATTAGAACAGTTACACCCATTAACTGCATACAAACAACAATCTGTAGTCATTTGGAACAATTTACTTGAACAATTTACTTAAATTTACTTAAACTTGGAACAATTTACTTAAACACTGTCTCATGGCATGCTGGGAAATCTTCTGCTGACACCTCAAGTGTAAAAGCGAGTATCAGAGTTAAGAGTAAGAACTTCAGTTAATATTTATACAATCACACTTACAGGTTTGATTTAGTGACACTTTGTTATTACACTCGATTAAAATAGACACTATGAGAGTGAATTTGCTGTGTATCATTTATATGCTCTCTCTCTCTCTCTCTCTCTCTCTGTATGTGTGTTATGCAAAGTCTGTTAACATTTGAGTTGAAAACATATCACTCTTACTCTTCTCTTTCACAAGATTATTCAGAAAGTAATATTCTGTGTCACATCTACAGGTACATAACACCAGCAGTTATGTCCTTAGTGGTTCAAATGCTTTGTTATGTCAAACAAAAAAGTAGTTATTAGGTTTAGGGGGGCAATCACCTTTTCACACAGGGCCATGTAGGTTTTGAGTTTTTCATGTAAAAAAATAAGAACTCCATTTTCCATTTAACCCTCAAAACAGTCAACATTAAGTAGCTTCAGGTGATAAATAGATTGCATAACTGAACACTGATACCACATTGATAAGGTGAGAAAGGTATTATTTATGTGTTCTCTCTCTCTCTCTCTCTCTCTCTCTCTTCCACCATCTATAAACATACATGTCTCATTAATGCATGTTACTAACTAAACTTCTTCCCCGGAGTTTCTGTGCTCTCTCGTCCAGCAGGTTCTCGTGGATTGTGACTGCTGCTGTGTTCCTGCACGACGTCCACTACATATGTTATTACTAGGGATGAGCGAGTACAGCATTATCTGTATCTGTATCTGTATCTGTTAACCATATGAAGTATCTGTATCCGTATCCGTACTCGGAGGGGGAGGGGCCTAACCCGGAAGTGGGCAGGGTTTAACCCGGAAGTGTGTCTGGTTATCTTGAAATGGACAGGGCTTTAACCTGTATGTTATTTTAAGCATGCAATTGATATGGGTTGATCAGAAATTGTTATATTTATTGCTGATTAGAAAACTATTTACAGGACAGCATCAGCATTAAGCTTCAGATCAATGCTTTTGATCACGATAGCAAACAAACTATTTACAGGACAAGTAAAATGTAATGAACAAGAGTTTTCATACTGAACATAACTTTCTTTTTTTAACTTTTAATTTTTTTTATTTCCACACCAAGTGTGTGTGTGTGTGTAGCTTAATTTGTAATATTATACCACTACTACCTTTATTTTTAAGCAACAAAGTGTCAGACACTCAGTGCGTGAAGTCAAAAACACTGGTTTGAGCCAGCTGACGGTAAAAAAAAAAAAAAAAAAAAACTCCGACCGGCAGAGAGAGAGAGAGAGAGAGAGACACAACGCGAGTCGCATTCTACCAAGCACCACGTCTGAACGAACCCACGTTTACCAGAACTCTACTGGTTAATAAGTAAGTACAAACCAAAGTAAAAACAAACCTGAAGCTGAAGAAACCCTAAACGTTAACGGAAACTGAGTGACTGAGGGAGAGACAGAAAGCTGTTCTGTGTGTGAGTGAGCAGAGTGGGACACAGCAACACAATACATCTGTATGTGTGTAGGGGGGGGCGCTGTGACTAGCCTGTCACAGAACGCAGACACAGTCAGCTACCCAATGAGGATTTTCATTCAATCCGAGCACAGATATTGACTCGTATTACTCGTATAATACTCGTGCTCGGCAAAAGTGCTTTATCCATACCCGATACTCGTTTCAGCTGAGTATCCAGCTCAACTCTAATGTTTTCAACTCAAATGTTAACAGACTTTGCATTACACACACACACACACACACACACACACACACACACACACACACAAGTACGGGTGGTTTATGAAGTCTTTTTTTCCCATACCAGTTCATACCATGGTTTATGGAGACACCCCTTTCCCGTGGTTGTAGACAGCTGTAACAAACATTAAACTGATTTTTCTGAATTTAGAAAAAAATCCCCACTATTCAAAATTCAATTCTAGTAAAGGAATCTGGAGATATGAAGGCCTGACATTCTACAGGACTGTGGGGACAGGGCGCGAGGAGGCGTTTCCAGACATGAATATGACTTAAGAGAACCATCCTGGTATATCTAGACATTACAAACACACACACACACACACACACAAACATAGCAAAACCCTTAGTTGTGAGGACCAACCTGCTATAACTGGACATTACTCATACACACACACAAGCCAAGAAGCCAAGGACCAAAGGACTTAACGACTTCAGACCTGTCGTCCTGACCTCTGTGCTTTCACACCTGAAAGCCATCACCGACCCCCTGCAGTTCGCCTACAGAGCCAACAGGTCTGTTGGCGATGCAGTAAACTTGGCCCTCCACTACATCCTCCAGCACCTGGACTCCACAAGAACCTACGCCAGAATCCTGTTTGTGGACTTCAGCTCTGCCTTCAATACCATCATCCCGGCTCTGCTTCAGGAGAAGCTCAGCTGAGCGTGCCTGACTCCACCTGCAGGTGGATCACAGACTTCCTGTCTGACAGGAGCATGTGAAGCTGGGGAAACATGTCTCCGACTCACAGCCCATCAGCACCGGATCCCCCCCAGGGCTGCGTTCTTTCTCCTCTGCTCTTCTCCCTGTCCACAAACAGCCGCATCTCCAGTCACCAGTCTGTCAAGCTCCTGAAGTTCACGGACGACACCACTCTCATCAGACTCATCTCTGATGGTGACGAGTCCGTCTACAGGTGGGAGATTGACAATCTGGTGACCTGGTGCAGCCAGAACAACCTAGAGCTCAATGGTCTAAAGACAGTGGAGATGGTTGTGGACTTCAGGAAGAACTCTTCTGAGTCTTTTCGCTTCCCGGGGACTATCATCTCCCAGGACCTCATCAAGAAAGCACAGCAGAGGATGTACTTCCTGTGGCAGCTGAAGAAATTGAACCTGCCAAAGACAATGATAGTGCCCTTCTACACAGCCATCATTGAGTCCATCCTCACCTCTTCCATCACCAGCTGGTATGCTGCTGCCACCGCCAAGGACAAGTGCAGACTGCAGCGTGTCATTCGGTCTGCAGAGAAGGTGATTGGCTGCAATCTTCCGTCGCTCCAGGACCTGTACGCCTCCAGGACTCTGAGACATGCAGGAAAGATTGTGGCTGATCCCTCCCACCCCGGTCACAAACTCTTTGAGACACTCTCCTCTGGCAGGAGGCTGCAGTCCCTCAGGACCAGAACCTCACGCCACAAGAACAGTTTCTTCCCATCCACTACTAGCCTATTCAACAAGCTCTGGAGCCCCCTCTGACACTGACTCTCTCCCTCTCCCCATCCAGACCAACATGCTACATTAATGTAGCATCTTCAGACTTTCTGCGTAACAATAACACTTTTTTTATTTGGGACCACTTCATCCTGTTGTATATCTGCACATTTATAGTATTCTGTGAATACATTGTAAATTCTCACTATTACATGTCATATACTTGCACCTCAGCTTGCACTACAGCTCCTTTGTTATAGAAGTATATTTTAATACTTGTTTTTTTAATCTTCCTATATTTTTTACTTAATGTTTATTCTGCACCAACTACACCAAGTCAAATTCCTTGTATGCGCAAACCTACTTGGCAATAAACTTCTGATTGAACTGATGATTCTGATTCTGAAGCCTATTAAACCCTTGGTTGTGAGGACCAACCTGGTATAACTGAACATTACCTATACACAAAAATCCATACAAAACTAGCTCAGCCTTGATCAAGGGAACAGAGCAAGTTTTAGTTCTACAGTATGATTTTGCTGAGTTCAAGATTCAAATGATCAGCTCGTCGTCAAGCTCTGTCACTCATTTGAATCAGGTGTGTTGGAGCAGGAAACATCTAAAACATGCAGGGCAGGGGTCCCCGAGGAGCAGGATTGGGAAACACTGGTGTAGGTGTTTCTTTCACACTATAACCAAAGACAACAAGTGGCTGTGATATTACAAAACACGACTTGCCGTTTTGTTGTCTGTTGAGGCTGTTTTTTTTGTCTTGGACTCAGTTTTGGGTTCCTTACATGGTGCCTGCAATTGTACAGAGGAAATGTGTGCTATTGTCATATAATTTCTCTAGAAATCTGACCTTCCTTTCCGTACATCATATATCATCATTTACAGGGATGATTAATACTAGGGATGTCCCGATCACGTGGTTTCAGACTCGATCGGAATCGGACGTTACATCCAGATCAGGGATCGGATATATATCTATATATGTATATTTATTCTCATTTTTTTTTTTTTGTTTATCAGAACTATAATATTTCAAAACAACTGGGAAAAAATAACAGCTTAGTATTTACTGTTATGTGGTGGTACAGAGTCAGACCGTCTCAACTCCACACAGAAACAACGCATGCAGCATGACGTCACTTTGCTGCGTGCCGTAAAGCGATGTGTTTCTTCGCTGTTCTTCATTTTTTTAATGTACTGTAGAAGTATCGGATCGGGACTTGGTATCGGCAGATACTCAAAATCAAATGCCACGGACTCGGACTCGGGGGCAAAAAAACCTGATCGGGACATCCCTAATTAATACAGTGTGTTGATTCACAACATATATACACTACAATACATTATTTCACTCTAATAACTTTGACTGCTCAAGCCCCTCACTGATTATGATATATATTACCTGAAGACAGGTGAAATTCTCATACTAAATTCTATAACACTGTACAAATGTCCTTCATGAAGTGAATTCCTGAGATCAGTACTCATATGAATACTTTCCCTCTCATTTAACAAACACCAGCATTAAGAGAACATCAGAACATAAACTCACTATTGAGCACCATGGCCAAGGGGAATCAGCATAGTCATACATTATTTCCTCTCCTGGAAATATGTCCCTAACTGCAAAAAGGCAGTGTGGCCTTCCTTCGAAAACTATTTTTTTCATTTTGCTGTTTGGATTTATGTGGTTGTCATTTGCTAGGCCCATCTTCTTTGGAAGCATCTATGCTGTAAGACAAATAGTCCAAAAAGTAAAAATAAAAAAACATTGCCTGCGATATTTGTTAAAAAATGTAATTCATATCAATCACACAGTATGAATTCAAAATGTTGATATAAAAGGTACATTTTTTCAACATTTTAGTAAATTAAAAAGCAACAAACTTACCAATAGCACCTTTCATTCCAAATAAAATCAAATAAAAATGGGTTGTTTTTGTCATCGAATCCTTGACTCAATGACAGAAGTCCACGGTACTCCATTACAAATGATGATGACGACACAATGAATTGCTGGGTAAAAACACCTCTCCCTAAAATAGCAAGAACAGAATGAAAACAAGAACATAAGTCCAACTATTTGGCTATATGGCTCATCTTTTCAAACAGATAAATTATGCAAAACCTTGGACTCTATGTGGTTTATCTGGGTGGGCCACCCACATTTATTTGTGCCCTGTCTGTACATTTGAAGTACAGTTTTTATATTTGCTTGATCAACACCAACTGACAACCAATCTATGCAAGTGTGGAGCTAATCCACACTTGCATTTAAAGGTGTTCATTGACAGTAGCACAACACTTTTTGACCTGAAGATGTATAAAACTGCTCGAGTTAACTAGAGCTGCTGTGATGTGACTGTCAGCGGTGTCAGAACATGGTATGAAATTAACAACTTGCCTTTAAATGTGTCAATGAATTTTTCTTCTAGGATGGGTTTATCCTTGCCTAGAATAATATGGTCCACTGCATCCTGTTTAGGAGACTTTCACCTCCCTCTCGCCGTCATGTTTAACTGCAATAATTTTCAGAGAACATGCCAAGTATTAACACTAAACCAATCTTTATTCATATTGATGACAACATTAACAATGACATTATGTTTAAGTTGGGTGAGTAATTAACAGTGACATCTATTTAGGTCAGAAAGCATCATTACAGAACAGTGCATTGATGAAGGGAGCAGGATTAGCCATACATTATGAATGCATGTGCTTAGGTTAACTATATTTCAAAACAAATTACTCATTACTCATTACTCTATTACCATTTCAGTGTTTCCCATAAGTTATGAAAATTAATGAAAATGATATATATATATATATTCCTACATGTATTTTATGTAGGGTGACCATATTTTGATTGCCAAAAAAGAGGACACTCGGCCCGGCCTCGAGACACAAATTCAGACAGTCTTCTCAGAGGTTAAAGTCCGTGTAAAGGCAATTCCATGTTCTCTTTTAAAACACAATAAATATGATGGACAATAGTTGCTGAAAACACGTGAAAAGACTTTGAACGATACATTACTGAAATGTGGAGTTAGAGGTTCAAACAGTTTTTCACCAGTTTTCAGTCCAGGATTTTTTGGGCGGTCCTAAAAGGAGACCGTGTGACGTCACGCGGTGACCACCCGGCCCCTCTTCGCACAACGGTATAAAAGCCTTCTGCACAGTACAGCCTTTGCCAGCTAGCTCTGCCCTCAACATCCTGAAAATGCATCTTCTCTGGATGCCAGAATGTGACAACAACTCCATTACTGTAAGTGATGAAGAAGAAGTGGATTTTGAAGGCCCATATTAATGGAGACCTGAAAATAATACAGTAATTACAGTAACGTTACGTGACATAGTGCATAGTAACATGATTTTACATCGTGTACTAACATAAACACGTTAGGGTTTCTCATCATGTTCATGTGTGTTATAATGTCAGTGCATGTAATGTTAGACTGCTCTCGTTTCCTGAGCGGGATCCAGAGGAAAATACACCGGTAACGGGACACGGGACGTCTCTCATATATCAGAGACGACAAGCTGCTGTTGCATATATGCAACAGCAGCTTGTCGTCTCTTGTCGCTATGACAGGGAATATATGTAGTCAGATCTGAACTCAAAACACATATTTATTTTGACTTTACACGGTCTTTAATTAACAAAGTACCGTAGTATTCTGTGCAACGCGCCAGTCAATTTAGTACACACTTAATGGTCCCATGAAAACCAGTGAAAACCGGACATTTTCATGAATTTATTGATAAAAAAAACTAGCTGTTGTTTCATAAAGTCACCCAAACATAAACTCTTTTTCACCTGTGATTGTGCTTGCACTGCAGCAGGTGAGCCGCGTGTGGAGGAGGCTCGTAAATGACGTAACTGAAACGTTGCGCCGAAACAGGTGTGCTCACTGCTGCTTTATGTGCGTGCTCCGCGTCTTAACTTCATACCAAATGACCCCGGCGTTCAGAGAATCCGACTGCACTTACAGTAGACTATGTCATCATGCGACGGTGAATGTTACTGACGTGATCTGTGGTAAAACTACAAAGTCCAGAAGATGGACTACAAAACGCTCATTTTTCGGGTCATTTCACTCAGTTAGGAAGGTTCCTAAGCAAAATCGACTATTCGATCGCACCCAACTTCTCTGTAAACGTTGTACAGGAAAACAACGTCTCTGTTAACGTACCGGAAAACAACATCTATAACGGAGACTCTCACTCACTCTCGGCCCGCTCTCCTGCGCAACCCCGCCCGCCCCTCCCTTTGTGCTTACCTGCAGCTACAGGAGGACAGCGAGTGTCCACTAGTTAATCACTAGCAGATCATTTTCTCAGACGGATAAAATAAAATTAAAAATGGAAAATTAAAAATGGATAAATGGCTCACCAAATAAAGCCTATGTGTGGGAAACACTGCATTTACCTAGTTTATGCTATATAGATGCTGGAAAAAGTGTTTCTCAGACTCTGAGTCACAAATCACTTCAGCAACACTTACATATGCCAAACCTTGCAGTTTTATTCTTGTCTATATCCTGAAGTTTCTTACATATGGCTTTATTTAGATATCATTCAGAGTCTGATTTTTAAAAAAATTTTGGCTGTTGGCAATATTTTAGGCGTGTTAAAACGAGATTTCCCAAATTTCCTCTGTAAAAACCCTTGACAATAATATATAACAAAATTAAACAACATTTTGAACCATGATTTATCCACTGTTCAGATATCTGTTCTAGAAATGCATGCAAAATAACTCTTCTCATGCTTGCCCTGCACTGCAGGTAATAGGCACTGCCATGTACTCACAGAGGAAACTAGCTTAGAGCTAACAATCCACTGCTCACAAACGGCTGGCACAAACAGCCAGTAAATTCAAATATTACCCTCCCTAGATACATTTTATTGCTAATACATTTATAATACGACAGTATCACTGTCTTTTCCAGACTATATGTCCGGTGCGACATATAGTCTGGAAAATATGGTAATTAGTAGTTGTTAAATCCTGCAAAATGTGTCTAATGAGAAAATTTTTGCAAATGTTCTTGATGCCATACAAAGTTGTTTCAATTTAAATGAAGCTGCCAGGGCATCTCGCAGAGAGGCATGGCACCATGGTGGTCACACTGTTAAAGGTACGAGAAGAACGAACTTTGCACTGAACACAGAAGTGCACAAAAACAGTGCCCAAGAGGTGAGCCATCACCACTAACATACTACTCGGGCCAGCCCTGTATAGCTATTCATATAATACCACCAAAGAATATACTTGACTGACGATCTCCACAGACTCATACAAATTTCCACTTATCCATTTTTTCCAGAAAAGCCAGGGTTGAAAAGTGCCTTCCCAATGTCCACAGCCAGTAAATATTAACTTTCACAATGAGTGATTTGTCTGTAATGTATACAGCAATGTAACATCATATATCAAATGAAAAGGTGTACAATCTTCACTTTTTTTTTTTGGTTTCCTTTTTAAAGAGTTCCAGAAGGTGGTATTTGGGGAGTTGGTGGACATCATTGATGTGCTCAAAGGAATCCGGGGATTTCCAAGAGAAGAGTCAATTCCATTGAGGAGCTGGAAGAGCTGGAGGCCTTTCTGGGGAATGACAAACAGAGGGCATCATTGGTATAAAAACTCAAAAATCAGTTTATCTCTATGCTGTTTAATGTAAATATATATTTATTAGCATTTAAAAATAATTACTCCTTTAAGGAACTTGGCCGGTATCTGCACATAGCATGCATGACATTGTGTGTTTTTGTTTGTTTGTTTTTTAATCAGGTTCAAGTACTGGCCAAAGTGGGAGGGAAAAATATAAAAGACATCACTAATAAGATATTGGACAGGTATGAATAACACACACACACACAGTTATTTTGAAATCTATGGAAGTCTAATTGATGTTGCATTGACGCGTATTGAGCAATTCTCAATAGGTGAGCATTAATGATGCAAAGCCTGCGAAGCTAGTTCAGGCAGACGACTCAAGCTGCGCCCATCCTGATCAGCTGATCAGTCACATGCTCTCCTCATCCAAATAGGGCGGGTTATTTAAACCCCCCAGCTTACCTGCTCATCCCTGGCTGCTGCTCTGCTGCCTATTGGGTTTTGCAAACCCACCTCCTCCCCAGCATCCACCTGTGTACTCTGTCTCTAGGATCCCCTGCGGGGGTCTGCTTCATTCCCTGTAATGTCTGCCAAAGCAGATCATTCAGGGATCGAATAACCGAGACAGAGCCTGATGCCAAACCTGCTGCAGCCATGCTCAAGGATACCTAGGCTGTGCTTCAGCTTGCCATGCTTACGCTCAATAAATGATTTGTTCTCATTCCAGAGTTGTCTGACTGAACTGAAGTCTTGTGTGATATTCCTTTAATGACAATGCTTTATCAAATTTACAGGCTTCTAACAAACAAAAAAATGGCCACATTCAACATGAAGGGTGGTGGCCAAAAAAACAAAAGGGCCTTCAGGAACACTGCCTTGTACTCCGTGATTAAAGGTAATTTTTGCTAATAATGAAGTTTACCCATATTACTGAGCGGTTGCACAGTGAAATCCTTGCATTTCATAAATGGTATGCTCTTCCCTTAATATTTTAGATGCTGTCATAAGGTTTTCATACCAGTGGTGTGTGAGGGCCCCTCTCGCTTGTTGGTGTGGACACCAACCACAAATTGATAAGGTACTGATTAGGTAACAGATGGTAACAATTATTGATATTACAATTAATCTCGATTAATTTTTACGCAATAAAAGGAGTCAGTCAAAACGATCATGATAGATAAAGCATTTTTATGTATTTTTAGTAGTTAGTAGTAGTAGTTAGTATAGTTCAACATCCCTGACCCTTGAGCCACCCCCTCTCCCACAGGCATTCCAGAAGGAGCTGATTTCAAAGCAACAACAGCCTCCTCCATCCAAACACACTGGAAACGACATAGTGGAGCTGGATTAAAGTGCAGAGGGACGTGAGTTTCTCTCAGTTTTCCTGTTTTGAATGTTCATGTTGCTGGAATTCTAGTTTCAGAATTACTAATGAATTCAAAGTTACTGCAAGTATCCACTTGCAACTTTAGCGTTATAGCTCTCTGGTTGTACCCTGTTTGTAGGGGAGGGAGGCATAGCCCTTGGGGAGGTGTGTAGTGTGCAGTGTGGGTGTTTGGCTGACTGGCTGGCTGGCTCTTGGGTTCTTAAGGGTGGGTCCCAAGGGCCGGTCCGGTGCAGGCAGGCAGGTGGGTTGTGGTGGAGGTTGGTGGGGCATGGAGCCCAGAGCCAAAACTTGTTCTTTGGCTCTGATCTCTTAGAATTTAGAACCGGAATCTGATGACATCACGGTTCTTTTGCTTTGATCTTGGCTGTGGCCCTGCATGCCTCAACCTATTCTCAAACTTTAAATTGGTAAGAAGCCCGGCTCGCTGGCCTGGAGCCAGGCATGGAATGCAAGCTGTAGTGGGCCACTTTTGGTAAGCAGAACTGGAGGGAGGGAGAAACATTTATTTTTCTGAATGCATTTTTTCATTATTCACACTGATTCCACGGCATTGACTGAATACAAGCAGCACTGCAGCATGACATTTTCTCCTCATCAGTCATTTGATGACAAAACAAACTCCCTGGGCTCCTTTTTGTTTTGGAAAAAAAAAATGAAGCACTTGATCATTATTCTTGTTGTGGAATATAATCTGAAGAGTCACATGGGAAAGACGTCAAACTGGGCTGGGCTGGGCTGGGAACCTCGCTCCAGTACAGAGATACATCACTGCACAGAGGCAGACGGCTCCGAGGCCTGCATATGGACGAAGCTGTGGCTGAATGTGCGCAGGTGGAGGACACTAAGCAGCCAGAGAAGCCTCCGTATTCATATTTATAGCCATAAAGGAGAGCCACAATAAAAGACAAACACTGGGAATTGTGTTTATTTGCATACCCTTCTTTTGTTATTTGTGGATTTTTTTTTTTCATTTTGTCTGTAAATACATACAGTTCATTTTAAACTTTAAAATGACTTTGTTGCCTTATTTTAAAAAGATTTTTTCCTTTCCTAACTTTTAGAAAGTGCTTTCTTTTTATATTTTTGTAAAGACCAGCAGGATGGACTGAAACAATGCCAACCCTAAGGACAGATGGAGAACTTTGAAGAAATCAATGGCTGAGGTTTGTAGTCAGATTTCTTCCACCTATCTATGCCATTTGTTTTCTATGTTTTGTCAAAATAGTAATTATAATCTTAATTAAGTTTTAGCATCCTAAGCATCTGCAGCCTACGGCCTGTATGGGGAAACACTTGAGATCCCATGCAACAAAGGAGCCAAAACACTGAACAGGTACCACCAGCAACTTGAACATCTCTTCTCTCTCCTTTTTTTGAGAAGCTGATTCTCATCTTTCTCCTCAAGAACTTGACCAAGATGCATGTGAAGCAGGAGTTTGCTGTGCCTTCCTGTGGAAAGACGCTCCTGGAAGCCCTTGACTTGACACAAAACAAACAAAAGCCCATACCCAGCATCAATGCACAGAGGAACAGACAGCACAGACACCTGACTCCTTCAGGAGTATGATTCCTTAGTGCTGTCCCTCATGCCCTGCTACATTCTGTACAGGCTGGACTCCACTAACAACAAGGGCTACGAGTGGATCTTCCTGGCCTGGTTACCGGACAACTCTATAGTGCGACAATAGAGTTGTCCAAAATGTTGAAGGAAACCAACGACGGTCTGGAGGCACAGGACAAAGAGAAAGCTAAGAGCAAGACGCAGGAGTTCACTGTGCATTACTCTGGAAGGAGGCTCCTGCAAAGAAGAGAGAAGAGTGACAGCGACGCTTTGAGGTAAATACAATCTAGGTGGATTTGTATGTCCAGATCGTCACTCGGTCAACACAATTTTACAGTACAGGAGTTATAGCCAAGCTCAGTCTTTAAACATGTGCTAATCTGTTGCTAGTCGGCTCGTAATTTGAACCTGTTTTCTTTGTTCAGATCCTGTCCTGATTACCTGCCTGCCCGCCCGTCTGCCAACCCTGCCATCTCTTCAAGCCCCCCTGGACCCACTCTCCAGCCCGTTACCCCCTTGGACCAGCACCCCTCCTTCCCCACACCTCCCTTATCAAATAAACTTGACCATACTTCAACAGTTGGTGTCTTATTTTGGGTTCCTTACTAAGTTATGACATTTTCCTTGTTTAACTCCAGTGAAATACTCCAGTGATTTACAGTAGTTTACTTAATACAGATAACAGAGTAATCCCTTATGTTATCAAAGGGTTAATGGTAATTTTAAAGTTAATGTTTATGTACAATTTAATTAAAGTAATAATTAATAATAAGGCATTTCAGAAAGTGCTTTGGTTTAACAAGTGAGAGATACGGCTGCGTCGGTAGAAGCCTCCTCAATCGATACGAATTAGCCATGAATTCCTAGATGAATCGGTTGTAGAGTCATGGATAGGGTATCGCGAGACTTGGAATCGGTTGGCGGCTTCACACACTTTTGGGAAAATCCACCGGGCCCGTTCACAGTGCGTTGCGTGAGCGTGGCATATTTGGTCCGTCCTGCACGCGACTTCAAACCCCACCGGGAGCGTTTCAGAAGCGTTTAGCCCGCCAGATTTACTTGCTCAGAACATTTTTCCGGTGTGAGTTCTTCTAAACATGCTTCTACGTGTGTAAATATGCTACGTAGTTAATTAGTTTTGCTTTTGTCTGTTTTTACGACCGGCAGTTTGCACTCAAAATTTCTTTAGAAATGTTTCTAGTCATTTTTACAGTCTTCCAAGGGCCAACACACATTCCATTGTGGTAAGGCCTGGCTCAGGTTAAACCCTTTGTAAAACATGAATAAATACAGCAAATTCAAGCCATTTGTTTTTTTATTTATTTTTAAATACAACAGTTTAAAAAACAGTAGTGCAAATGCAATTTGACTAAATAAATCTAGGAATAATTTTTTTTTTTTTTTTAATTAAAGTGCAGCCACATCTTTGCACATGTTGCATGTCGCAGTCTTTTAGCAGAGACTATCCAGGTGGATTCACGGACTAAACTCTGATAATCTACCTGTGTGTGTGTTCTCACTTTGTTTATCTCATGTACCAGCTTCTAAAACTGAGTCTCACTTGCAATTTACTCCACAAAATAGTGACACGAAGAAGTTTAATTAAGGGTTGTCTGGCATGTTAGAACAAGGGACTGAGGATTCACTTATTTGGAGAAGCAGCAGATATGCTGACATATACCCGGATAAGTGAATTGTGGTAGTGCAATTGTCCAAGGGGAGGGGGCTCCTAATATCCATGAGGCTGGGTGGAGAAGCGGCGAGTGCATATCTTTGTGGTAGTTGCAAATATTCAAATGAAAGCTTCTGGTTGGAGATGAATATCACATTGTGTTCTGCATCACAATCTGCAACGCCCACCTAAAAGCATGTAGCATTGTAGCAGGTTCACCATGGGCAGAAAATCGCTCCAGAGACTTAAGTCCTGATTTATTTATTTATTTGTGAGGGCTGGGTGGCAGGCTCCAGGAAAGAGGGCCCAGGCCTCCCGGCGAGCGAGTCCGACGTACTCGGGCACTTTGGTGGAGGTCCCCTTGCCCTGGAGGTCACCCCCTGTGCCGCGCGAAATCGAGGAGCAAATTTTGATATTCTGAAAAAAAAAAAAATCATATTTTTTCTGACCTACCACTCTACATGGGTGTGTGGAACCCTTTTTGATGGTTTTTGTGGCAGCCTCACTGACAGCTGTCAAGAAAGACAGGCATGTTTTTGTTTTGACAGCTAAGGCAGGGTGGGCAGGCAGAGAGAGATACCATGTTGGAATAATTACACCTCACATCATGGGGGAAAAGCATTTGGCGCTGAAATTAGCCATATAAGAGAAGTGTGGCATACAGAGCCATCAGTGGGGTAATATACCTACAATATTATTAATTGCATTTAGTACAGCTCATGTTCAGAGTGTGGTGAAAATTGTCTGTGTGATTTCTGTTAAGGAAAGGTTGGTTTATTGTTGAGAAATGTAATTATCTAGCAGGATGCAGTGTCTAACTTCGACCAGCAGAGGGCGCGTTCTCCACACTGTGTGTTCAGGGACGAGGGAAGTCTCGCGTGAATACGTTCAGAGAACGAGAACACACTTGAGTATGAAGTTACTGTGTGTGTGTGTGTGTGTGTGTGTGTGGCGAACTGTAATGATAAAATACATATTTTTGCTCTTTGCAGGTAAGGAGGGAGAGTTGGAATTGTGTAATTGATGGGTGAATATGTTATGTGTGAATTTATGATCCCGATTGGACTTTATGGAGTATTGTTTGTGAAAGTTCAGCCAATGTACGGTACGGAAAACGGCTAGCCAGTAGCTAGCACTGGTTGCCTAGTTACCGCGAGCAAGCGGAAGGCTGGAGAGTAGAACTATGAGCCGGTTTAAAGAGCCCGGATTGCTCGTGTATAGTTCATAGATAAATAAATGAATAAATAAGTTAAAATAGATAAATAATTGATTTGATTAATTTGACAATGTTTAGTAGACATGATTGGCTGACTGGGTATTGGAGAAACAAGTTAATATTGAATGTATGTGATAACTGGTCTGGAATAGTAATGTAACAGATATGATTATTGTTTGGATGTTGGTGCAGATGTTCATAATTGTTCTGTGTTAGAATATCGAATACGTTGAGAGAACGAGAACACACACTTGAGTGTGAAGTTAGTGTGTGTGTGTGTGGCGAACTGTGATGATAAAATACATATTTTTGCTCTTTGCAGAACAAAATAAAAGGACTTTCAAATTAAATGTGTAGTGGAGCGCAACTTCACTCTGCACCACGCTACAGAAGCATAGAACCTCATAGTAATTAGAAAGTCTGGAAATATTCTAAAAAGATGCAGAGTACATGAAACACAGGAGACAGATATTTGTATTAGTTTTGTGCTTAGCCGTGTTAAGCTATGTAAAGCTAAATGCCCAGTACGTTACCGGTGTTCCGTATTAACTTGTGACCACGTTAACTGGCGACGGTCAGCCAAATGTGTATGGGGTTGTCGTAGATACGTCAGATGTTGAAATCAGGAAAAAAGGGACGTAGCTGTCCTCGTAGATGCCTCTTTGTTTAGTTTCTTACCCGTTAGCGTTGCAATGTGAAAAAAACAAACCTGACTCGTCCTTGCAGTCATATTTGTGTGAATGCATCATGTACTCCGTCTGGTTTTAAACGTCGCTTGTGTTTGTAAACAGTAAAGAGAGCAAGTTAGCTCTTCCTGCTAAAGTCTCTAATAAATCTCTAATAAAAACTCTTGAATACGTTTTCTAAATGTGTCTATGGAGCCTTGTAGCACCCTATAATGTAATAATTTCCTGAAAATGTAATAACGCCTGAAAATGTAATAAAATTTGCACTTACCTCGATCGAAAATGTAATAAAACCCAATAATGCAATAACTTCACCAATAATGTAATAAAATATCCTGACTGACATTGTAATAACATTTTTACCGATAATGTAATACCTTATTACATTATTGGGAATTTATTACATTTTCAGGAGGGTTTTTTTTTTCCAAAACTGATTATGTAATGCTTGACAGATAATGTAATATATACAGTATGTTCATCTTCAGTCCAGAGTTCTACATTTTTTTGTTTTGAGAATCTAAGAATGTTATATACGCCTGATTTGAAACAACAGAAAGACTACTTGGGTTAAATTGCAGACCTTGAGTACCACACAGTCATATGCACATGTGCAGATACGCAGGGACATGCAACTACATCCTGTCTTACTGAGTGGGTGATGGACTTACAAAAAATTAAAAAAAATTTTAAAAAAAAAAAAAAAAAAAAAAAAAAAAAAAAAAAAAAAAAAAAAAAAAAAAAAAAAAAAAAAAAAAAAAAAAAAAAAAAAAAAAAAAAAAAAAAAAAAAAAAGAAAAAATAAAAAAAAAAAAAAAAAATTTTTTTTTTATTTTTAAAAAAAAAAAAAATTTTGAGGGGGTAGGGGGGGGGGGGGGGGGGGGGGGGGGGGGGGGGGGGGGGGGGGGGGGGTAAAAAAAAAAGGGGGGAAAAAAAAAAAAAGGAAAAAAAAAAAAAAAAAGGGGGGGGGGGGGGAAAAAAAAAAAAAAAAAAAGAGTGGGGGGGGGGGGGGGGGGGGGGGGGGGGGGGGGGGGGGGGGGGGGGGGGGGGGGGGGGGGGGGGGGGGGGGGGGGTTTAAAAAAAATATAAAAATATTTAAAATAAAGGGGGGGGGGGGGGGGGGGGGGGGGGGGGGGGGGGGGGGGGGGGGGGGGGGGGGGGGGGGGGGGGGGGGGGGGGGGGGGGGGGGGGGGGGGGGGGGGGGGGGGGAGGAAATTTTAAAATTTTTTTTTTTTAAAAAAAAAAAAAGGGGGGGAAAAAAAAAAAGGGGGGGGGGGGAAGAGAAAAAAAAAAAGAAAAAAAAAAAAAAAAAAAAAAAAAAAAAAAAAAAAGGGGGGGGGGGGGAAAAAGGTTTTTGGGGGGGGGGGGGCCCCCCGGGGGGAAAAAAAAAACACCCCCACACCCTCACACTTACTCCTTGGGAGACCAGAATTCCAGCTCAGATAAGCTTCTGAGCAGCACTGGAGACCCCAGGTAACTCTTCCCTAAACGTACCTCTTCACAGATTTCCAACAAATCACCCCCGCATCACTCCCGCATTTTTTTCAAATTTCTCCCGCGGTTGACTTCCGATCATACGCAGCCCCCCCCCCCACACACAGCCATACATCGTATCGCGGACGTGCCTAAGGATACAATATGAACTTTTGTTTTTTTAAAGAACAGAAAACATTTTTAACCATATGAACATTTTTATGAATAAAAACACACACATAGAACTGTGTTGTCTCAATTACATTTTAAATACAATATCAACTTTTTTTTTTTTTTCAAAAAAACAAAAACTATCATTTTACAAGGGGACAACGGCCTTCTTTCTCCGGGACTTTGGAGACTGTCCCATTCTTTTTTTAACACTTCTGGCCAACTTGGCCAGGGCCTTGATCCTCTTCAGTGGTGTCTTCTTCAGAATGAAAAACAGAAACACAATTAGCTCATTGAATGTGTATTATGTTGTAATAGCGATCACATGGCTTCAACTTACTTTGCCTTCCTCCTCCACCTCAGAGGAAGAATCGGTAGTAGCAGCCGGCTGCGCAGCCGGAGCAGCAGCAGTGGCAGGGGGAGCAGACGGACCAGCAGCAGCGGCAGGGGGAGCAGCCGGACCAGCAGCAGCGGCAGGGGGAGCAGCCTTACCAGCAGCAGCGGCAGAGGGAACCTCATCTCTCACGGCCAAGCAGACAAAGAGATCCCTGATCTGCTTGGCCCGTGTGAGGTTCTTATGAAGGGCGTAGAACCTGTCCTGGGTGGCGTGGCTGTGGCACATAAACTCAGCCAGATTTTTACGCACCTCGCTGTCATTGCTCTCAAAGTTCTACACAAAAGAAAATGAAGGCTTGCGTCAGTATAAAAACACACACACAATTGTCTTGAATTGATTGTTTTTTTGAAACTCACATAGGTGGACACTGCCGTGCGGAGGTCCATCAGGCTGGGCGACCCCTTTAACCCCATTTCGCCCCAGGCCTTGCGGAAATAACGGACCAGGTCCTTAGCTTCTCCTCAGCCGAGCGAGGAGAAGAAAACCCATTGGTTGGCACGGCCCTGTTCCTGAGGCGGAGCCAGGTGCGGAACCATTTGTGCTCCTCCGCATCCAGGTAAATTTGGGCCGTGCCAAACTTCCTGACAGTCTTGTGCTCCAGGACCTGCAGAAGACAAAGTATGACAGAAAGCAGAGAGGTCAGTCAATGGTATAAAACCTGTGAAGACAACATTTTAACCAACGTTGAAAATATCAGTAAAAGATTCCCAACATGAAGAGATCTATTTGTTACTTATTTTTAATGGAGGAAAAGACCCAAAGAGATTATAATGACACTTACATGTATGAGATAGCCGGTCGTGTCATCTCCGATGGCCTCCTTGACCTCCTTCACGCGCATTTTTGACAGCACGCCAGTCCTGTGCCCGTAAATGGAGGAGAGGTAGGCCGCCAGGTAGCCGAAGAATCGGTACCGGGTCTTGGGGTCCCGCGGCGGGGCCTTTTCGATGTCCTCTGAAAGGAGAGTTAAAGAGAGAAGAGAACAATAAGATTTGAAGCTTGCAAAAAAAGGTGTGCGAGAGAGGGAGAGGCATTAAGGACTCACTGAGAAGCGATGGTATCCTAGCCCGGGCAAGGGCCTGGCACTTGGCTAGGTCGTCCTTGGACACCAGCCTCATCCCCTTCTGCTGCTTCACACGGGACTGGTGCCCAAGGACCGTCCGCCCCAGGTCCTTGCTTAATTTCCGCAGCTCGCGGACTATCATGGTCGTCTCTCCCCTGGTGACCCTGGCGTGTTTGGGTGGAGTGTCGATAAAAAACTCCAAGAAGGAGATGGCCTGGCCCACGTACAGTATGACTGTAGTGGGGGCCAGGCCAAGTTGTTTCAGGACCGCGGGGTAACTGTGGAAAGAACAAATTACAAGAGACATATGAGGTCATGCTGAACAGTCTTGATTGAGTTAAAAAAAAAGAAATGGAGGTAAGCAAGTCAGTAAATAGAATAAAACATTGTAGAGTACACAGATAGAAGGCAGTAAGGTTACTTCTTTCAAAATTCAGTACTTACGACTTCAACAGGGGCACATTGATAAGGAATTGCCAGTTCCAGTATTGTGTCGAAGTGCGGCCGAGCATGAGGAACTTCAAAAAAACCTTTGCCCGGCTGGCCTTCGACACGGCGTTCTCCTTCATTTTCTGCGTCCCCTCTGGGCAGAAAATGAAGTCGACGTACTTCGTCACGTAGTCGTCTGTAAAGATGCAAGACAAGATGATGAATGTAGCGTGAAAACACTCCACACACCTGCACAAATACACTATGTGTTCTTTCTTACCCAGGGTGGTGCCGAGGCTGATTGTCCTCAGCTTGGACCCCCTGCTTTTCCCCCTGAAGTAGGGGGCCAAGCGCTTGAGGGCCTTCTGGGCGCAGGAGGGCAAGGCACTCTTCTCGCCCTAGAAGAACAAGACAAAATGCCATTAACACCAATACTACATGACCACATAGCTTCGTTGTTTCTACACTTTGTCAAGATTTATAGCATTATTGATGAACTAATCCATCTCACTCACATCGTCGTCATCATCATCATCATCATCATCCCCCCGGGCAGCAGGGGGAGAGGAAGAGGAGGTGTGTTTCACCTTCCTCTTCCTCTTCCTTGGGGCCTCTGTGTCTGGGGTTTCCTGGGTAGAGAGAAAAACAATAATGAGACATGATCAAGTGACATGCTTTGGCCCAAATGCAAAATGATTATGGCACTGTATTACACTAATCAGTTATCTTCTCACCACAGTGGATGACGCAGGGGAAAAGCTCAGCCTCCGCTTGGCCTTCCGCTCTGACTGTGTGGGCCGCTGTGGCTGCTTGTGCTGGTCCTCGGACTCCTCTGGACTTGAGGAGGACTGCACCTGCTGCAGCTCCCCCTCTGAGTCCTCCGAGGGCTGGGGCTGGGGCTGGGGCTTGGGCTGGGGCTGGGGCTTGGGCTGGGGCTTGGGCTGGGGCTTGGGCTGGGGCTGGGGCTTGGGCTGGGGCTGGGGCTGCTCAGGCTCAGAGTCTGAGCAGGAGCTGGATGAGGAAAAGAGTTGCTTGGGGGGCTAGGACTGGGGCCGGGGCTGGGACTGGGGCTGGGGCTGGGTCTGGGACTGGGACTGGGGCTGGGTCTGGGGCTTGGGCTGGGGCTTGGGCTGGGGCTTGGGCTGGGGCTGGGGCTGGGGCTGGGGCTTGGGCTGGGGCTTGGGCTGGGGCTGGGGCTGCTCAGGCTCAGAGTCTGAGCAGGAGCTGGATGAGGAAAAGAGTTGCTTGGGGGGCTAGGACTGGGGCCGGGGCTGGGACTGGGGCTGGGGCTGGGTCTGGGACTGGGACTGGGGCTGGGTCTGGGGTTGCCCCTTAGCCCACAACTGCCTCTGCATAGGGAAAAACAGCAGACGCTTTTATCCAAAGCAACTTACAGAGAAGGGAACAATCAAGGTACAGTGAGATGAGAAAGAGTTACTGCAACAAACAGTGCTATGACAATTCTTAAAGGGTTAGCTTTCTTCAGGAGTTTTTTAAAGGTAGAGAGGGACGCCCCTGCTCTGGTAGGAACTGGTAGTGCATTCCACCAACGGGGAAATACAGACGAAAAAATTAATTAACTCACCTTGAGCTCGGCCACCATCTCGTTGAGACGGCGGACCTCCGCCACATGCAGGCAGGCGGGGTTGGTGCAGCGCTGCGACCCGGACGTTGAGGGCCCCTCCTCGAGGTCCAAGGTCGTCACCAGAGGTGGCTGAGGGTTAGTGGCCCTCAACGTCGCGAGGAGGTTGATGGCCACCTTCTTCTTAAGCGCTGCCCTCGCCGCCTCCCGCCTCGCCATGGTCAGGTCCTTGTGCGCCATGATGTGCTTGTCAAGGTTCAACAGGTATGGCGCACAGTTAGGTAGCGGACAGGGTCCTGGGGGCAGAGGGGTCCGACCTGTGGCCATATTATTGAGGATGGACCTCTCCTTCCCGTTCTCGATATTATAGAAGTCCTTGAGATGAGCAGAGACCAGTTTTAGCGACCTGCCACAGATTGGGCAGGTGCCAGGCGCCTTTGGTTTTGTCATCTTTAAAATTAAAAAAAGAAAAAGTAGGTTCAGTGACAAGAAAACTGTCTCCATCAGTTAGACACACAAGCACACGTGACACACACATTTCAGAAAATTAGATATATTTACTTCCTTCAAACAACTCACACACTTTGGATCCCTAAGACACTCACATCAAAGTGAATTCAACTCAACTCAACTCCACTTTTTTATACAGCACTTTAAAACACTACATAGAAACACTAAAACAATTGTTTCATTGTCTTTAAAACTCTCAAAAATAACTACTAATAAACATTACACTTAATATGCAGTAATAACAAATACTGCATAATACACTCATTACTTAGTTTTTAAATGTGAATAGGTGAATAGTACTCATGTCAAACACTTCCAGATGCGTCCCGATGAAAAACACACAGTCACACCCTCTCCTCACGCTCACACACTAAATATAAACATTGAAATAACTGTTTATTTATCTTTAAAACACTTTAAAAACAATAACTACTAATAAACATTGCACTTAACCTGCAGCGATAACAAATACTGCATAATACACTCATTAATTAGTTTTTAAATGTGAATAGGTGAATAGTACTCACGTCAAACACTTCCAACTTCAGCAGGACCAAGAATCACATCCACACGCTCGATCCTCCTGTAGTCCTCTGTCCTCACGTTGCCGCAACAGAGCAGAGGAGGGAGGGGCAAAATGGAGGAGAGGTTTTCATTTTGGCGCGACTTTGACTGTGCCCAAAACGAAATCCTCAATTGGCATGCAAACAAAATGGTGTCCAGGTGATTTCATTTTGGGTCGATATGAAATCGACCCAAAATGAAAACAAAACAGCGGCCAAGTGATGGGGTCAGTTTGGGTCGATCTAAAATCGACCCAAAATGAAAACAAAATGGCGGCCAAGTGATGGGTTCAGTTTGGGTCGATTTTGGATCGACCCAAAATGAAAAGGTACGAAATGGCATCCAAATGGGGATTTCCATTTGGAGGGGTCCAGGTGGGGCTTATAATGGCGTCCAAGTGGGGATTTCATTTTGGGGCGATCTAGATGTCGTGTTTGCAGAGTTGCTGAACAGAGTCAGAACTCGCTCGAAGGGGACGCCCATGTTGGCTTCAGACGTAGAGTTATTAAAACGCTGCGAGACGGGTGAAGAGGTCAGCTCAGCCTTACACATTTTTCCGACGAACGGGCAGGTAAATGAGCACAACATTAAACAGTTGTCCCAGAGTTGTCCCGATTATGTTAGTATTAGTGCAAAGGATTTTGAAACTCATAAGCGAACAGGCAAGCAGCCCTCATCTGCAGGAGCTGTGAGAGAGCACTCTATGTTGTGACACGTTTCAGACACTTCATAATACTCAGCTTTTATAGAGAGTCCCTTCACTGCAAAAGGTGGACATTTAATGTTGCTGATTACAAGTTGTGTATTTGTGACTGTATGTTGAATGGCATGATAGGACGTTCCAAGACGCACAAAAAAGCCTCTTGGACCCATGTCACAAATCCCACAGGAAGTCATATATTTACATTTTTTAATTTTCATATTTCGCACTTTTGGCCTTTAACTCCTCCTAGGGAATTTATCAGATCTGCTTCAAACTTGGCCAGTACACTCATAAGAAGGTGCTGAATCAAAACGGTGCTCTTCGTGACTCTAAGTCAAAAGGTGTGTCCGTCGCGTGCCGTCAAAGTTGCCCACCATGCACAAATGTCAAACTGTGATGTCATTTTCAGGGTCTATTTTAATTAACTCCTCCTGCAGTTTTTCTCGGATCGGCTTTAAACTTGGTCAGTACTTTCACCGTGTGGAGCTCAATTCAAACGGTGCTCTTTGTGAATGTACGTCGAAAGGAATGTCTGTGGCGTGGCATCAAAGTCAGCCATTTTGACCGAATTTTATGCTGGCTCCATATGCTGGCCCAATGCTGGCAATCACGTGCTACTCTAATTAGAACCCAGCAGATGGCGCCATTGCATAAGCATTCAGCTTCTGGGTGAAAGCTCAGTCTTTTGCAATGTCTGAAACGTGTCACAATGAACGGTCAGATAATGATGTAGGAGCATTATCATTTGCAGGTCTGGCATTTACTGTACCTGCAGTAAGAGCAGAGTTGGAAGAGGATCAGGCTAAATTTAACCAGGAGGATCATCATGCCATTCAACATACAGTCACAAATACACAACTTGTAATCATCAACATTAAATGTCCCCCTTTCGCTGTGAAAGGACTCTCTATGAAAGCTGAGTATTATGAAGTCTCTGAAACATGAGTGAGACTTTCGTGACGTGGTCCGCACATGTTACGACAACACGTGTTACGACCAACCAACAGACTAGAAACAGACCAAAACTGACCTGGAACCGACCTGAAATTGACCACAGACCAACCAACAGACTAAAAACTGATCAAGACTGACCTGGAACTGACCTGAAATTGACCAAAAACCAACCAACAGACTAAAAACTGATCAAAACTGACCTGGAACTGACCTGAAATTGACCAAAGACCAACCAACAGACTGAAAACTGATCAAAACTGACCTGAAACTGACCTGAAATTGACCACAGACCAACCAACAGACTAAAAACTGATCAAGACTGACCTGGAACTGACCTGAAATTGACCAAAGACCAACCAACAGAGTAGAAACAGACCAAAACTGATCCAAACTGACCTGGAACTAACCTGAAAGTGACCAAACTAACCTACACACCAAAAACTGACCAAAAACTAGGAGACTACAAGGAACATACAAATGTTGAAGACATGTCTTTTGTTCTGATATTATGTGAAGAAAACGGTGTCTCTTTGCTTCTTTTCATATTCGATTTTAACACAGACAGTTTTGGATAACCACCACATAAACAGTAAATAAGGACAACAGTTACATAATTCATGCACAATTTTATTTGTGTCAACATTTATAACACATTTTCAATTATCTTCGCCCTCGGGCTTGGCGTCGGCAATAGTGTTGTCATCAGTTTCTATTGCAGCGTTGACTGTTGCAGTGGCGGCGACAGCATCGGCGACAGCATCATTATTGACAAAAGTGTCTGGCGGCACGCCAGGTTCAGGTTCCTCCCATTTACCTGCATGCGTGAAAAGTAATATCAAATTTTATTTGTATAGCCCAAAGTCGCAAACACATTTTGCCTATGACAACTTCACAATTAGTACAGGCAGTGACACCCTCTGTCCTTAGGCCCTCGGTTTGAGGGAGGAAAAACATGCCCACAAAACAATCCTTTTAACATGGAAAAAAAGGTGGAAGAAACCTCAGGAAGAGCCATACAGGAGGGATCCCTCTCCCAGGCTGGAAAGATATGTAGTAGATGTCACGTGTACAGAACAAAGCAACACAAACATATTGTACAATTACAATGAATGATAGAATGACAATGAGCTACAATGAATGATAAATGTATTACAGTAGCGGGTGAACCTGTGACAGAGAGAGAGAGACACAGATGCACAGCAGCAGTAAATCAATTAACTATAAACTCTGATGGAGATGTGTTAACAGTAATGCCAGTAATGACATAGGTAGTTTAATCATGCAGGACCACAGCAGCAGCTATGTTCCACGAGAACCTGCTGGACGAGAAAGCAGAAAAACTGCAAGGGAAGAAGTTTAGTTAATAAGATACATTAACATGCATTAATGCGACGTGTATGTTTATAGATAGTGGCAATGGGGGGTGGGGATGTTGAGAGAGAGAGAGAGAGAGAGAGAGAGAGAGAGAGAGAGAGAGAGAGAGAGAGAGAGTCCCCTGGCAGTCCATGCCTACTAGTTTACACACATACATGAGTAAAATGTAACAAACGTACCGTCATTGACTAGGGCCAGGGTCATCTCCAGGTTGGCCACTTTGTTTTTAAGATGTAAAATTTCATCCTTTCTTGCCAATTCGGCCACTTCGTTTTCAGCCACTTTTTTCTTCAGATTAAAAACTTGTTTATATAGCAGCCTTTGTCGCAGTTTTTCTTTTTGCTCAATGCTTCTCCTTAACCGGACTTGTCTGATGTAGTTTTCCAGTGCATATTCAGTTGCTTTTACTACTGTTTGGCAGATCTCATCCTTGCTGAGAAATGGGTCAAGTACAGCATACTACAAGCAAACAAACAAAGGTCAGATTAATTATACATACAACGTAGTAGAAGTGTTGATCAACTGAACAGAAATGAAATAATAATAAATTATTGCATATTTCAATTGTTTTGCCCTTGTTTTGCAGAAGTACGGTGTGGATGCTCTCTGTCGAACATGATGCATCTGTGGACGTCTGTATGACAAGATGGAATTGTCAAAACTGTCACTTTGCATTTGAAAGAACTTGCTAGTCATAAAAATAATGTTGACATGTATTACATCATTTGTTTTGGACAAAGGCCCACATGCACATCAAGATAAACTGATTAAGAACAAAGTGTACCAGCGTACCTGTGCAACCACCTCCACAGCATTGGCAGAGGACAGCCTGGACACGCCTCCTCCACCTGTAAAAATAACTCATCAACGCTTTGAGGCAGGGGTCTGAAATTTGACTATGTCGTGCCCCACGGAGCCCTCTGCTAGGATCTTTTCGTCCCGTCACGATCCAAGCACCACAGGGCTAGTTAGCTTTGTGCAAGTCCTACAGAGTCGGGACTTTGGGAGAGCGATGTAGGTGTCGGGCAAGCGCGACACTGCGAGTTTCAGGCAGATCGGTCCATTTCTGAGTCAGCGGCAGTCACAGAGACTCGGGAAAAGGCGACCTTTGACCCCCCCGCCCATCGAAAAGTACTGGCCCGACGGGGACCGGACCGACGCGTATCCGCTCGTCTCGGGCCCCCGGACGACATATTAAAATTTCAGACTTGTGCGACCTCGGGAAGGTCGTGTCCTCCGAATCCTCCAGTCAGGTCAGAGGGTGTAAGAATCCATGAGTCTGACAGGACCCGACGTTCAGGATTTGAGACCGGGGGCCAAAAAAATTCCACAGGGTTTTGGGGTTTTTTTCCTCCGGTTCATCGATCAGTGGCTCCGGGGGACCGCCTGCTCCGAATCTGGGGCCCCTGGGGTCAAAGGTCACCGCGCAGCAGCCAAAAAGACAGGTGTTTTTAAAGGGGCAGCCCAAAATGACCCTAATTCATTTTGGTCTGGTTTTCAGGCCTTATCCCAAATAACTCATCAACGCTTTGAGCCAGGGGTCTGAAATTTGAGTATGTGCCTTTGTGGTCAAAGGTCGACCCTAATTGACCAGACGAGCCTACTAGGCCCCAGTTCGACCCCCTTTTTCCGTATAACTCGACAACGCTTTGAGCCAGGGGTCTGAAATTTGAGTATGTGCATCAGGACGGGGGGTACATTCACGCTGTCGAGTTTCAGACCCGCGCCGCCACCGGAAAGGTCAAAGGTCAGGCGTCTGTGCAACGAGGCCCGCTAGGCCGAAGTGTGTGTTTCTTGCATAACTCGTCAACGCACTGAGCCAGGGGTCTGAAATCAGACTATGTCGTGCCCCACGGAGCCCTCTGCTAGGATCTTTTCGGCCCGTCGCGATCCGACCACCGCAGGGCTGTTTTTTTTTCTGGAAGGCCTGCAGAGTTGGCACTTTGGGAGAGCGATGTGGGTGTCAGGCAAGCACAGCACAACGAGTTTCAGGCAGTTCGGGAGAACTTTTGGCATTTTGTCAACGTACGTCAACTTTTTCCACTTTGGACGAACCTGGGGGGTCGGGGGGTGGGTGCCCTGGCTTCGGGTGAACTCTGGCCATTATTTCTATATGGGTCGTTTTTTTTCCATTTCTGGCACAGGGTCCAGTGGCACTCGGGTGGACTTTGTGCATTGGGTTCCATATGGGTCAAGTCGTTCCATTTTGGGAAATTGTGGGAGGACCAGGGTGGGGGGGGGGGGTCCGGTGGCACTTGGGTGAACTTTGTGCATTGGGTCCATATGGGTCGAGTCGTTTTCATTTTGGGCCTGGGGGCGGGGTCCGGTGGCACTTGGGTGAACTTTGTGCATTGGGTCCATATGGGTCGAGTCGTTTTCATTTTGGGTCCGGGGGCGGGGTCGGGTGGGGGGGGTCCGGTGGCATTCGGGTGGACTTTGTGCATTGGGTTCCATATGGGTCGAGTCGTTTTCATTTTGGGTCCGGGGGCGAGTGAAGAACCCACTCAGCTCATTTAGCAGAGAGGTGGAGCTGTCACAGGTCTGCGGTGGGGGCTTGTAGTCCGTGATTGACTGTAGCCCTCGCCACAGGCTGCGTGAGTCTTTACTGTCACTGAAGCGGTAGTGGTACTAACACTGACATGGCATAAGAGATTAAATAAAGACTATAATAATAATGATAGTAATAATAATATTATCATTATTATCAATAATATAATAATGGACACCTTTATTAAACAGTATTTACATGTCTAATGGAATGAAATAAAACAACCAATAAAGATGGAAAAGTTAAAGTGAGTTTACCTCCGCGTCATTGCTCTCAAAGTTCTACACAAAAGAAAATGAGGCTTGCGTCAGTATAAAAACACACACACACACACACACACACACACACATTGAATTGATTGTGTTTTGTGTTTTTGATACTCACGTAGGTGGACACCGCAGTCCGGAGATCCATGACACTGGGGTTCCCCTTCAGCTTCATTTCCCCCCAGGCCTTGCAGAGCTATCGCACAATGTCTTTCGCCTGCCCGCGGCCGAGCGAGGAGAAAAAGTATCCGTTGGTAGGCACGGCCCTGGAGCGGAGGTTCAGCCAGGTCCGGAACCACCCGAACTCCTCCAGCTCCAGATAAATCTGGGCCGTGCCGAACTTTCGGACTGTCTTGTGGTCCATTATCTGCAGAAGACAAAGTATGACGGAAAGCAGAGAGGTGAGTCGATGGTATACAACCTGTGAAGACGACAGTTTAACCGATGTTGTAAATAACAATAAAGGATCCCCAAAACAAAGAGATCAATTTGTTACTTATTTTTAATGGAGAAAAAGACCCAAAGAGATTACGATGATACTTACATTGATGAGGTATCAAGTCTCAAAATCACCTCCTTAACCCTCATTTTCGTGAGGACGCCGGTCCTGTGGCCATAAATGCATGACAGGTATGCGGCTAGATATCCAAAAAAACGATACCTAGTCCTGGGGTCCCTCGGTGGCGCGTTCTTGATGTCCTCTGAAACAAGAGTCGAAGAGAGAAGAGAACAATAAGATTTGATGCTTTCGAGGCACCGGGGAAAAAAAGGTGTGCGAGAGAGTGGGAGGCGTTACGGACTCACCGAGCAGCGACGGGATTTTGGCCCGAGCCAGGGCCTGGCACTTGGCGAGGTCCTCCTTGGCCAGTTTCATTACCTTCCCCTGTTTCACGAGGGACTGGTGGCCGAGGACCGTCCGCCCCAGGTCCCGGCTCATCTTCCGCAGCTCGCGGATGATGGCTTTGCTCTGACCGCCGCTGACCCTGGAGTGCTTCGGCGGTGTGGCCCGGAAATATTCCATAAATGAGATGGCCTGGCCCACGTAGAGGATGACGGTAGTGGGGGCCAGGCCAACTTTTCTCAGGACTGCGGGGTAACTGTGGAAAGAGCAAATTACAAGACACATATGAGGTCATGAACAGTCCTGATTAAGTTTAAAAAAAAACAAAAACATGGAGGTAAGCAAGTCAGTAAATAGAATAAAACATTGTACAGTACACAGGTAAGGTTACTTCTTTCAAAATTCACTACTTACGACTTCAAGAGAGGCACGTTAAACATGAATTGCCAGTTCCAGTAAATGATGGTGGACCAGCCGAGCATCAGGTATTTTAAAAATACCTTCGCCCGGCTGGTCTTTGAAACGACGTTTTCTTTCATTTTGCTTGTCCCTTCGGGACAAAAGATGAATTCCTGGTACTCCTGCATGTAGTTGTCTGTAAAGATGCAAGACAAGATGATGAATGTAGCGTGAAAACACTCACACACACACACACACACACACACACACACACACACACCTGCAAAATACACTATGTGTTCTTTCTTACCCAGGGAGGTGCCGAGGAAGATGTCTCTCAGCTTAGACCCCCTGCTTTTTCCCTTAAAATAGGGGGCCATGGCTTTGAAGACCTTCATGGCTGCGGGCTGCAGCTTCTGCTCTATGCCCAGAACAAAACAAAACATCATTAACACTGATACTACATGACCACATAGCTTCATTGGTTCTACACTCGGTCAAGATTTATAAAATTACGGATGAACTAATCCATCACCTTCTCGGGGCTGTCCCCGTCGTCCTCGGATGATGTCCCTGCAGCAGCGGGGGCAACGGAAGAGGAGACATGCCTGAGCTTCTGGGTCCTCTTCCGTGGGGCCTAGAGAGAAAAAACAATAATGAGACACGGTCAAGCGACACACTTTGGCCCAAAGGCAAAATGATTATGGCACTGCATTACACTAATCAATCAGTTATCTTCTCACCTTAGCGGGGGGGCCCCGAGAGCACTGCAGCTTCCTCTTGGCAGGCCGGGGCTGCTGCTTCTGCTGCTGCTGCTGCTCTGAGGACTCTGAGGAGTCCTTGGGCCTCGGTGGTGGCTGCTGCTCCTGCTGCTGCTGCTGCTGCTGCTGCTCTGAGGACTCCTCAGAGTCCTTGGGGCTTGGTGGCTGCTGCTCCTGCTGCTGCTGCTCCTCTGAGGACTCCTCAGAGTCCTTGGGGCTTGGTGGCTGCTGCTCCTGCTGCTGCTGCTCCTCTGAGGACTCTGAGGAGTCCTTGGGGCTTGGTGGCTGCTGCTCCTGCTGCTGCTGCTCCTCTGAGGACTCTGAGGAGTCCTTGGGGCTTGGTGGCTGCTGCTCCTGCTGCTGCTGCTCCTCTGAGGACTCTGAGGAGTCCTCGGGGCTCGGTGGTGGCTGCTGCTCCTGCCGCTGCTGCTCCTCTGAGGGCTCAGAGGAGTCCTCGGGGCTCGGTGGTGGCTGCTGCTCCTGCTGCTGCTGCTGCTGCTGCTGCTCTGAGGACTCTGAGGAGTCCTCTCGTGCAGCAGGGGCAGGCGAAGAGTGTGTGTGGCAGACTTTCTGCCGCCTCTTCCGTGGGGCCTAGAGAGAAAAACAATAATGAGACATGGTCAAGTGACACACTTTGGCCCAAAGGCAAAATGGTTATGGCACTGCATTACACTAATCAATCAGTTATCTTCTCACCTTAGCGGGGGGTCACGGGAGAATGGCAGCCTCCTCTTTGCAGCTGCCGGGCTGCCTGGGCCGCGGCCACCCCCTGCCCCTCGGGCTCTGAGGAGGAGGAAGACTTGGGCTGGGCCTGGGGCCGGGGCTGTGGCTGGGGCTGCGGCTGTGGCTGGGGCTGCGGCTGCCCCCGAACCAGCAACTGCCTCTGCAGAGGGAAAAACAAACAGCAAGACAAAACAGGGCTGCAAATTAATGGCAATGTAATGATTTAGTTATTCAAAGAAATTGATTATGGATAGAACGTATATTTGTTATGTATTTTTAATTCACTCACCTTGAGCTCAGCCACGGTGTTCTTCAGTCGAAGGTTGTCCGCCGCCAACCTTTTACAGGCCAGGTTGGGGCACCGATGGCTGCTGGTGCTGGTGCTGGGGCTGGAGCTGGAGCTGGAGCTGGAGCTGGAGCTGGAGCTGGATGTGGACGGCCCCTCGTGCTAACCATAGGGGGCTGAGGGTTACTGGCCCTCAGCTCCGCGAGGAGTGCCACGGCCGTCTTCCTCTTCAGCGCCGCCTTCTCCTTCTCCAAAGTGGCAGCTGTCTTGTCCTTGTGGGACATCAAGTGTTTTTCAACATTCAACAAATGTTGAGCACAGTTGGGCAGGGGGCAGGGTCCTGGTGGCACAGGGACTCTGCCTGTGGCTAACTTATTTAAAATGTCCCTCTCGTTCTGGTTGGCGATGTGGTGGTACTCTTTGAGGTGTTTTGAAACCAGCTGCAGTGATTTCTGGCATATTGGGCATACCCCGTCAGATTTGGGTTTAGTCATCTTTAAAATTAAAGAAAGAAAAACTCGGTTAAGTGACTTTAAATATATTTACTGTCTTCACTCACACACTTTGGATCCCTAACACACTCACATCAAAGTGAAGAAAGTAGTAGCGCAGCGTAGGAAGCACTATAATAACACATTACAGTTATTAAACAGTTATTAATCTTCACCACAACAACACTTGTACAGAGAAAACAACTTTATGTTTAGTTTTATCAAGTCTCTGAAATCGCCGTTTTTATAGAGCACTTTAAAACACTAAAAAGATTGTTTCATTGCTTTTACTACTACTAACAACTAATGCACTCACTGTACAGTAACAAAATACTGCATAACACAATCGTAATGTAACTTTTAATATCAATATTACTCACGTTTAACGATTTGAAAGTGCTCCGAATAGCAGCCCCAATGTACCGTTTTTAAAGAGCACTTTAAAACACTAAAAGATCGTTTCATTGCTTTTACTACTACTAACAACTAATGCACTCACTGTACAGTAATAAACACTGCATAACACAATCGTAATGTAACTTTTAATATCAATATTACTCACGTTTAACGATTTGAAAGTGCTCCGAGCGAAATAGCAGCTTCAATGTACCGTTTTTAAAGAGCACTTTAAAACACTAAAAAGATCGTTTCATTGCTTTTACTACTACTAACAACTAATGCACTCACTGTACAGTAATAAACACTGCATAACACCGGGCGGAGCTCTTCGGTGCCCCAAGAGGAAAGGGGCACCGGGGCACTTTTCCGGCCGTTTTGGGGAACTTTCCAGGGAAACCGCCCGCGATTGGCCGGTTGTCACCGGGGGCCCGCAGATAGGGGCACTTTTTCGGAGGTTTGGGGCACTTTGCGGGGAAAGTGCCAGAGATTGGCCGGGGGTCGCCGGGGGCCACGCCCCCTGCGGATAGGGACACTTTTTGCATGTTTGGGGAACTTTGACAGAATCCCACGGCTGTACCAGAGTCACGAAACTCAAGGGGCACAGCAGCAGAGAAAAGTGTCGAGTGTGAAAAACGTCTAAGTGTGAAGTCGCACAACCAGGGGCACGGCGGCAGGGAGAAGAGCAGAGTGTGAAAAGCATCAAAGTCTAAAGTCAGACTACCAGAGGCACGAAACCCCACAGGTGTACCAGAGGCACGAAGCTCCATGGTTGTACCAGGGGCACAACGGCAGCTAGAAGAGCAGAGTGTGAAAAGCATCAAAGTCTAAAGGCAGACTACCAGAGGCACGAAACCCCACAGGTGTACCAGGGGCACGAATCCCCACCGCTGTATAAGGGGAACGATTTCTGCCAGGAGCCGGCCCACGCAAAGCCCTGGTTTTTGCCCCGTGCCCTCACCTGGCTCGGTAGGAAACGCTCCCGGAGATGTCAGGAGCGATTTCAAAAAGTGGACTTCCACACCTCTGATTGACTTAAACGACCCGCCGTTTGAGTGCCACGGCTGGCCGGCCCAGCGCCGGCCTTCGGGCAGGTGGTTCCACACTTTACAATGGAGGATTTCTGCCAGGGACCGGCCCGCGCAAATCTCTTGTTTTTCCTCCGGCCTCTCCACGGCCTCTGTAGGAAACATTTTGTCCGACTTTTCGCCACACGTCCGATTGGCTTGAGCGACCCGCCATCGGAGGGCCCTTGCCGGCCGGCCTCGTGCTGGTGGCTTCTCCGGCCCGCGGGTCTCAACCTTGCAGCGTTCCTCCCGGGCCCGACAGCCCCATGGCGAGACCAGACACCCTTCTGCCTCAGTGGTCCCCATTCAGAATCGGGGGGAGCACATTTTGTGACTTTGGGGAACTTTGTCAAAAAATAAATTGAATGATTGAAATGAAACATGTCTTTGTGTCATTCATGCATCTGTGAATTTTTTGAAAAGTGTGTGATGTGTCCTGTTTTACGCGGAGTGGCTGGGGGGCCAGCTTCCTTTTCTTGGTCACTGAACCTCCTTTTTCTTTCTTTACTGTTACAGATGACTAAGCCAAAGAACTCGGGGAAGTGCCCCATCTGTGGCAAGACGCTGCAGATGCTCGCCAAGCATCTTCGCGAAAAGCACAATGTGCAGAACTTTAAGGAGAGAGCAATCCTCAACAACCTCCTAAGTGTGGAGAAGCATATCATGGCCCACAAGGACATGAGCAGGCGCCGCAAAGAACATTTGCGGTCGGAACTAAAACGCAAGGCTGCCATCGCCTTACTGCACTGTAAATGCAAACAATGTCCTGACTAAAGATGAAATAGTGCATTTAACTTAATTCATACTAGTTTTTAAAAGTTACTTTCTTACACCGAGTTTTCTGCACTTTTTACCTGCATACTTGTTTCATTAAGTTATATAAACTTGATTTTTCTCAGTGAGTAGCATGGTTTGTGGTATGAGACTTAAGTTACAGAGCTGCGCACCCCAGTGCGCATGTCCATTTCCGGTTAGCCGCATCTACCACTGGAGGTAAACTGAAACTTAAGCAAGCGGTCAAAGCCAAGCACATGGACACGGAACGTCGGCTCTAACGTTGATTTCGGTAAGTGTAAAGGTTTTGTTTGTAATCTTGTCAATATAATTTAATGTTTGGAATGAGAGTTGTCGGAAGAAAGCCCACTCTTCGACTTTTTGTTTGAATGTTAGCCTGTGTGTGTGTCTGCCCGCGGGTTCACAGAGCAGACGTTAGCGGCAGCTCAACATGTGCAAATCCGAATAAAAGTGGTTTGACTCGGCCTGGAGCCCCAGTGTAGTGTTAATATGTAACATGTCTCCGCTGGCTCCGGTCTGTTAACGCGCCGCTTTAATTCTGTTGTTTGTGAGTTAACCAGTTAGCTTAGCTTAACGGGCTGTGGTGGGAGAGAAGGGTGTGTGTGCGCGTGTGAGGGTGGGGTGGGGGGGCGCGCCGCTCCGCGAAGTCATGCTCGTGCTGGGATGTAAACATTGTGTGTGTAACGTCAGTTAAGTTACAGTTACAGTAACTGCGCACTTCTTCTCTGGCTCAGTACAGCGCGCTGCTCCTAAAAGCGGGCTGTACTGAGCCAGTAACGTTAGATCCAATGCTTCACTGTCCCAGTGAAGCATTGGAGCACGGGGCTGATCCACATCCGTCGCCGGCAACGGGAGCCGCAGTGAGCAGAGAAGCCAAGCGCTGAGGGCTGTACTCTTCTAAAATATCATGTCATCATAGCCGCCACTACATAGACATATAAAGAGTAGACGCCGCATCGACCGCTGCTGCCTATTGGCGCTGACGAGATGTGGGGCCGCCAACTTGGATCGGTCACGCTCCACTCAGTGTCATCTGTCTGCAGGCACAATGAAGTGTCAGCGCATTTAATCAACCAGAACTCTGAATACTAAACTGATTTTTACAGGATTTTTTTCTGCAAACGTCATACATGTAGGCATGATAACGGACACATGATTCGGCGTATTTTAATATTCATAGTAGGCTTAACAGTTATAGAATATTCTGGTATGTGATACATGTTATGTATGATAGGTATTTTGCAAAAGACACACAATATATAATATAATATAACACACACACACACAGAGCAAGCTACTGCAGCTGCTACTTTTTGCTGAATGATTCGTGGAGAGAAACAGTGTTACCGGTATGTGTTCATTATAAAAAATAACTACAGATTCTCTTTAAAAAAACATCAATCATTCACAGAACAGCTTCCATTAGCTTGGGATATCAGGAAAAGCACCTTCAAATGAAATTATGGACAACCCCTAGATAAAACATTGTTTGACTCTCATTGAATAATTACATTGTTTTTGATGACTTTACCCAGTTTTGTTTATTTCATGCAGGTGGTATGAGACCCTGATACATACTAAAACCAACAAACCAACACAGAAGAAAGGAGACAAGGTGGGTACTTCTTTCATTTAGAAATTCAAAATGCAGGTCAGATTAATTATTAATGTTTAAGTAATACATTTTGTCTGAAGGAGTTTTTCATAGTAACTGCCATCTGTTTTAATACATGGAAACATTATTTAAATAATATTAATCAGTTCATCATTTAATCTTGCTTAGATATGAAGGACATGAGAATACACATGGCTGTTAAAAATGACTGTTAAAATTGTACTATTTAATACATTTTTTTTCCTCTCCATATAGCCTTCCTTAGGTGGTGTCTCTGGCAGTGAAGTTGTTAGCTGTTAGAAAAAAGCTTCCCTCGGTCACCAAGACTGTGTTGGCCACCAGGGTACCAGATAACCATCTTACCCAGCCAGACCAGCTCAGCAGCCGCAGCTATTCGTCCCACTGCACCTCCTCCCTCACTGCTGCTTCGTTGACAAGAAGCTTTCTCAGTAGACTGGACCACAATCCTTTCCAGACGGTATTGTCACTCTTAATAATTTTTATTTCATGTTTTTTATTTTTTATCCACCATTGCAAAATGATTACATTAAAAACCTTTGTAAGAAAATGATGATAAATGTGACAAAAAAGTTTTTTGGTATTGTCTTATAGAATATAGACAACTGTTTACTATAATACATTTTACACTTGTTTTTATTTTTATTTAAAATATGATGACAAATAATAACAGTGATAAATAATTAGTAACATCTCAAAGGGCAGGTTGCTAATCCCAAATACTTTTGTATACTATACTAGGATAGGTGGTCACTGTGTCTTTTAGTCTAATTTATTGTTCTCCTTAATTATTTTCTAGTGTCTACTGGAAGAGGGATGCAGTGGACATGTAAGTTCTGCACTTTTGTCACTTCAAAAAGAGGCCAGCTATTAAAGCATTATAGATTAAAGCATGGTGGCTTCACAAGAACCTCCCCCATACCATGTCTTTATCAGCAGTGTATTTGCACATTCAAAACGTTTAATGCCCTAAAGGTTCATTTATCCAGATTTCACTCACAGTTGGCCAGTGAAAAAGATTATGTGCAAACATTTAATTGTGAAGTGTGTGAGTTTAACGAACCTTGCAGTGAAAATGAATTTTTTACTCATTTACGGAAGCATCTGAAGTTGATGCAAAAAGTGCAGTGCCCCTATCTGGACTGTGACTTTGAGACAAATGTCTACTCTACTTTTACACACACACACACACAAAAATAGGAATCACGACCAGAAGTCTTCTACATCTAGTCTTCAGTTCAAACCAGGAATAGCTGTGCAGCTCTGTGGCACTGAAGAGAGCACCTCTGTCCCAGCTGAACCTGTCCCAGCTGAAGATGTCACTAGTTTAGAAGAAGAGGATCTGACAGATGTTGGTGTTGATGTCAATGACCTCAACTCTCAGCTTGAGCATAACCTAGCCTCACTTTTCCTGAAAATGCAGACAATACTGAACAGACATTGTTTTCTTGTGCAAACCAATGATTGCATGGTATCATGAGCATCTTCGTGCTTATGAATTGACACAAAGCAGCACAGGCTTGGTTGCCTCTCAGTTGACCGAGTTCAATGATGTTTTTCCTTTGTCGGCATACCGAGTCAGAGGCACGCTGTTTGTTTCTTTGAAACATTACATATTATGCTAACTGCACTAACTTTATGGCTCTCTTCTTTGTAGGACTATGGAACAGAAGTGGCCAATCAGAGTCATTGTCACTGATTGTGACATTAGAAGAATCAGCCTTGATCAGAAACCAGGCAACCTTGAGTCTCTTTTGGAACACTTGAAAGTTAAACTGGGACTACCATTTGATTTCAAACTACAGTTTGAAGACCCATTGTTTAACAATGCACTCTGCAATCTGACAGATGTGTCAGAACTGCCCGATCGAGCCACGCTGAAAATTATTAATTAATTATTAAGTCTTGAGTCCCTCTCTTCAGTCTCTAGCATACTGTCCTCACCGAGCACATCTGATACAGAGATACTGTATACAAGTGAAGAAAAATCTCAGTTGATGAGGCCAGATCCTTGGCCGTCTGCATTTGATATTCCAGAATTCTCTGTGGATGTAAATTTCCGACTGAGACAGGGAGACCTTGCCTATATGAAGGATGGAACTCGGATGGATGTCTCTAGGGACATGAAACATGTGGTCCTAGAAAGACTTGCAGAGACAATGTACAAGTACACAGCATACCCCACAGAGGAACACTGTAAAGAAGTGGCCTCTGCACTGATTGCAAAACATCCCTGTCTGAAAGAAGCTGGATCGCCCACTGGATACTGTGGATGGAAGAATAGCATTGAGTTTAAGATGGGGAATTTCCGTACGAAAATGAGGAGATCTGGAATGGCCGATGTCACGGTGAATGGCAACAAGAGGACGAGGGATTTCCCTGAAGGAGCGCCATCATGTAGTAACATAAAAAGGCCAAAAAGAAGTGAGACAAATTTCTTGCCAAATTTTCCTGATGGTGAAAATGCAGACACTCTTGAGTCTGTTAGAAGACAGCTTCAAAGTGAAGCAAAGAAAAGGCTTCCAGACTCAGCCGATGTGAAGAAAATGATGGACCAGACATTTTCTTTGCGACGTAAAGAAATCGTGGAAGAACAGCCTCCAGTTAAAAGGATGATGGAACTCTGGCCTGCACTGTTCACAGAAAGTCAGGTATGGCCCACTGACACTGCACTATACTGAACCACAACACATGTAATCATTATTTTCATTGTAGATTACTCTGTTTCGTTAGATTGTTTGAATGATTAGTTGATTTATCATTTAGTAAATCTGGTCATTACTTTTTGAGAAATGTATTGTATATGACAGTTAAATAGGGTTAGTTAGCTAAATAGGGTCCTTTTGGATGTGTTTTTTTTGTTTCTTAAGGTGTTTGCCGAGTTCTACAGAGTCGCCAGTAAGAACCTCAAGAAAGACTTCTACGAAGCTCTGGACCACCATACCACTCGTCTCATTGACCTCTTCAAATGCAAAAAAGGAGTTGTCGGCCAATCACTTGATCGCCTCCTCCAGCCAATCAATACACAAGTAAGTGTTGTTTCAATTTCTTCATCATTACCACCTTATGGTAGTGTGCTTGCAAGCTTCAACTAGGCCTACAGCTGCTACTACAGTACAAGTAATTCTTAATAATTTAACATTGTAACTCGAGCATGTTATGGAATTTTCTGTCCTTAGGTTACACGATGTCACGTGTGGGCCTTGAGGTCCTCCGCAGTACTAATTGTTTGGCTTTGACTGGGAGCAGTAGGTGCCAGTCTATCTCAACACTGTGGTGGCCAGGGTCAAAGAGACTCTTGCTGCCTGCTTAGACATAATAGAAAGCTTGCCGTTGATGTAAACAGACATCTGTGTCTCCAGACTAGAATATGTTGACAATAACACCGTCCTTGGTAGAAACATTCTCTTTGTCTCATTTGGGGCGTATAGTGTTGGTGTTATCTCGAGGTTTAAAGTCTATCCACCAGCACGAGTTGGTCAGAATGTGAGACTGACTCAGGCACTTCTGATGTACTATGAGAGTGTCTCTAATTCTCCTTGGCCAAGCGTCAATAAATATTACAGCATAAGACATCAGAGACTCCTGAACACTTTCTGAACTCTTGACCTCACCATTGACCTTTGACTTCAGCAATTTCTCCACAACAATTGGCGTCACGAACAGGATTTCAACAGAACAAAGATGTGGTAAGTGCAAAAGTTTTATTACTATGCCTTACCATGTCTGTGTTTGACGAAATCATAAAAAACTATGTGCTCATTTAATTTGCCTGGAATATAGAAACATCTAAGACCCACCAGGGGGGTCAGGAGCTTCAGTGTCTTGGGGACAATGTCCTGGCTGAAACCTCTGGGAGCACTGCTCCGAACGTATGTGTCATACAAACCTCCCAGTTAGATGTTCAATTGGCATATTGACTTAAAGTGAGAAATCAAGAAAGCTGACAATGGTGTAAAAAAAACAACTTAAAAAATAGAAGGAGCTGTAACAGAAAAATTCATTACAGAACAGTGTACAGTGTGTGGATCTGAAGGGGGAGCGGGTTGGGTTTATGACCCCCGCGTTGCCACTATGTGGCTGTTTTGGTTTCCGGGGCAGTTTCGGGCTGCACTCGGCACAGAGAGACCCACCTGAGATTTAAACTGTAGAAAAGACATTTTCGGGGGAGTTTAAAAGTGCTCCTTCGTTTAAATCAAGATCGGGGATCATCTGCTCTGTGTCCTGTGGGAAACGTTGATGCAAATGTGTATACACTGGGGGTGAAAAAGAACTGAGTTTTCGTCCTTTTACCTCAGACCACCACTGCTGTAGTTAGAAAGGTGTGGACAGACCTCTGATGCTGCTGTACTGTGGATTGAAATCTGTTGTCTGTATGTGTAAAGTCTACATGTGCAAGCGAACATGGGTAACAATCCGTCCAAAACAGTAGACAAATCTGAAAACATGCAAACTGACTCAGCAAAAGGCTAAGTCAATATTTTTCTGTAAAAGATCAAAGAACCAATGTGAAATTAGATGGTCAACCTGTCATTGATAAGCAGTATGCTAAAACAAACACACACACATCTGACCAGACATCACACTTTAAGGCGATGTTTTCGCCACAAATACCAGCTGGAATCGTCGGTAGACTGATAGGATGGGATTTCGTGTTTCCGTTCACTTCTCTTTTGTGTGAATGGATGAATGGCATGAGGCCGTATGAGGGAACATTTGATAAAGAAAAGCTGCAAAAGGCTGAGATAAATGTTAACTCTAATGTTGGAAATCCATCCTGGGATTCCAGATACATCCAAGAATGTATGCAAGTGTGGTTGACTGTGGCCTGTAAAAAGATGTGGTGTGAGAGTGAGTGACAAAAGCTGCAAGTTTGAATCCAGTGACTTAAAAAAAGGTAATTGATCTGAGTGCCAAATGTGGCACTGCCGGTCATGCCTGTACTAGAAGCTAAGTTATAAACTAGAGCCTTAAAAATGACTGCAAAAAGAGTTAAATTAACACTTGTAGACCCTATAGACACTTTAAAAGTGTTGAAATCAACTCTGGCAGTGTTAATTTGGGTATACTGATTTTACTGTGTATGTTGATGATTTGGAGAAATGTGCAAAAACTACGTTGTATAGCTGGGCCAAGCTCCAATCTAAGATTCCCTCTCCCCACAATCTACTGAACATTTTAGCTAAGGTCGATGTAACACTGCTAGAACAAAAAAAGTAGAAAAGCGCTCTCTGTCTGTCCACAACTGTCAAGTACAAATCCTTTTTTTTTTGCAATGCTAACATAGACGAGCAAGTAAGCTCATCACAAGCAACAAATTAAGAAGAATTTCTCCTACTAACAGCTACAGTAGTGAATTAGAAAGGAAAGTCAAGATTATGCACAGACAGGAGAAGGAAGACAGCAGACAGTCTAATGAGTCAGATTTCGAAGGAGAAGGAGCCAGACGCAGAGAGGAGGAGCCTTACACAGACCTTAGTGACGAGGAAGTGCAGATAGTAAAGCCAAAAACAAAAAAACATCTCTGCTCTCCCTCTTCAAGGATTATACCGTTAAAGTTGGCTCTGTTCAACTCCATTTTTTTTTAAAAAAAAGTAACCTTTTTACTTAAATTGTCATAGGATATACGTTCTTTCTACTGTAAAGAAAATAATGTTTCAAGTGTTTTAAATAAGTACTGTAACAATCATCATAGTATTTTGGTGTAGTACAATCTTCATCAAACTTGATTAACACATGTTTTCAACTTGATTAATACGTGTCACACACTTTAAATCAACTCAGAATAAACTTCAACTCCAATCATGGTGCTCATTACGAATTCATTATGTTAAACCATACCATAATTGTGCAGTTTGTGCTCAAATCATAATAGTAATAACCATATATGTCAAGCTAAAAATCAAATATGCGCTACTTAAAAGTACACTTTGTTTATGCTACTACATAAATGCCTAAATTTGATGTTACACTCCAATTAGGCAGACCAGAAATACAGAGGCACATAGGAAAACAACTTTGCCACTGCCTCTGAACTGTCATAAACATCTTCAATAAATGCTCGTAAAAATAATGATTGACAACACAGCAGTTTGAAAACAATGGACTTCTGAATTCATGGAAGAATACCAGAAAAAAACACCTAATCCAGTTCACAAACAAAACTGAGTGGATCTTGTGTTAAGATGAGTTTGTTTTCCCTGAGCAGCTGAGGGTGGGCAATGGCCTCACCCAAAACTTTGATTTATTGGTTAAACGTTGAAGTAAAAAACGCAATGACCAAATGTGTACAAAACGTACTGACTTCTCAAAAGTAGTTTGCTGCGTCCAGGAAGCAAAACAGTCTGCACCTGAATTCATAAAGAGATTCACACAAATATGGGATGTTAATGCTGGAATAAAACAAGATGAACATGAATTTTAGCTGTGGAGATTTTCTGTAGAATCTAAAACCAAATGTGGCAGCTGCTTATAAACTGTCAGTCACTGACCGACACACCAAAGACTGGAAGGCAACTATGAACAAAGCAATGGCTTTGCACAGGAATGAGGTTTTCACTCTCTATAAACCTGCCTCCAGCCCAAAACCGATGATGCAGTATGCGCCACAGGAAGGTGGTCAACACAATGAGAGAAACAAAGGTAGACCAAAACACGATAATTATCAATAGGAACGGTCGTCGTCGGAACAGACCCAATAACCAAAGCCAGGAACGGATCTCTTCCTGCTCTTCCAGCCCCACCTCCACTAGCTGCTGTCATGCAGCCCACATATTATGACCAAGCATAGGGAAGACATGGAGGGGTGGGACCAGAGCAGCCATTTCATATTCAAGCTGCAACTATTCAACTTTCTAATAATCCCACCGAAGATCCAGTAACGCATGTTCAGGTTAATGGAAGTACCGTTGAAATTTTGGTAGATAGTGGAGCAACTATCTCTACTGTAAAAACTACAGAGCATGTGTGCACATCTACATCCATTTTTATTACCGCTGGATTCGTTTCCAGAATTCCCCTAGAAGAACCATGATCACAGAAAACTTATGTATTTATAAATAAATAAATAAATAAAACTTTGAAGGCTCTGATGTGATGCATTCTTTTCTGATACCTGTTTAAACCTGATACCTGGTACCTTGTCCCACTAATGGGAACCTTGTCCCTTTCTGTGTTTTTATGTTTATTCCATTGTATTTTTATTGTATTCAAATATACCGGACTGCAATGACGACCTAATTTCCCTTCGGGGATTGATAAAGTCATCTATCTATCTATCTATCTATAGAAAAAATACAAATAATAAAAAAGCTGTTCAGTCTAACCACTACAGACTGTTCGTACTGTTGATTATGTCCAGGTTTCAATTTGCTTTCCAGTTTAACTTTCAAACAATCAGAAAATTAAACTAAAACTAAAACTTCCCCAGCATGTGCAACAATGAGGCCTCTCCTACATTTTCATTGAACTGCAGCATTTAACCCTTCTGAGCAGTATACACATTTGATTGCTGAGTTTTTAGTTACACAAGAGGGGTTGAAGTGTGAACATTGTTTGTTTGCTGGTTCACCAGAGATGTGCCATACCAGTCCAGCTATCCAACACACAGCAGGGATTGTTTAATGCTAAAGATTCATATCCACACATCACTGTGGCCGTTACTCGTGGCTGTGAGCTGTAACACCTTGGACATGGTGGCTCAGTGCCAGGCCTTGAGAGAAGCTGCACCAGCTTCTCAACACTAAAGAGTAACACACTTAGGTGAGGAACTGTACATGTTATCTTTAAGTGAACACATTCAGTTATCACCGTCTACATTTTTCGCCTCTTTCCACACAGTATGGACCTCCTTCTGAAGCTGTCTGAGGTTCCATCCATTTTGTGAGCTAAACATGAATTTCATGTGCGTTTTGTAAATCTGGCTCCGTCACCTAAAGTCACACTCAAGCCTAATGCTAAGCTACCAATGACAAACAATGCAACTTGCCTCACAAAGCTATTGCAGGAATTGACAGTGTTAATCAATCGATATTGGATCAGGATGTGCTGGTTCAAACCACCAGCCCATGTAACACTCTCATTTTTACCAATTTCCAAAGCAAATCGCCCCGATGAATGGCGGTTCATGCAAAGCCTGCAAGCAATTAATAATATTGTGGTGCCTGCAGCTCCAAATTGTGCCTGACACCAATTCGATTTTAGCTTCTTTACCATCTAACGGCATTTTTCTGATACCATTGCATCCAGATAGCCAGTATCTGTTTGCATACACATTCAAAAGTAAACAATACACTTGGTGACGTTTGTCGCAGGGTTGTGTCGAGAGTCCCACGGTGTATGCAGCGGTGGTAAAAAGAGACCTGCATGGGCTCCACCTGCCAGGGGGCTCCACTCTCTTGCAGTACGCAGATGACCTCCTAATAGCTTCTTCATCAAAAGAAGCTAGCCACAAAGACTCTATCTTGCTGCTACAGAGACTGGCTGAGTGTGGTCACAGAGCGTCGCTGGCTAAGTTGCAATTCTGTCGACCTGAGGTGACATGTTTGGGTCATGTTTTGAAGGATGGACAGCGCCTTTTGTCACCAGAGAGGGTGAAACTGCTAGCTAACATGCCTCCCCCCACAACCAAGAAACAGATGTTGTCTTTTCTGAGGATGGCTAATTACTGCAGACACTGGATTTTTGAATATGCAACTATGGACTCTGTTTTGCGAGTCACACTGCAATCAGCCCCATCGGTGGTACAGTGGACTGAGGAAATGCACAAAGCCTTTCAAGATCTGAAACATGCTCTCAACATGGCTCCAGTGTTGAGTTTGCCTGACTATCATCAGCCGTTCCATCTACATGCGCATGAGAGAGATGGCTTCGCCACTGGCATTCTGGTACAGAAACATGGTTCTCATTACCGTCCCGTTGCGTATTACTCCTCTCGACTGACCCCTGTGGCTGTTAGTATGCCAAGTTGTCTAAGAGCAGTGGCCACTGTTGCCATTTTAATTGACAAATCTTCCCATATTGTACTGGCTCATGACTGTGTTGTGCACATTCCACATGCAGTATTACACGTTTTGAACATCCGCAACTCGAAACATGACGGCAGCACGTTGTTCAGGTTAGGAGGCAATAATTCTTTCCAGTACCAACGCAACTTTAAAGTGCTCACCTCCATTGGTTGACACTGATGATGAGCATGATTGCCTGCAAACACCGATACCAAATTCCGATATGGTTCTTAATACTGATGGTTCAGCTAGCAGACTATATGACAGCATACACCTGGCTGGTTATGCAGTAGTAAATTAAAGTGTTTTAAATAAACTGGGAAGTTGTAGAAGCAGGCTGAAATTTTTCAGAGCCGTAGCCAAGTCATATTTCCCAGTTGCAATTTGTGAATCTCCTGAAGACCCAGCTCTTCAGAGATTACCTTCTCTCCTAGCACTACCTACAACTGGACACGAGAAAGCTACCCCTTTAAGAATTGTCATAACACTTATTGCTGCACTAACGTTTCTTATTGCACCTTGATTGCTCCCTTCTCTGTAAGTCGCTTTGGATAAAAGCGTCTGCTAAATGACTAAATGTAAATGTAAATGAAACATGTTACAGGTTACGTCACTTGACACCTGCTAAGCATAAGAAAAAATAAAAAAATAAAATAACATTTCAGCTCCACTTATAATCATGTTTTCTAATGAATCTATCTATCAAGTTTAAATATTTGACCAACACTGTTTTACGGAAGGATCCTTTAAACAGCTGTTCTATGGCTAGTTTTTTTCTTTTCAATATAATTCTCAATCTACTAAATCAAACTGATACTTTTTGCGAAGTTTGTTTCAAGTTTTACTCTTTCAAATATCAACCATCTACAGAACTTTTCAGTACGTTATTTTTCTACTCCTTCTTATCATTATCATTATCAAAAATAATTATTATTGATATTGTTTTAAGTGAGCCTCTTATCATTTAACAGAAAAATACTTCATACAAACAGCACCAGGACTAAATAACAGTAAGAGCTTATAGAGTTAGTAGAGAGTGAATAATCAAAATGAAGCTCTGAAGCTTTAGATTTGTCACATACACTTATTTTATAAGATTTCAGCATTGAGGTACAATCAGGCTACATTCATGATTTTGTACAGTCAAAAACAAACTAACAAACAAAAAAGGTATTGATCATTACAAAGTTTCTGGTGTTCCCGTAACTATAGTAACTCACGGTGCTAGAGGGGAGGGAGAGAAGCTAATTAAAGACGTTTACAGTACTTCAGACTATAGTTGTTATTTCACACATGTAGCACACAACAGGAGAGAGACTCTGTGTCAGACGAGTTCTCACATGTTGACTAAACTTTACAGAGTCTCAAAATGACATCACAGCTCGGTGACACAATCAAAAAAACTGATTGATAATGTTGCAGCAGTACGAGTCCACGATAGCTAAGCAGCTAAATGTTAGCGCAGATGCTCCATGTTTTGATCCCACGCCGGGTGGGTCATTACACTGTCATTGGTCATGCGGACGCACGCTGTGAATAGTACTATTGGCTGTGTAGAGCATGACAATCTGTCAATAAAAAATCAGCTTTCAGCCAACACATTTTCTCCTCTGATCTGCATTGGTCTCATAAGTGACCTCAGTGAACTCTGAAAGACGGAAATCTGTTGTAACAACTGAGAACTTTAATCCATGTATATTGTGCTATGTAGTTTGCCCATAAGCTCTCCTACATGTGCTGGCACGTGTTGCACACAGACCAACACATGTTGGAAGAGGGGTGATAAATGATGGTATTTGATGTTATTTGCTCAAAATGGTTTGCGCATTACACTAGTTTCACAAACGTTTGTTGAGAGTTGTATGACGTGACAACAGACCAGATAGAAGAACACCTTGAACCATCTGGAACCTCTGTCAGGTTCTTTTTGTACATTTGCAAATAGACTTTGTACATGTGCAAAGTTGTCAAGGCTATAAATATTTGTTAGTCATAACCGATCATTTCTTAAAGTGAGTCGAGGGTTTCGCGACAAGAAAAGAAGACACTAGAACAGTTCTTAAGTGTTCTAAAGAGGTGATCCCCAGGTTTGGGGTACCACAGAATATAGCGACAAAAATCCAGTTTTTGTATAAAAATCATGCAGGATCTGTCAGAAATTTTATGGTTCAAGTTGCAGTTGCATGTTTCGTATTCACCCACAAAGTTCTGGTTAAGTTAAAAGAATGAACGCAACTATCAAAGAACGGTTGACCAAAACAGTACTAACAAAAGGTCTGAAACGGCCTGATGCACTGCCTATTGTGTTGTACTCCATCCAGAGTGCACCAAGTGCAACAACAGGACTGAGTCTTCATGAGGTGTTGATGGGGAGACTAATGTCCACAGGGACAAGTCAACCTCTGACACCACACTTCACCAAACTTCTCTGCTTTTGGACGGATGAGTTTATGACTGAATATGTAAAAAGATTAACTGACATTTTGAATTTTATCATTACAGGTGCCTGAACGGCTCCCGAAACCATCTGAGGAACCAATTCATACTTTTAATGAAGGAAATGTTGTATTAATCAAATGTCTAAAAGAAAAAATGTCTTTGTCTCCCAGGTGGAACCAGGTGTTGGTGACAACTAGGACTTGTATTTCCTGCGCTTTAACCAAACTGCCTATTAACCAAACTAACTGTTAACCCTGTTATGTTTGACTGTCCAATTGACAGATGTGATGAAAATGACTGTTATATTGCTCACCCCCTGACTTTCTCTCGAGGTAAATGGTCGTGGACAACGCATGATAAAGCTCTGATTAAGACGGTGCTGAGTGCACCCAGGTAATGAAGGTAACATTCACAACTGCTGTACCTTTGACTGAACCTCTGGAGCTGTGGTGTTTCAATAAACAGCATTTGAAAAGCTATCCTGATTATAAACTGTGGGGTGTTAATTACCAAGATGTTCCAGGGGAGGTGCAGAGCGGTAAGATCTGTACTATGGTGAAACTGATAAGGATGATAGTTTTCTATATATTGGTCAGTTTTCTTCCATAAATTCACTCAATGTAGCCAAAGCTAAACCAAAGGTGCCTAATAGAGTTACAGGTAGTGTTTCTTAACCTGTAGTGAAAAGAAAAAACTAATTCGGCCCTCAGTCTAATGATTGATTATGCGAGTGATAGTAATCACAGTAACTGATAAAAGTGCCAAAATATGCCTTCTTCTATACACTCTCCAATGACCAACTTGATTCCATTCACCAGAGCTGATTGTGAAATGTTTGTGCAAAATAAAGTTGAAGAAACATACTTTTCTATTTTCAGACAAAAATACCAACCTTCTAATATCTCTGAGTTCAAGTTTAGTTTAGCTTTATTGTGATGTCTCTAGCTTTGCTTGTGTATATGATTGTTGTTCTGAATAAAATGTGTGACCTTTGATAATTTAGGGATTGCAATGTTAAGAATCAATTTTTAAATCTACCTCAATGATAGTTTTCACAGTAATATGATATTATGATTAAACTGAAATGTTACAATTATGTTATGATGATATGCAACTGATGGATATCGACTGTTCTTGGGATTATTCTACGAAGATGGATTCCACGCCACCATGCATCGTATGTGCTAGTAACCTCTCCATGGTGGTGACCCTCGACTGTACATAATGTACATGGGTTGAAGACTTTACAATACCTTGATCGCAACAATGATCGTTGTGATTGATTTTTATTTTTAAATGGAAAAAGGAAAGACATTTTGATCTACAATATTAAATCAACTGTTTTATGGAACCCCTTCTAATTGCTAGGGTTTTATCTACTAGGTGATAGAATAAATTTGATCTTTCTCCTCTCCCAGTGGTATATTTGCACGTGATCTGTGATCTCCCTGATGACCTCCTTTAACACCTTGGTGTTGTAGGGGATCTTCACTCGCTTAAATGCCCTTGTTGACCTGAAAGTGGAAATCACACATGGGGATGGGATGATGGGGTACATAAGAGGGGTTCTTAAAGTTTCTCACTGATTGTATGAATTACCCATATGGAAAAGAAATATAAGAAACTTATAAAAAAATATATAACTTTCCATCACCTTCAGTTTATGTTTCATGTATTTTGCATCATATAAAGAATATATGATTTACTCCTGAAAGTGGCCACTTTTGCATTCTTTTCATACAAAGAATTGCATAAGAATCATGTGAAAACTATGTATGTGAAATATAAGGAAAGCACACACCAACGTATGTTTTTCATACGTGTTTCATATAATTTTTGCTGTTTTTTTTACTATGCCCGTTATAAAGACATATACTTTACATATATGAACAAATACCATTATATGTAGGTTTTCTGTATGTAAAGTCAATATTTTTTCCAGGGGAATTATACTGTCTTTATATGTTTCATATAGGTTTATTAAATGGCATCTAATAAAAATCTCTATAAAACATATAGGAATATGTACTATTACATATAGATTTTTTGTATGTTAAGGTTAATATAATTTTGCTTTTTTTTATGTTTTTTGTATAAGCCTTCTTAAAAGTCAGCCTATGAAGTTTACAGTACAATTATCAAAATTATATACTTTTTTATGAATGATTTCTTCAGCTTCATGAGTTTCTATCATAAGAAACACATAACTCATATGAAAGTGATGAAACTTCATTTGTCCCTTTACTACTGCAATACTACTTTCTACCTTTCCAGCTACATAACTGCAGTCTATATATGTGCAATATGTGTAATGCTGAAAAAAATGGCTGTTAGGCAAACTTTTTATTTAATAGTCTTTATTTGTAGTGAACATATATATATATAACAGTGAATATTAATACGGGCAAAACTAGGGAGGGATAAAAACCTGCCCACTTATAACAATTTCCCTCTAACAGGTAAAACCTGGCTACAAATGTGACACTGTAACAGTCACAGTTAGGTAGATAATGTTTGTGGTGTGGTAAAACAGTGTTTTAAGGGGGTGTTGTAACACAAACGGTTTTACTTTTGGCACGGAGCTCTGTGATCTTGGCATTGATTGTGCTGCCAATACTGGAAGGCTGGGTCCCAGGCCACCTCTCAAGCGTTGCACCTATGTATTATGAACACAAGAATAGGGGGAAATGGAAAAGAATAACAGTATAATTATTAATCTGGAAGTAACCAATAAACATAGCATCATGACTTTATATTAATGTTTAATGTTGTTGTTGTTAATGGCTCTATTGCACTGTATTGGAGATGCATGGAGAAGTTAACTAAAAGGAAATACATCACATTGTATGACCTTTGATAAAGAAATGCCTCTCTCAAATGCAAGATTATACTTCAGACTGAAAAAAAATATTTTCCTAAATGTGCATTTGTTTATTTGGTGTTGGACAAAAAAAACATTTCAGGGGCAATTGAAACAGCAGAGAAAGTGGTAGCCTATAATACCATGTCATGAGAAGACCAATATTACACCTGTGTATATAACACAGTACATATATATATATATATATATATATATATATATATATATATATATATACACGTAGTTAATTAGTTTAGCTTCTGTCTGTTTTTACGACTGCCAGTTTGCACGGGGTATTTTATTTTGAAAATCCACCGGATTCTCTTTGCTTTTTCTTCTTGTGGCTTCCGCCTGATCAAGGTGCTCTGTGTAGATTGACGCTTGCTGCTTGTGTCAAGTGTCAAAAATAGAACAGACGCATATTCAATGCGTAGCCGAGTGTAGATGCATGTAACATCAGCATTTCCCAATCAGACATCCCTAGTTCTTCCAGAGGCATTTTTTCATTTACAGTTACACACTGTAGAAATGTTGGGTAGATATCTTCTCCATACACACAACTGCCACTAAAGTATGACACTGAATGCTGCTATGGTGTATGACTCGTCCTTTCATCTGAAATCAGCAACAAAAAAGCATGGACTATTGTCAAAACACATACCATAAAAGGTTGAAAACTTACTGTAGATAGCATCCAGTTTACTTTTGTCCAGAGGTAGACGAGCATCTCCTCTGCCTCGTTTGCCCCCTCGAAGGTTGCTCACCAGCAGTATCTCCACTGGGAAGACTGCTGTGAGCAGATGCCTCACAAATACTGTAGCTGAATTTGCATTAACTGCATAGGCCCACGCCAGTTTCTCTACCATGACTCCAGTCCCAGGATGGATCTCTACCTATTTAAACAAGGAGACATGGTGAGTATTTAGGGTTCAAATATAATTTGCTCATGCCTAGATACTGAAGACATTAAAACAAAAATTAAATCTGCCACACTCATGCATGTACATCTGAGAGGCAGTAGATTCAATTTATGCACTGTATTTATTTATTCTTTAAAAATAAATTACCTTGGACGACTGGGAGTCCTTTGTTGATGGAATGACAGACTCTGATGTGGAGCTGGATGGTGAAGATCTGGGGAGGGACAGCAGTGAATCCGCAGATGATGAACCAGGCCTGGACTGCGGAGAACTTTGGGGGGGCAGTCGTGGTGTGGTCACTTTCAAACTGGATCTCTTAAGAGGTTCAGCCAAATCAATTACAGTCTTCATGGACTTTAGGAGTTCAGGAACATCTATACACAGTAGATTACAAACAAACATGCAACATCATTCTTTAGTACAATGTAAAGTGTTTTGGTTGTCTAATTGTTCAGAAAGTGATAAGAAGTGATACCTTGGACAAGCAACTCCTTCAGATTAGCATTCTCTTCTTTCAGGTCTTGGATCTCCCGCTTTAATTCAACCACCGTCTTTGACTGACTTTTATCACGATGCATGACTGAGGGCGGTGAATCACTGTACATTGCAAGGAATTCCTCTGCAGGGTCTTTCCTTGTGAGAGTCTTTGACTTCTTGGTAGTGAGAGAGAGAGAGAGAGAGAGAGATCTGACATTCGATTTACATGATACAGCTGAAAAATGTGGTCACCTCAAAATAGTTAAAAGCAAATAGATGTCACCTTGACTTGCAATGACTGAGTCAGAATCTGAGTCTCATCTGGATCCGAGTCATCTGAATCATCCTGATATTTTTCAGGGCGGACTGATACCCTCTTGGTCAGCTCTGCAGGTTCATTTTCCTTCAACAGTGCATTAAGTTTACGGGTTGCCTCATAACGAGTAGCTAGAGAACAAAATAAGAATGCAAACAAACAGATTTAATGGCAACCTGCTTAATGCTTTTATATCACCAAGTTATGTTATGACACTGTCAGCATAATAATATGTTGTGTAGAGCTGTGGTTCACACAATGGGGTTTGCAAAAAATAATAATTAATATTTTACTATATTCCCATCTATATGAAACTTTGGATAATGTTTAATAGACTTTGTGTACTAAAACATCTATAAGAAAAATCTTATCAGGCAGGTGTTTGAGGTCTAATTTGTGTCAATTTAAGGGTACTTCAAAAGTAGGAACCACTGCTACAGAGTAATACAACTATGATTAACATCATGAGATTACTGGGTTGTAGTGTTGTTCAAAGCTAATTAGCTAATTATTCATCATGTATACTACAAAACACTTGTTAAGGCTAGTTGCTAGCAAGGAAAGTAAGCACACATATTAAGACACGTTAAACATTTTCCATGTCTAACTTTACACACCTATTTTCAGGTTATGTAGAGAGGACAATCTTCACTTTGAATCATAGCAACACTAACTTACCACTGACAAATATAACAGTGGCCCGGTAATGGGGCCAACCTCCCTCCTTTTTTCCCGTGCTCCTTTCGCCGTGGCGCCATTCGATAATGGCTGAGTAGGTGGAAATGGGATTCCCATGTTGGTCCATCTTGGAATCATCATACCTCCGTATATTATCAGTTTTTTACTTCACTGAGCTTCCCAGAATCATCCCCTTCACTCCACTGCACCACTGCAAACTTCCCTCTCCTTGTGCTCTGTGAGTGAAAAAAAAATAATGTATTGCTTAGCTAAGCAATAAATGACCAATACACTATCTAACCATCTTCTTTTTTTTTTTTTTTTTTTTTTTGGAAAATATTCTATTAGGTTTAGGTAAGAGTAATTTCATATGCACAATTCTGCCCTCTAAACTGAGAATTCACACATTTCCCACTCGGTTTAGCCTTTAGCATTCAGCTAACCATCACTAAGCAAATGCTACATGAACAGAAAAATTCGATGTAAGCTAACTCTTTAAAATACGTAAATTTGCTTACCACTAACGGAAGGGTCATTTGTCGGCAATGTATCCATCGGGCGATGATAAGCAGAAACCGCATCAACCGCTGCAGGCGCTGGTGGTCAAAATGACACACCCTCGCGTGATCATGCCAAGGTGTCGCGTGAATAGCAGCCAGGTACACCGTGGCATGTTGGGCATGACCCGCCCTACGGTGCCTTTGATTGGCGTATCCTCCGCCCTAGAAAATCACCCGCTCTTTTTGATAAAAACAAACTTTTTAACTTTTAACTTCCTTCCGGGGTGAAATAGTTTCTAGCAGGCATTTGTTTTCCACGCGAGGTGAACCGGCTTCTGTTACTTTAGAGACATGCCGAAAAGAAAAGTCGGTGAGACCTGACACAACAGAAAGTGAGTGGCTGCGGACAAACGTTCCTACGCGGACTTTGACGAGATGGAAAAAAGGTATGCCGCTCTCTGCAGCTCATAAGTGACGTTAACGTTACTTTTTTTTTTTTTTTTTTTTTTTTTTTTTTTTTTTTAAAAATCCAAAATTTTTTGTGTTTTACCTAAGAACCCCCCCCCAACCAATATTTAGTTTTTTTTTTTTCTTTTTCCTTTTTTTTTTTTTAATTATAATATTTTTTTTTTTGTTGAGTTTTTTTTTTCCTTATTTTATATTTTTTAACTCCGGTTTAAGTTTTTTTTGTGGCCCTATTTTTTTTTGTTGTTTTTTCTTTTTCTCAAAAATTTTAAAATTTTTATATTTTTGTGTTTTTTTTTTTTTTTTTTTTTTTAAAAATTTTAGTGGGTTTTTTTAAAATAAAATCCCCTATGTGGTGTTCCCTATTAATGGTTTTTTTTGTGTTTTTTTTTTGAGAAGGAAATCCCAGTATTTGAAAACCTAGAATGGACTTCATAATATTTCTGCAGTACAAGTTATCCAAAATGTTACTTGAGTATGTGTGAAATGTTGACTAGAAGAAGAAAATAAACTGTCTTTAACTCATAAACAAAACTCCATGTTATAGTGGCTCAACAACCAGTCAAGAATAAGGAAAGGGAGAAAAACTGCATTGTAATTGTTTCCTGAGGGAGCTGTGTGAAATCTGTCTCAAACAAGTTCTTGATCTACCATTTTAAGGAGAGTAAAAAGAAATACCCAAAGAAAAAAAAAAAAAAAAGACCCCCCCCACCTACCCACACAAGATAAAAAAAAAAAAAAAACATCCCCTCCCTCTCACACTGGCCCTTCATTCATTGTTTTTAGAACACCTTTTTTTGATCTGATTCTGACATCACCACTCTTTTTTTTTAATGAATAATATTATTACATCAACTGTTGTTGTTGGTCTTATGTGTAAGGTTACATATTAATGCATGTAACCTTTGCATCACAATGATGTAGAGTTCACAGATGCCTTTACGTTATGCTTCTCTCCAGCTGCCCATAGTGGCTCAGTACCATCAGTCCAATATCAATTTCATGCATTAGGTCACTGTTCGGTCCCTCTCTACATTCTTTTATCTATTCAATAAATGATGGAGTTTTGTGTTCCACTCCCTCCAGGAAAGTGAAGATACCACCCAAAGAGATGAGCTGAAAAAAGCCAAACTCTCACAGTGCCACAGGTGAGATAAAACTTCAAAAATATTAGACAACTTTACCTCCCTGTTGTTTCTTTGTATCAATTGTAGGAAAGTGATGAAGATGATAGCCAGAGAGAAGAGGAGAGAGCAGAACCTCTCACAGTGCCACAGGTGACACAAAACTACAGTGTTATATAATCTGCTCTCACCTCTTTTTTTTCCTCTTTTTTTTTAATGAGTTGTTAATTTCTGTCCTTTTCAGGAAAGCAATGAAGGTGGCAGTACACAAAGACAAGAACAAAGAGCAGAATCTTTCACAATGGTGCAGGTGAGACAAAATTGAGCATTTACATATGAGGTTGATATTTTTTTAACATTAGATTCATTTGTCATTGGACAAACTGTAACATATTCAGCAGTTAATTAACATGTACACTTTCTACCCCCTCCTCTTTTTTTGTTCTCATGTGTTGTAGCACACTGTAAGTGCTGCCACCAAAAAAATGTTCAAGTGAAACCTGATCTGTTTCAATGCAGTGCTTCTCTTTCTATCATTTAGGACAATGTCCCTCAAGAAGTTGATGATGTCCACTCCTCCCATGGACTAACAGAAGAGCAAAGCATCATCGAGTCCCTCTCCTTTGCATTGGACACAACACAACAGGGGTTTTAAAAATTTTTTTAAAAAAAAAAATTTTTTTTTTAAAAAAAATTTTATAAAAATTATAAAATTTTTTTATTAAAAAATTTTATTATTTTTTTTAATATATTTTTTTTATTTTTTTTTTTTTTTTTTTAAAAACTTTTATTTGTTTTTTTTTTTTTTTTTTATAAAAAAAAAAAAATTTTGTTTAATGTTTTTTTTTTAATTAAAAAATTATTTTTAAAATTTTTTTTTAAATTTTTTTTAAAAATTTTTTTTTTTTTTTTTTTTTTTTTTTTTGAGTTATTGGTTAAAAAAAAATTTTTGTTTTTTGTTTTTTTTTTTTATTTTTTTTTTAAATTAAACTTTAAAGGGTTTTTTTTTTTTTTATTTTTTAATATTTTTTTTTTTTTGTTTTTTTTTTTTTTTTTTTTTTTTTTTTTTTTTTTTTTTTTTTTTTTTTTTTGTTTTTATTATTTTTTTATTATTAATTTTTTTTTTTTTTTTTTTTTTTTTTTTTGGTAGGGGGGTTAAAATTTTTTTTTTTTTTTTTTTTTTTTTTTAAATTTTTTTTTTTTTTTTTGGTTTTTTTTTTTTTTTTTTAATTTTTGTTGAAAGGTTCTTAATTTTTTTTAAGTGGTAATTTTTTTGGGTTCTTTTTTTGGGTTTTATAAGGGTTTTAATATTTTTTTTTTTTTTTTTTTTTTTTGGGGGGGTTTGGGGGTTTTTTTTTTTGGGGGGTTCTTTTTAAGGGGGGGGGGGGGGGGGGGAAGGGGGGGGAAACCAGGGGGGGGGAAAGGAAGGGGGAAGGGGAGCACAAAAGTGAAAAAAAAAAAAAAGAAAAAGGAAGGAAAGGAGAAAGAAGGGAAGGGGGAGGAAGGGTTGGGGTTTTGGGGGGGTTTTTTTTTTTTTTTTTTTTTTTTGTTTTTTTTTTTTTTTTGGGTTTTTTTTTTTTTTTTTTGTTTTTTGTTTTTTGTGGGTTTTTTTTTTTGGGTATTTTATGGGGGGTTGGTGGGGTTTTTTTTTTTGGTTTTTTAATGGGTTTTTAAAAAAAACTTTTTTGGAAACAACCCTTTTTTTGAAACCACCCTTTTTTTTTATTAATCCTCCTAGTTTTTTTATTAGGGAAAAATTTTGTGGGACAGGAGGGGTTTTGGGGGGGGGTTTTTTTTGGGGGGTTGCGGGTTTTGAAAGCCTTTTTTCTTTTATGGTATCTTTTTTTTGGGGGGTTGGTATTTTGGGTTGGGGGTTTTTTTTGGGGGGGGATTTAATTTTTGGGGGGATAATTTTTTGGTGGGGGTTTTTTGTGGTGTGGGGGGGGGGTGGGGGGTTTTTGGGGGGGGGGGGGTTTTTTTTTTGGTAGGGTTTTTTATTTTTGGGTTTTTTTTTTGTGGTTTTTTTTGGGCTTCCGTTTCTGTTTTTTTTTATTTTTTGGGTTTTTTTTTTTTTATGGTTAAAACTTTAAAAATGTTTTTTTATTAAAACGGTAAAAAAATGATGAAATTTGGTTTTTTTTTTTTTTTTTAAAAAATTTTTTTTTGGATTTTTTTTTTTTGTTTATTTAAATGTTTTTTTTTAATTTTTGGGGGAGGGACGGGAAAGGGGGAATTTGAGAAGGGTAAAATGTTGGGTAGGTTTTTGGTGGGGGTTTTTAGGGTTTTATTTTTTTTTTTTTTTTTTTATTTTTTTTTTTATTTTTTTTGGGGGGGTTGGGTTTATTCATTTGTTGTGTTTTTTTGTTAGTTTTTTTGTTTTTTTTTTTTTGTTTTTTTTTTTTTTGTTTTTAATAAAAAAAAAAAAAAATAAATTTTTTTTTTTTTTTGTGGTTTGTGTTTTTTTTTTTTTTTTTTTTTTTTTTTTTTTGTTTTTTTGTGTTTTTTTTTTTTTTTAAATTTTGGTTTTTTTTTTTTGTGTAAGGGGGGGGGTTTGTTTGGGGTTTTTTAATTGAATTTCTTTTTTGGTATATTTTTTATTTTTTTTTTTTTTTAATTTTTTAAAAAATTTTTAATTTTTTTTTAATTGTTTTTTTTTTTTTTTAATTATGTTTTTCCTTTTCTTTTTTTTTTTGGGGTTAATTTTTTTTTTTTTTTTTTTTTTTTTTTTTTTTTTTTTTGTTTTTTTTTTTTTTTTTTTGGTTTTTTGATTTTTTTTTGTTTTTTTTTTTTTTTTTTTTTTTTTTTTTTTAAATTTTTTTTTTTTTTTTTTTTTTTTTTTTTTTTTTTTGTTTTTTTTTTTTTTATTAATTTTTTAATTTTTATTTTTTTATTTTTAAAAAATAAAAATTTTAATTTTTTTGGTATTTAATTTTTTTAATTTTTTTTTTTTTTTTTTTTTTTTTTTTTTTTTTTTTTTAAAAAAAAATTTTTTTTTTTATTTTTTTTTTTTTTTTTTTTATTTTTTTTTTTTTTTAAAATAAAAAATAAATTTTTTTTTTTTTTTTTTTTTTTTTTTTTTGTAAATTTTTTTTTTTTAATGTTTTTTGTTTTTTTTTTATTTTTTTTTATTTTTTTTTTTTAAGAAGTTTTTGTATCATTTTTTTTTTTTTTTTTTTTTTTTAATACCTACCTAATTCTTAAATTTTTTTTTTTTTTAAAATTTACTAAGATCTTAAAGTTTCTCACTGATTGTATGAATTAATTTTAACTGACTGTTTTGTTTGACAAATAATGTCTATTGATGTTCTTTTAGAATAATTTTGATTTCAAATACTCCTGATTTCTGTGTGATTAAGAATGTTTTGTAATGTTTGTGTCGATCCCATTCTGACTGTACTCCCTGGTGGTCTCTAAATTTGGTAATTATTAGTATTCGGTAGTTAGTATTGATCTTATGATCAATAAGAGGGGATTGTTATGGAATTTTCTATCCTTAGGTTACACGATGTCACGTGTGGGCCTTGAGGTCCTCCGCAGTACTAATTGTTTGGCTTTGACTGGGAGCAGTAGGTGCCAGTCTATCTCAACACTGTGGTGGCCAGGGTCAAAGAGACTCTTGCTGCCTGCTTAGACATAATAGAAAGCTTGCCGTCGATGTAAACAGACATCTGTGTCTCCAGACTAGAATATGTTGACAATAACACCGTCCTTGGTAGAAACATTCTCTTTGTCTCATTTGGGGCGTATAGTGTTGGTGTTATCTCGAGGTTTAAAGTCTATCCACCAGCACGAGTTGGTCAGAATGTGAGACTGACTCAGGCACTTCTGATGTACTATGAGAGTGTCTCTAATTCTCCTTGGCCAAGCGTCAATAAATATTACAGCATAAGACATCAGAGACTCCTGAACACTTTCTGAACTCTTGACCTCACCATTGACCTTTGACTTCAGCAATTTCTCCACAACAGAGCACACATACATCCACACACATTTTTTTCCCCAAATAAGTTTGCTTTCATATAGTCTTCTGCTTATTGTTTTTTGTCATTTTTTCCATGAGACCAATGACATCACCACAACACGCACTGCTGTCCTGCAATGCCTGCCCCTGTATCTTGGAGATAATTCCGACGAATTCTTCCTCAGCTGCCCAGTAAGTACATTTATAATGATAATGATATGACCATCGTACAGTGCACACTTTAGGACATCATCAGACCTCAGGTTCAGTTCTCAGATTTATATTAAGTGGGGATGTCACAACATTAAACAAGTGACATATTTTTAATCAGTTGGGAGTTACAAACAAATTTGATGTCTCACGTGATGCTGAAGGAAAGCAATTTTCCATCTTAGTCTATGGTGAAAATGTTTTATTTCCATTTCTTCCTGATATAACCCTCTAAACCAAATTTTATATCACTAACTTGCAACTACATATTTATGTTTAAAATGATTTTCAATGCATGCAAAGTTTGAGCCAAATCTGAGCTTCCCAGATGAAGTTGTATAGTTTTTTTGTTTGTTTGTTTGTTTTTTCTTTTTGTGCAGGCTTAGTGGTGAAATGCAGCCATTCTACCTGCTCATAATCTAAAGAGCTCTCTAAGACAGTATGCCAGAGTTGTGGTTTCTTCTATGTGATTTTGTGCAGACACTTTAATCATCAAAGTGAACACACTATAACTGTGAGTCTTAGCATCCTACCTGAATTTATTTGTTATTTTACTTTGAATGCAGGATTCGGACACTGCAGATGACTTCACCCAGGTGCCTGTTGGGGTTCTTAGTGTCATGACTGAGGACACGCCACCAGTGATTAACAGCATTGCAATCATCCTTGAAGGAAACATTGTCATGGATGAGATTCCCACAACCTGTCAAGCACTTTGTCTTCTGTTCGGCTTAATATATGGACTCCACCTGGATTACCCAAAAGGTATGAAGAACACATTTCAGTTCATCCAGAAGATATTGTTGAACCTCGGACAACAAAAGCTCAGCCCAAAACTGCAAACATTGAAAAATGCTCTTTTGGGCTAGATGTTGTGGCTAGGGATACCTATACTGGTTGTGTACATAAGTGTGGTGTGTGAATGAGTGTGAGTTTGATGGGGCTGAACAGTTAACAAAACATTATTGAATATTTCATGCATTTATTTTTACTGTATTGAATATTATGTTTTACTTGCATCTTTTTTTTTATGTTTTGATAATGAAACTGTGACAGCCTTTTTTGTGGAGCTGCAGAGGTCTCCATATTGTTTTCTGAAGAAATAAGAAAAGATGTTTGATACACAACACAGTGATGATCCCTCTTACAAAAATTTATAATCGTCACAATAACTGTCAAAAGAATGGCAGTGTTTTGATTTTGTTTGTTTTTTTGATTCAGCCTCATTTCATTCCATACTCATCTGGTTCAGTATTATGGGTGTTATGTTACTGATACCTCATAATTGCAGAAAGGGAGGAGGTACTTGGGGAGCCCACAGTATAAAAAAAGGTTAATGGAGACCAAAAGTAAACCTACAAGTATCTATTGAGATACCTGCTTGTTGTATTTGTTTGCCGTTTTTTGCATTTGCGATTTGAAAGCATAAAAAAAGTTTAAAGGCAGCAGAAGACAATCTTATGCAGGTCACATGACCCTGCCATCAGCGCAGGTGTTACGTAATTTCCAGTGAGTAAAAACTGTTGAAAAAGAGCATACAGTATGTGATGTTTATTTAAATGTAGTGTGCCTCATAGTGTTGTCACGATACCAACATTTTGGTATCGGTACCGGTACCAAAATGTATTTTGATACTTTTCGATACTTTTTCAAATAAAAAGTGAATAAAGAACGGTTGAAAAAAAACGAACTATCCCTTTAATTTAGCTGCTTTGAAGATGTATGTACAAGTACACTTCTATGTAATAATACAGTTTTAATTGTCAGGTTTCAATCGGGTTTTATTCAGGTTTTAAACTTTTACAGACTAAATATTGCCAAGTCTGTTTGTTGTTAAGTCTGTTTGTTGCTGTGAGACATTCAGGAAAGTGTCCATTGTGAATCAAAAGCCTTCTGTTAGCTTACATCCAGACCAATCATTACACCTCACTCACACTTATTCTCACTCTTAAGTCTCACTCATTCTGTCACACATCACATACTGATTTTCACTCATACTGACATACGCTTTCTGTCTCACTCACTCGCACACATGCACGCTCTTACACTCAGTCTCTCTCACAAACATAATATTGAAGAAATAATTTAGAGAAAGTCATAATTTAGCAGGAATCTGAACCAATCAGCATACTACAAGGAAGGATTAGCCTCTAACTGGTTAGCATAATTTATTCCCCGTTTTCTCTCCCCTGCATTGATTGGCCTGGTTTTCTGCTAACAGAAGGGTTTGGACTAAGGCTCAACAATTAATCGCAGTATTAACAAAAATCGCCAGATGGCCAAGTACTATTATTCAAATTACAGTACATGTAATTTTTTGATAAAGGTCAAATTAGGTAAACCCCATTTTAAAAACTAAGAATATGTGGTGCTAAAGAGATGGTCTGACCTTTTGTTTATCTATCACCTGCAAATTGTTCAGTCAAACTTGACCTTTGATGGTCTCTGTCTAGACAAGTTTCAGAATGAACAGCATGTTGATTGTTGCTGTTGTTGTTTACAAATACTGAAATAAAAAAAACATTTTCATAATGCCATTTTGTGAATTCTTATTTTAAAGTTAGCTAAACTAAGGTATGTTAAGTGCATTTGACTTATCTTTATTGAGTTCCTGTCAACTTTATTGAAGTGGATTACACTAAGATACCTCAAGTGAAGTGTAATACAAATTTCAAGTGATGCCCACTTGTTTTGGCAGAATATATTAAGTTAATATGACTCAAAGTATTTGAGTTGTAACAGCTTGATTTGAATTAAACTATACTGAGATACATTAAGTTCTCACAACTTCAAAAAAAGTACAGCTCACTTAAATATAATAATTTCACACTACTTCACACAATTAAGTTTGTTTACTTACTTTTCCCAAGGTAATCGGTTTCCTAAATTTCTTTAAGTAAACTCAACTTGTTAGAATTTACAGTGTGGCAGCGTTGAGGGCCACAAACCCGGTCCCTCCAATGATATCAACTCTGGACATTCCAGACCCGGAAGAGGGGTCCTCCAAAAGTAAAGTAAAACTTTATTTATATAGCACTTCTCACAGAGAAGACTCACAAAGTGCTTTACAAGGAAAAAGAGAAAAAAAAATAATAATAATAGTAATATATATATATATATATATACATATATAAATAAAAATAAACAGAACAAAACATTCAAAACAACAAGCCTTATACCAACAGTGCAAAGTAAAAACAAGAAAAGCGTGAAACATTTACAGGGACCAAATATACACAAAAACAAACCCCAGGCTCAATCAAATGCCAGCCTGAACAAATATGTTTTTAATTGTTTTTTGAAAGTGTCAGTAGAGGGGGCAGCTCTTAAAGTAACCGGAAGAGAGTTCCACAGTTTGGGTGCAGCAGATTGAAACGCCCTATCACCTCTTGTTTTAAATCTACTATGTGGAACAGTAAGTAATTGGTTACTGGCGGAACGCAGCAACCTCGCAGGGTGGTGTATTGAAAGTAGATCAGTTAAATAAGGAGGGGCCTGGCCATTGAGGGCTCTGTATGTGAGAGTGAGAATTTTGTATTGTACTCTGAATTTAACCGGAAGCCAGTGTAAGTTCGCTAAAACGGGAGTGATATGAGAGAATTTGTGAGATTTGGATAGAAGTCGCGCGGCTGCATTTTGAATTAACTGAAGGCGATCTAAAGAAGCTTTACTGAGGCAGGTGAAGAGTGAGTTACAGTAATCCAAGCGTGAGGAGACAAAGGCATGAATGATCATTTCTAGTTCAGAATAAGATACAACTGACCTGAGTTTGGATATATTTCTAAGATAGAAAAAGCAGGACTGGGTTATAGTTTTTATGTGTTTGTCAAAAAGCATGGACCGGTCAAAAATAACACCCAGGTTCCTGGAGCTGGTGCGCACATTGGCCGAAAGGGCTCCCAGGGAAGTGAAAGCTTTAGAGGCCAGGCCTTCGGGACCAACGATCAAAACCTCTGTTTTAGTCTCGTTTAATTGCAGATTGCTATTGGCCATCCAGTACTTGATTGTAGTAAAGCAGTTGAGCATGGAAGTAATGAGTTCTGAACTATCAGAGTTGAAAGAAACATATAACTGAAGGTCATCGGCGTACATATGATATGAAATACCCTCAAACTTTGCGATGATTTCCCTGAGAGGAAGCATATATAAGGAAAAAAGGATGGGTCCTAAGACCGAACCCTGGGGAACACCACAAGACAAGGGGACCGACTCTGACCTATGAGGGCCGACTGCCACGGAAAAGTACCTATCAGAAAGATAGGACCTAAACCAATCTAGGGCAGTTCCCGATATTCCCACCCAGTTTCTCAGCCTGTCCAAGAGGATGCCATGATCCACTGTATCAAAAGCTGCACTCAAATCAAGCAGGACTAGAATCGTGCACTTGCCTGAATCCGAAGCCATCATAATGTCATTAGAGACCCTGAGAAGAGCCGTTTCAGTGGAGTGAAATTGACGGTAACCAGATTGAAATTTGTCAAAAATGTTATGTCTATTCAGAGCGGTGATTAACTAATTGGCAATCACTCTTTCTAAAACTTTTGAAACGAAGGGGAGCTTGGAAATGGGCCAGTAGTTACTAAGATCAGAGGGGTCGAGACTAGGTTTTTTAAGGAGAGGTTGAACAGCTGCGAGCTTAAAGTAAGACGGGACGGAACCAGAAACCAACGAGCAGTTGATGATGGAGAGCAGGGATGGAGCGATAGTGGCAAAGACGTCCTTCAACAAGGTTGTGGGCAGGACATCTAAAGGGCCGGAGGTGGATTTCATTTTAAGCACAATGTCTGATAATTGGAGAATGGTCACCGGAGAGAAACTGTCGATGATAGATTGCAGTTCAGGTGGATCAGGCAAGGAGGGGTTAGAGACAGGCATAATACTGACCTTTACGCTGGTGACTTTGTTGACAAAAAACAATAAGAAATCATTACAGTCCTTGTCAGAATACACTGGTAGACCAGGCACTAGTGCACCAGTGATAGTACTTATGGTGTCAAAAACAACCTTTGGGTTTCTTTTGTTTGATGCAATGAGATTGGCGAAATAGGAGGCTCTAGCCTCCTTAACCACAGAATTGAGCTCAACTAAAATTTCTTTAAAATAACAACGATGTACCAAAAGTTTAGTTGATTTCCACAAGCGCTCTGCTCTCCGGCATTTACGACGGAGGCTGCGGATGTCCTCATTTAACCAAGGAGTGGGATTTGCAATGGGAATGAGGCGAGGCTTTAACGGAGCAATCTCATCGAGAATGGCAGAGCAATGTGAATTAAAGGTTGACACTTGGGAATCAACATCAGTACTGACAGTAGAAGGCTGTACCAAACTCTCAAAAACAGATGCAAATTTATCGGCAGAGAGGTTGTTTAACATGCGAGACAATTTTACACGCTTACTGGATGCACAATCAGAAAGGACAGACAGGTTAAAAAGGATGCAGCTATGATCGGTGATTGGTAGCTCCTCAGAGCTGATGCACTCAATGTCCAGATCCAAAGTAAAAACTAGGTCAAGAGTGTTACCCATCACATGTGTCGGGCCATGGACATGTTGAGTGAAGTTAAGAGATTCAGTTAAACTAATGAAGTTGTTGACAAAGCTGTTAGTGGTGTCTTTCACCGGCACATTAAAGTCACCAAGCAATAAAATTTTACCAAAAGATGCGATGGATGCTAAAAACTCACTAAATTCAGTCAGAAATTGGCCGTTGACACCAGGAGGACGATAGATTAAAATACAGTAAAAAGAGTTCGAGCGGCCAACTGTAGAAATTAATAGTTCAAATGAGGTAGGTTTTGCCCAGTTTACTCTCCGTAGGTGAAAACTGTCTTTGTACAGCAGGGCAAGACCACCCCCTCTGCCAGTGGTTCTTGGGGCACATATGAAAGGTGGGCAAGATTCCTTCAAAGAGACGTATTCTTCACCCCTCTGCCAGGTCTCAGTGACAAACATAAAGTCCAGTTCTTTGGAGATGAAGAAATTATTCAGAATAAAAGATTTATTGGTGACCGAGCGAGCATTTAGCAGTGCCAGTTTAATTGGTTTAGTGTTGCAGATTGCAGGTGTATGCAACAGAGGCTGTAGATACCTACAAGTGCGCATACTGTGATTATGTTTATGGACTCTGGCCTTAATTAGCACAGGTATGGGACTAGGCTCTGGGTTGCAATTAGAAGTGAGCATACCAGAAATCAAATCAGTGCATTGGTGAGTGGGAAAACAGTTGTCTATGGGAGGTAGTATTGGCTGCGGCCTATAGGGGGAGTCGCTCTGGGAGACTACCTCTGAGGACTTTGTAGAAGAAAAAGAGGCAGGTGCCACGGAGGGTGCGTTAATTGTAAACAGTCATGCATGTGCTTGCTGACTGGCAATAGTATATTGAAAATTGGCCGCAAGCATGTGAGTGCCTAGTTTACTCGGATGGAGTCCATCGTGCCGGTAAAAGGAGGGGCGATTCCAGAATAAGTTGAAATTGTCTATGAAATGAAAACCAAGACAGGTGCAGGTAGCCTGAAGCCAAGAATGGAGCTGGAGGAGCCGACTGAAACGCTCAGCGCTTCGTCCGAGTGTGGGAAGAGGGCCGCTGATAAAAACAGACTTTCCACAGTCTTTTAGTACAGCGAGCAGATTTTTAAAGTCACTCTTCAGCAACTCGGACTGACCCTGGGCCACATCGTTGGTTCCGACGTGCACAACAAGACGGTTGATGGATTGTGGAAAAGTTTTTATTAGGTTCGGGAGTATTTCTGTGATTTTTTCAACCGTGGCTCCTGGGAAACAGTGAGTGGTGGAGTTAAAGAAACGGATATACTTCATTATGGAGTCACCCACTATGGCAGTAGTTGGGGGAAACAAGGGACAAGGAGGCGAGCGCTGCTGCTCAGGGGGGACTGACGTCGCGGACTCAGCTGTGGCAGGTGGCTCTTCACTGCGGGGGAGACCACTGGAGCGTCTCACCGCAAGAGCAGCCTGCTTGATGATCTTACGCCGTAAGGTGGAGGTCGCAGACCTACCTGGAGGCCTCGAAGCAGACAGACTATCCTTCTGGGCAGCAGGCGGCAGATCAGATACGGAAGAGGCAAAATCAGACTGGAGCAGGGGAAAATCCTCAACGCTCAGGATATCATATCTGTTGTCAAGCCTGATCTCTGTTGGCGGCGAGAGTGTTGGACTAGACCTTTTTTGTCCTTTTCCGTGTACTATGGACCACTGTTCTTGGCTAGAAGTGAAACTGCTCGCACTAAACTTTGGTTTCGGGCTTGAGGTGAAAGTGACCTCAGCTGTCTTAGTTGCCCATTTTGGTTTGGCCCCCAGCAGCAACCACGGATCCTTCTGGAGATGCTGACTGGGAGCAGAAGGGGCCAGCCTAGGTGCAGCAGTGATGGATGAAACATTACGGAGCTCAGGGGGAGAAACCTGCTCAGCTGGAGCCAGGACGGCTGGGCTGGAGTCCGTGGTGGTCGTGGAGCCGACAGGTGGTGCACTGAGCTCAGGTACAGTGGAGTCCATGTCTACGGAGATTCCAGAAGGACCGGCGCCAAAAGCGATCACGGAGTCGATGAGATCCTCTCCGTCCCTGATCCGGTAAAGGTTGGAAATCCGCCGCTCCAGCTCCACGATCTTCTGGGACTTGTGAAGGCAGCTGTTACAGTCATGTGGGGAGGTGAGTGGACCCATCGGGAAAACAGATGAAGTATCTGTACTGCCGGTGTCTTCAGTGTCCTTTCGGCTAATTGTTGTTTGTCGCCCGATTTGAAATCCGGGTTTCAGCCTGGTATGTGTGTCTGGCCGGCGGATTGCAAAGGCTGGCTAGCCACCTCCAACCCCAATCCCTGCCAGAACCCGTCTTGCGTCCAGGCGATGCAGAGGGTTCAAGAGCTGACAGCAGAAAACCGGCAAATAAAAGAGACAGTTGTGAGTGAATGAAAAATACATGGCAAATATGCATTCTATCCATAATGAATTTCTTTGAATAACTCATTGCTCAATCATTGCATTGTCATTAATTTGCAGCCCTGTTCATTTTTCCCTCTGCAGAGGCAGTTGCGGGGTCACGGGCAGGACCAGACTTCTGAGTCTGAGTCTGAGTCAGAGTCTGGCACCTCTTCCTCCTCTTCGGAGGACTCCGAGCAGACCGAGGAGCCCGAGCAGCCGGGGCAGCAGCAGCCCGAGCAGTCCGAGCAGTCTGAGCAGTCCGAGCAGTCCGAGCATTCTGAGCAGTCCGAGCAATCCGAGCAGACTAAGCAGCCCGGGCAGACCAAGCAGTCTGAGCAGTCCGAGCAATCCGAGCAGACTAAGCAGCCCGGGCAGACCAAGCAGTCTGAGCAGTCCGAGCAATCCGAGCAGACTAAGCAGCCCGGGCAGACCGAGCAGTCCGAGCAATCCGAGCAGACTAAGCAGCCCGGGCAGACCAAGCAGTCTGAGCAGTCCGAGCAGCCTGGGCAGACCAAGCAGCCCGAGCAGAAAGAGCAGCCCGGGCAGACTAAGCAGCCCAGGCAGACCAAGCAGCCCGAGCAGAAAGAGCAGCCCGAGCAGAAAGAGCAGCCCGAGCAGAAAGAGCAGCCCAAGCAGAAAGAGCAACCCGGGCAGACCAAGCAGCCCGAGCAGAAAGAGCAGCCCAAGCAGAAAGAGCAGCCCGGGCAGACCAAGCAGCCCGAGCAGAAAGAGCAGCCCGGGCAGACTAAGCAGCCCGGGCAGACTAAGCAGCCCGGGCAGACCAAGCAGCCCACGCAGAAAGAGCAGCCCGGGCAGACTAAGCATCCCGGGCAGACCAAGCAGCCCAAGCAGAAAGAGCAGCCCGGGCAGACCGAGCAGCCCGGGCAGACCGAGCAGTCCGAGCAGTCTGAGCAGTCCGAGCAGTCCGAGCAGACCGGGCAGACCAAGCAGCCCGGGCAGACCAAGCAGCCGGTGAAAAGAAAGCTGCCTTTCTCCGCTGGCTCACCTACAGATGTGAGAAAATAACTGATTAGTGTAATACAGTGCCATAATCATTTTGCTGACTTAACCATGTCTTATTGTCTTTCTCTCTACCAAGGAAAAAAGCAGTGATGATGCCCCTAGAAAGAGGACGGCCAAGGAAAGACACGTTACCCCTGCTCCTCCTCAGGCAGAGTCAGAGGAGTCAGAGGATACCCCTGGCATGGTGAGTGAGATGGATTGGTTCCTCAATAATTTTACAAATCTTCACCAAGTACCAAGTGGTGTTCCAAGTACCAAGTGGTGTTAATGATGTTTTGCTTTGTTCTTCTAGGAAGAAGACCAGCTATTGACTGAACAATCAAGAAAAGTCTGTAAGGCCATGGCACCCTACTTTAGGGGAAAGAGTAGGGGCTCCAAATTGAAAGATATCATGCTGGGCACCTCCATGGGTAAGAAAGAACACATAGCGTATTTGTGCAGGTGTATGGAGTGTTTCCACGCTACATTCAACATCTTGTCTTGCATCTTTACAGATTCCTACATGGACGAGTTTCATATTTTGCCCCGAGGGCACCTCCAAAATGAAGGAGAATGCAGTCTCAAAACTCAGCCGTGCTAAGGTCTTTGTGAAATACCTCACCCTGGGGTGGCCCACAGCAAAACATTGGACCTGGGAATTCCTCTTTAACATTGCCCTGTTCAAGGCTTAAGTCACGGACTTGCTTACACCTGCGTGTTTCTTTTAACTTAATCGAGACTGTTCTGCATGACTTCGTATGTCTCTTGTGATGTGTTCTTTCCACAGTAACCCTGCTCTGCTGAGGAAGGTTGGCCTGGCCCCAACAACAGTCATTCTCTATGTGGGCCAAGCCATATCCTTTATGGAATATTTCAGAGCCACACCGCCAAAATATGCCCGCGTCACCTCGGGGCAGACGAAGGTCATCATCCGAGAGCTTAGAAAACTAAGCAAGGACCTTAGCAGGACGGTCCTTGGCCACCAAACACTGGTCAAGCAAAATAAGTGCCAAAAGCTCATTGCGAAGGACGACCTGGCCAAGTGCCAGGCCTTGGCGCGGGCCAAAATGCCTTCCCTTCTCGGTGCGTGTGTAATGCCTCTCCCTCTCTCACGCACTTTTTCTTGCAGTGCCATAAAAGCTGCAAATCTTATTGTTCTCTTCTCCCTTTAACTCTCATTTCAGAGGACATAGAAAAGGCTCCGCCCCGCGACCAGAAGACGAGGTACCGATTTTTCGGGTACCTCGCCGCCTATATCTCATCTATTTATGGACACAGGACAGGTGTCTTGACCCAGATGAGGGTCAAAGAGGTGAAGGACGCCATCGGCGATGACCGCACGGGATACCTCATAAATGTTATCTATTTGGGTCTTTGGTTTAAACTGTTGCCTTCACAGGTTTCTACCATTGACTGATCCCTCGGCTTTCTGTCATGCTGTGTCATCGGCAGGTCATGGAGCACAAAACCGTCCGCAAATTCGGGACGGCCCAAATATATTTGGAGGCGGAGGAGTACGGCTGGCTCCGTAAATGGCTCTGCCTCCGCGCCCGGACCGTCCCCACAAACGGGTATTTATTTTCATCCCTCGGCCGGGGGGAGGCCAAAGACCTCGTGCGGTATTTCAGGCAGGCCTGGAAAGAGATGGGGCTCAAGGGAGCCCCCACTATAATGGACCTCCGGACGGCTGTGTCCACCTACGTGAGAATCAAACACAAAACACAAAATCAATTCAACGTTGTGTGTTTTTATTCTGACCCTTCAGTCGCTGCTCCTACCTCTACCTCTACCTCTGCCTCTGCCTCTACCTTGGCTGCTGCTGCCCCCATGTCTGCTGCTCCTCCCTCCGCCCCTCCTTCTACCTCAATTGCTGCTGCTGCCCCCACCTCTGACGAGGAGGAAAGCAAAGCCAGTTGAAACCATTTGATCGTCATTACAGCATATAATACACATTAACTGAGGTAATTGTGTTTCTGTTTTTCGTTCCGCAGGTCACGCCAAGGAAGCGTATTGCGGCCCTAGCAACCCTCGCAAAGAAGGTCAAGAAGGTTGGCCTGTCACCAAAACCACCACGAAAGAAGGCCATGGTTGTTTTGAAGAAACTAAAATCTGTGTGAGTGTTTTTTATTGTTCAAGTTTTTCAAAAGCTTCATTGTGCATGATCAAATTTTGTATATTTTGTATATATAATATTCTAATATATTTTAAGTTGTAAATTTTTCAAAGTTGTAATATATTCTTTTCATATTTTGCTATAGTGGCTAAGTTGTAAATTAATTTTTATTTCAGCTGTACCAGGGGCACGAGACACATATGTGAAAAAAAACAAAGTTTTAACTTATGTTTTGAATAGCAGTTGTACCAGGGCCACGAGACAGTAGTTGTACCAGGGGCACGAGACAGTAGTTGTACCAGGGCCACGAGAGACATGAGATTGTTTTATGTATTTCCAGAGTGTATATGCAAGTTTTTTAAAAAGTCTTTAAAGTTTTCCATTTTGGGGCACTTTTCGGATTTCAAAAAGTGCCCCATTCAGAAGCAGTCATTGGGGGGGTTCTCTTTTCATTTGAGGGACCTTTTTTCCCTTTTGGGGATTCTGGGGGCACTTAGGTCATCAAATGAGCCCAGGTTGCCAGTTTCAGGCCCTTTTTCTGAACAATTCATAGACGCCTCGAGCCAGGGCCCTGAAACTCAGGCACACACATCGGGGGGACGGGTTCGATCACGGTGCCGAGTTTCGGGCCCGTGCGGCCTTGGGAAAGGCCAAAGGTCAGCCGCTCTGCACCTGACGAGGCCTGCAAGGCCGCAGTTTGACCCCTTTTTCTGTATAATTCATAAACCGCTCGAGCCAGGGGTCTGAAATTCGGGCACGCGTATCGGGGGGAGGGGTTCGATCACGGTGCCGAGTTTTGGACCCGTGCCCCCTCGGGAAAGGTCAAAGGTCAGGGAGTTGGTTTGGTTTTTTCCATTTTGGGGCACTTTTAACAGTGCCCCAAAATGAAAAAAGGTCACAAAGGTCAGGCAAGCTCAGCACAGCATCTTTCTGAATTTCTGCCTGAAATGTGACTATGTCGTGCGCCGCGGAGCCTTCTGCTAGGTTGTTTTGGACCCGTCGCGATAGGAGCGCCGCAGAGCTACTTAGCTTTCTAGAGGGTCTACAGAGTTGGGACTTTGGGAGCGCCATCTCGGTCTCACGTAAGCACAGCACGACAAGTTTCACGCAGTTTGGTCCATTTTTGTGGCAACGGCAACCAAACGGAGTCGGGAAAAGCAGCCTTTCACGGCCCTGCCCATCGAAAAGTACCGGCCCGACGGGGACCGAACTGACGTCTATCCGCTCGTCTCGGGCCCCGGTACGACATACTAAAATTTCAGACCTCTGCGACTTTCAGAAAATAATGTCCTCCAAATCCTCCACTCAGGTCAGAGGGTGTAAGAGGACATAAGTCTGACAGGACCTGACGTTTGGAATCTCAGACGGGGCAAAAAAAATTCTAGAGGACTTCGGGTTTTTTCGACTCCGGATTGTTGTTCAGGGGCCCCGGGGGACCCCCTGTTCCGAATCTGTGACCCCTGGGGTCAAAGGCCACCGCGCGGCGGCCAAAAAGACCAGTAAATTTGCCGTTTTTTTTATTATCATTGTAACCGAGTTTCCTGCGTTTAACTGGATGCACTAATAAAACAATAAATGGACAGGAGTTGAGGTAACGTGTTCAGCGGCAACCACTCTCTCTTATAATCAGCTTGACAACAGCAATGCCTTACGGCGGAACTCCGCCAACCCCAGCCCTACGGCAACTCTGGAGGGACACCATACTTCACATACAGGAAGACAAAACAGTATGTTACATTATTAAATATTTTTTGTTGCTGACAAACTTCTGCTCCAGTCTGAAACATAATGTAAATGTGAATTTAAAACATTATAGTTTCTGCATTTATCGTCAAAGTATTTATTAGTAATACAAATGAGTGCAAATGAGAGGAAATGTGAATATTTACTTTGCAAGTCGATATAAAGTGTGCGCCCCTAAATTTTCTGCTTGTGCCCCTAAAATTTTAAGTTAGGGGCCACTGCACTCCTAGTAAAAAAAGTTAGTCTGGAGCCCTGTAAACCACTAGGGAGTGCTATGACCACTTGTGTTGAGGTTCCCACTGACAGCAAGATAATTCATATGACTGCCAGGAGGAAAACTTTTTTGCTCAGGATAGTCTTTTCTTGAACTCTCAAGAAAGTACAGAGATCTCAATTGAATATCTTTATGAGATTTCTTCAATCTGAATTATTGCTCCTAAACCCCCCCCTTAGGAGCAAAATTGAGATAATGTGAGAATGACTTTTTTAGACTTGTAGGAGAAATGATAGTCATAGATGAGATCTCATCATTGCATCATTTTGATTTCATTCATGTCTTGCTTATTGCTCCTAAAAAGTTGATTGGAGCACTAAAGAGTTGTAAGACGGATCTCAATTGCCTGTCTTCTTGAGAGCACCTCAATCTGAATTATTGCTCCTAAGAAATAAGAACCAACTGTGAATGAACTGCAGCCCCATTTATTTTGCATTAATTCAACACGCATACCAGTGTGCATACCATTTTACATGAGTGAACCAGGCCATACATTGTAACAGTAATAACAGTGATAGCAATCACATTCATACATAGAGGGTTAGTATGCATCTAGCTGGGGTTGCCACCCGTCCCGTAAAATACGGAATCATCCTTTATTTGGCAATTAAATGTTGCATCCCGTATTGGTTCAATACGGGACGCGATTTGTTCCGTATTTCCATAAATGTCCAATACACATGTGTGTCACACACACATCAACACTAAATCTCAGTGCCCCGGCTCCGATCCTCTGTGTGTCTGTGCCTGGCTGTCTGCGCGTGGCGCTGTCACGGTTGCCTACAGACAGACAACACACACCGGCACTCCACATCCTCAAAAGCAAAAACGCTTACAAAAATACAGACGTGAGTGGGAAGAGGAACATCTTTGTCTGGACAGCATCAGTGGAGCTGATTACAAGGCAAACTGAAAAATGTATTTTCAGTGGCGCATGGTGGGCTGTCTGACATCAGACAGCATGCATCAGGAGAGCAGCACTGCAGGTACCAAAGAACACAGAAGACCCAAGCGTCGGTGTCACAGTTCTTCATACGCCAATCATCTCCTGTGACTGATACGGTGTGAGACATTATGTCATGACTGATTTCCATGATTGATTTGATTTTAGTAGACTATTGTGGTTTGATTGATTGTTTAGGATGTTGAGTTTTTAAAGTGGAATGAATGATCATTTATTTAATATACAGTAGTATTAGCCAATATAAGCTGTTCTCAGCTTGAACACAGGCTACTGTGGGCCGTAGCCAACGCCAAAACAATAAAACAAGCAATGAACAGGCATATAGCATCAACATTAGCTCTGTCACGTCTGCCATGATTGACAGGCTTCACAGCCTCTGATAATGCCACCCCCCAGACGTCACTCCATACACTGCAGCACAACTTAATTGAACGCAACCCAAACAGCCACAGTGTATACACAGTCCGTTACAGTATTATATATGGCCATTTAAAGAACAAATCATACTAATGGATTAACGGTTAATAAATAAATAAATACATTTGTTAAGAGAAAACGTTTATTCTGTAATATATATACATTTCCTAGATTAAAAATGTTTGTAGAGCTTTCTGTGTATTCTTTGTCAAAAGGTTTATATTTTTGAGGAATACAGTGTTCAGTGATCATTACATAAATTCTATTATTAGTGTGGTTTAACTGTTTGGATGACCTGACTTCCTTTCAAGTCACAAGACAGGCAGCAGACAATACTGTTCAATTTAATTAACAGTTTGTCATCTCACTCCTCCCCTCTATAGGTTACCACAGCTGAGGTGACACAGGTGTACCAGTCAGACACAACCTCAGCTACAACAGTGCTGACTGTGCACATAAACTGAATCAAAAGATTCTACCTATTCTGTCCTCACTCTCGCGTAGCTGGACAAGGCTAGACAGATAGTTTACAAAAACTCAGCCAAACCGTCTTCAGGTGTATGGTTTTTACTGATGCTGTTTCTGTAAAACTGAACAATACAGAACAGAATTTACTTACATACAATACATAAACATACATAAATTACTGACACTGTAAACATGTGCAGAATCATTTTTTACAAACAATACTTACGGACAAATCTACTCCAAGGCTGAAACGTAAAGAAAACACTGCACACTGCAGGCTGCTAGGTTTAGACAGAAGGGAAAGGAAACTTAAGGAAAACGAAACTTAAAGAAGTGACCAATACCAAAAGTCACCAGTAGGTGGCAACAAGGGCAGGGGCTCAGCACACTACCAGATTCAAAAATTGTAAAAAAAAAAAAAAAAAAGACTATAGGGAGAACAAAGGCAGAGGCAGTGGTTAAAGATGTCCTTGCTCCAAAGGCAGTGGATGATGTTCTCAAGGCCCTAACATCAGATAAACCCCTCCCATTCTCCATTCAGACGGATGCATCAAATAAAGGCAACAGGAAGATGTTTCCCCTTGCTGTTTAATACTTCAATCCAGAATGTGGGCTCACCAACAAAATGCTGGATTTTATGGAAAATGCAGATGAGTCCGCTGCTGGGATTGTAGCTCTCATAGAGCAGTCGCTTGACAAATGTGGCTTATCATTTGATCAAGTAACAGCATTTAGTGCAGACAATACAAATGTGAAGTACGGACTTCACAACTCTGTCTTCCCCAACTTTTAGAAGAAACAAAAAGATCTGCTGCAAGGAAACTGCCATGCCCAGATTGTGCACAACACAGTGAAGCATGCTCTTGACCAGCTCACTGTAGATGTGGAAAATGTTGTGCTGAAGGTCTATGGCTTCTTTTCCACATCTGCCAAACGAAAAGAATCACGAGTTTTGTAGGTTTTGTGATGTTGAGTTCCAGGAAATTCTGTGACATGTCACAACCAAGTGGCTCTCCCTTAATCCAGCCATCACCCGGCTATTGCAAACCTGGACTGCACTGAAATCTTACTTCGTCAGCCTGGGGGAGGAGTGTCCCAAACAACTTCGAGGTTTGTTAAAGCTCAGTGAGGACTCAACTGAGGAAGATGGAGACATTGTGGAGGTTTACCTTCTCTTCTGCAATAATGTCTCCAGGTCACACCTCTCTGCTGCGCTGCACCTCTGCCTTCTACACCCCTCCCCACAGATGAACCTGCCATGCATGCTACACGCACGTGAAGGCTCGTCCCCATTATTTTTGACGCTTGACGCTTGACGCTTGACGCGAGCAGCATGCGTCAATTTCCACAGAGCACCTAGAGCGGGCGGAAGCCAGACACAGAAACAACAACAACAAGAGAATCCGGTGGATTTTCAAAATAAAATACCCCGTGCAAACTGCCAGTCATAAAAACAGACAAAAGCTAAACTAATTAACTACGTAGCATATTTACACACGTAGAAGCATGTTTAGAATAACATACACCGGGAAAATGGCCAAATCTGAGCAAGTAAACAAAGTCTGGCGGGCTAAACGCTTCTGAAACGCTCCCGGTGGGGTTTGAAGTCGCGTGCAGGACGGACCAAATACGCCATGCTCGCGCAACGCGCTGTGGACAGGCCCAGTGAATTTTCCGAGGAGAGGAAGCCTGTTTGACCAGTGAGAGCACGCGCTGCACGGGGGAGGAGCGCTGCTGAGTGAGAGCCCGCGCTGTGCGGGTTCCCGTAGAAACCGCGCTCACGCGTCCCGCGAAATAGATGGTAAAGTGCCTCATTTATCACCGGCCAAGCTGGCTAGTGAGTTTTTTTAATACACGCCAAAATGAATTTTCACCCGCATTTGGCAGGTTGGCGGGTGTTAATTTAGAGCCCTGGTCCTGACCCATGTTGAGTCTCAGTTTTTGCACTCACTGAGCTCTCCCGAGTTGGTTGATGCAAAGAAAGTCTTCTGGAGACGAGATCAGTTCACACAATAGTTTATTCAAATAGCAAAGCGCTTTGGAGATCCCACTACAGAGGAATACATCTGTTCTAGCCGAAAGCTAAGTGAGATCTGGTGAGTATTTTCTTGTTTCTTCCACTTATGGTCGGGTTGGGCTCTTTCCCCTTTACGTCACTGATACCACTACTATCTTGGTCATGCGATGTTTTCGCCTTTTCTTGAAGGTCGTTACTTCTCGTTTGTTACATTCTGTTTGTCCTCAAGTAAAAGTAACCTTGCATATTTGTTACATTCTGTTTGTCCTCAAGTAACCTTGCATATGGCGTGATCTTGTGTATTATCTATTCTGCCCAACCCTAGCTGTCACATTCCTTTCCTTTTTTTTCTCACCCAGATCCATCCTTAACCCTTAGAGTCCTGAGCCTATTTTGGCCGTTTTTGGATACTTTTGATTTTGTCTTCATGTACCACATTACAAAATGTTTACCATGCCCATGTTTGGTATCATTTTTTTCAGCACAACATTTCCTATATGATCTGACTATTATTTTTTCACTTTGACATACTGTATCAACACATTTAGCCAAAAAACACATAAAACACATAAAATCCGATTTGAAAAATTATATTAATTTTTGCAATAAACAACACAAACATGCTTAATGAAGCATTTGAAATCTTGAAAATGTCAATAGAGGTTGCAAAGGTGAACATACAAAGGTAAAATTGAGAAAAAAATTAACAATATACAATTATTTACCAATAAGAGCAGGTGTGGCTATAGGCGTTTTTCCCCTCCTTTTTTAGTAATGAAACTCTGAAATAGTTCATGTACAAATTTGACAGAGCCACATCAAAGTTTTGACTTCCCAGAGTTCCAAATAGTACAAATGTAAAATACAAAAGGTAAAATTGAGATAAAATCAAACAAAATACAGCTATATACAATAAAAAGCAGGTGTGACTTTAGGCGTTTTTTTCTTTTCCTTTTTAGTAATGACACTGAAATAGTTTATGTACAAAATTTGAGAGCTACATCAATGCTTTGACTTACTTAGTTCCAAATAATGCAAATGTCAAATACAACAGGTAAAACTGAGATACATCAAACAATATACAACTATATACAATCAAGGCAGGTGTTTGTTTTTTATCTGTGCCACTCCTTGAAACAGTTTCTGTCCATGATGAGACAGAGAGCCACGTCACAGCCCTAAATATCTCTCCCTATCTCCACCTCTCTATTTCACTGCCTCCTACTCGTCCACAAACTCTCTAAACTGCTCAAAAACTCGCTAAATATCGCTAAAAAACTCACTAAATATCACTAACCTACTTTCTCCGTGTCTCTCTCTCTGCTCGCCAAACTCCTCCCGCATTTTTTTCAAATTTCTCCCGCGGTTGACTTCCGATCATACGCAGTCTCCCCCCGCCCCCGCCCCGACACACAGCCTGTAGAGTATATCTATGCTGTAGAGGACAGCCAGCACATTCTGGCATTTTTTACCGTTTTCTGATATAACGAAAAATGGCGAAGATATTGAAATAAATGCAGCGTCTGTGCCATCCCGTATCGCGGATACGATGTATGATTTTTTTTTTTAAAACTTTAAACGATCATATCTCCTGTTTTACTTGGTCTATCGACATCAAACCAAAACTAGGAAAGAGTTTGAAGCCTGCACTTTCATATAAATGTGCCTGCATCGCTCTACGTGCGCTATACACTGTGCAGTGACGTAATGAGGTGGTCACATGATTTGATCACGCCGGCGTGATCGTCGGCTTCTAAGGGTTAAAACAGAGTAAATACATAATTATAAGCTTGCACAAGCTTGCTTTTTACTTTACGTGTTGCCCCTGTTGTTGTCACGCTATACATCTGTATCCACACCCACCAATTGAGAACCGCTGGTGTAACAACATGTCAATAAACGGTGAAAAAATTCACTACTGCTGAACAAGAGGGCATACTGGTGAACAAGGGGCGGTTGTAAACGTTATGTCTGTAAAGCCAGTCACTTTACTGACCTCTGACGGCATTTATTTATGAGGGCCTTTTTAAGATTGGCCTCCTCTACTGGTTTCCAGTTCTCCATCGTTGTGCACCGCCTCACATAGGCTGCAAAAAAAGACAGAGAAAAGAGGCTTCAATTTTTTCCTAGCATATTTTAATGCATTATTATGTCCATTCAACTATCTGTAAAATGACAGTTCTATATATCAGTGGTTCCATCTAAGTGTATAATCAAAGTGCTAAAGAAAAGTCCCACTCCATAATCACTGTGATAAAGGCCTTTTCTGTTAATGTAGATTTTACTCTTCATAAGGATATTTAACTCATTTGCAAGGAGGGGCAAGAGGACCAAGCTGCTGCTTTGAAGTCAAAATTCTCTATTCTCTGTATTCGCTACGGAATTTGATAGGAACTTTTATTTGGAAATGTCTGCACAACATATTTACTGATTAATCACCTTATACACATTTCACCACTCAAAGTGGCTACTTTAGCACATCTGCATGCAAGTCCTTTTTTACAGTAGTTTCACTGGAGAGAAAAGTTTCTATTCAGTTCCATAGAGAATACATATGGGTAATTTTTGACCCATGTGTGCAAACTTTATGTAATTGTTTTTGATTATTAACATAAGAGGAAATAACGACTTGTGGCAAACAAATCATTTAATATTAGGGATATTAAATGATGAAATAAATTGATTTTAAAAGATATGGCAAAGAAACACTCAGCTATGCATGACACAAGTACAGGTAATTTTTGACCCTGTGCATCAAAGGGTTAAAATAAAGGACTGTTTATTAGGGATGAGCGAGTATAGCATTATCTGTATCCGTATCTGTACTCGGAGTGGGCGGGGCCTAACCCGGAAATGGGCAGGATTTATCCCGGAAGTGTGTCTGGTTGTCTTGAAATGGGCGGGCTTTAACCGGTATGTTATTTTAAGCATTTAATTGATATGGGTTGATCAGAAATTGTTATATTTATTGCTGATTAGAAAACTATTTACAGGACAGCATCAGCATTGAGCTTCAGATCAATGCTTTTGATCACGATAGCAACAAGTTTTGCAACAATTTTTCATACTCAACATAACTTACTTTTTTTAACTTTATTTTTTTTTATGATCAGTGTGATTTTTTTTTTGGTTCTTTTTTATTTTTTTTATTTCCACACCAGGTGTGTGTGTGAGTGTGTGAGTAAGAGAGAGACAGAGACAGAGAGAGGGGGTTAGTTTATACCACAACTACCTTTATTTTTTTATGAAATACAGCAAGAAAGTGTCAGACACTCAGTGCCTGAAGTAAAAACTGGTTAGAGCCAGCTGGCGGTTTAAAAAAAAAAAACTCTGACGACCAGCAGAGAGAGAGAGAGAGAGACGCAACGCGAGTCGCATTCTACCAAGCGCCACGTTTGAACGAACCCACGTTTACCAGAACTCTACTGGTTAATAAGTAAGTACTGTAGGAGCCATATGTTGATTTATATTTTCCAGTTACTCCTCCTGATCACTAGGGACACTAGGGGGTGCTATGGTTTCGGCTGAGGCCGGCCTGAAGTAATTTAATTCAGGTGATTGAGCACAGGTGTGGGATTTTTGGGGAAGCAAACAGTTTTTGAATGTGCTTGGAGGAACAACGTTGGGTTTTTGGATTTAAAGACTGTTTTTGGAAAACTTTGATTATTATCGCAAGAGTGAACAATTGCAAATAAATGCACTTTCATTTAAAATAGAAGTACAAGTTTGGTATCGGTTTCTTCATTCACACGTACAAACAATCACCAAAATCACCATCCGTAGCGGCTGAAACTGGGACTTAGTCACTACAAGTACAAACCGAAGTAAAAACAAACCTGAAGCTGAAGAAACCCTAAACGTTAACGGAAAAGACCCGCGAAACAGAGTGACTGAGGGAAAGACAGAGAGCTGTTCTGTGTGTGAGTGAGCAGAGCGGGACACAGCGACACAATACATCTGTATGTGTGTAGGGGAGGGGCGCTGTGACTAGCCTGTCACAGAACGCAGACACAGTCAGCTACCCAATGAGAATTTTCATTCAATCCGAGCACAGATATTGACTCGTATTACTCGTATAATACTCATACTCGGCAAAAGTGCTTTATCCGTTCCGGATACTCGTTTCAGCGGAGTATCCGGCTCAACTCTACTGTTTATATCCATCTTAGCCTCCATGTGCATCCCTCAACACACCAGGAGCTACATTCAGGGTCATTAAATTTCTTTTTTTCAAGCAGGCAAAAGAATAGAAAGTAGCTAGAACGTTGCAGTCATTACACCACTTTTGGAAGAAAAACTACTCAGAATTCCATCAACTTTGCTTTGGTCAAGCAGCTGCTGTCACAGTCACATTGGAATTACCACATTTAATTGAAGGCCTTTGTCTTTTTGATTTGCATCCAGATGTCATTTTGTAAATTACAATTTCAAAAGTATGATGTTAGCAATCTAATACTTTCATATATCACATACAAGATAAGAAATCCAAGACAAACCAAAACAAACAAACCTTCTAGGCTTTATGGCCAAATGATCACATCTCGATATTGAAGCCAAATATCTCGATATCGATACGATATACGATATGACTATGATTTCACACAAAGTGCAGCAACAGTTAAAATTAAGCATTCTTAAACAAAACAGTAATAATAGCACACTCATTTTGCACTCATCATGAGGTCAGGATATGGCCAATTGAGAAACACTCAGGGGCATATTTTGAACTGAAATGCATCGTTCTGGTGTCACTCTTAAGAGCAAAATGAAGAGTCCTTCGAGTCCATATTGGGCTTATTAAACTAAACATATCTTCTTCTAGATCGTGTTTCTTCAAATAACTAAACTAACTGTCTTTACTTATCATAAAAAGACTCTACTTCTAGATGTCTTGTGCTGTTGAACGTAACCGCTGTGAAACAATCAGAAAATAACGTGTTATTGATCTGACTCACCGGCTTTCTTACTGTCACTGCTGTTTCTGACCGAGGTGAAGTTAGTTTCAGGTTGGATATTTCTACATATTCGGATATTCATTGTGGATTCAGCAGTGTCGAATATCCAACCTGAAACTAACTTCACCATGGTCACAAGCGTTTATACAGAACAGAGAAATTTATTTTATTTTTTTTCAGCGTGAGAAATACAATGTGTGGCAGGAGTGCGTGACATACAGAAAAAGAGACTAGTATGAGAAGTCCATCAGTATCCAGATGATTAATGGTTTTACAGATTGTTTATGTTATGAAATGTTATTAGGCTTATTTATTTTTATTTTATTTTGTTAGTTATTTTTGGTGTTGTGGTTCAGTTTATTCAGCTGAGAATTATTTCGGGTTAATGTTGTTGATTCTCTCAGGCTGCAGTATTCATTTAGACAGTAGTAACGTAGTAACATGATAGGATGCACTGCACGGTTTCTCCTCCAGGTGCACCGACTGCTCTGGTTCTGGGACGCTGGGGGGTTGCTATGGAAACGGAAGCGAGCGTCAGGACGGACTTTGGACGAGCAGTAGAAAACTGTAGATAGGCAGCCCTGACTATAAATTCAAATATTTTCACTGTGTTAAAATAAATTATTTTCAAGTGAACTACATCCCAGTGTCCGCCTGTGTTTCCGGCTCAATGCGTGAGACTTGACAGCCCTGCAGCAGAGTCTCTACTTTCATATGACACCTTGCTTGTGTGGTTAGCTTGAAATTATTTAGCTCCCCGTCATTTTGGTATGCTACATGTTAGCTTACCTACCTTGCTTCCTAATGAGCACAGAGATCGTCTATGCAGCACGCATCTCACACAGCCCCTTGTACAGTGGGCGCTCTTACTTAAGAGGTTAAGTTATATGGATATTTTCACAAACACAACATTGATACCAATTTCCAAGTGTGATGTTGATATGTAACAACTTTGATTGTGCGTGCCAAAAATCAAAGGAAACCATGCTACTTGTAATGTTAGTAGCTAGCTTAATTCGAGACTGCATGGTGGTTCAAAATTCACCGCCCAAAATTAAAAGAAATTGACTACTGATATCTGTGCATTTTTATCAAGCATGTCAATGTATAATGCTGTAAGAAGTTCAAAACTTACCTTCACTCCACAACTTCCACTCCGCAATGTCAACAGGGGCCACTTGAGAGACTGCAGACGTAATGTCATCGGTCCGGACTGGACTGGCTCCCGCTCAAAGTGATATTAAAATTTTGAAATCCAAGCCTCCAATCAGCTGCTCTGGAAGTACATTTACTCCAGTACTGTAGTTAAGTACAAATTTGAAATACATGTCTTCTACTTGAATACAGTTGTATGAAAACGTTTGGGCATTGCAAATCATTGCATCAGTTTGTCACTGTCACAGCTTTTGAAGTAGCAACTTTATTTTAACATATGTTATACCTTATGGAAACAGAAACATCTCAGTAGTGAAATCATTTTCATTGGTCCAACAGAAACATTTTTATGTGTATTTAAACAAAAATAGGCATGTGCATAAATTTGGGTACCCCAAATAAATAATTCCATTAATATTTAGTAGAGCCTCCTTTTGCTGCAAGAACAGCCTGTAGACGCCTCCTATAGCCACAGACAAGTCCCTGAAGTCTGGCAGGTGGTAGTTTGGCCCATTCCTCCATACAAAACGCCTCCAGTTCAGTCAGGTTTCTTGGCTTCCGTGCATAAACAGCCTGCTTCAAATCAATCCATGCATTTTCAATGATGTTAAGGTCTGGGGACTGGGATGGCCATTCCAGAAGATTGTACTTGTGCTTCTGCATGAATTCCTTGTTGGTTTTTTAACAGTGCTTAGGATCATTGTCCTGCTGAAAAATCCAACCCCAGCGTAGCTTCAACTTTGTGACAGATTCTTGAACATTCTTGTCAAGAATCTGCTGATACTGAGAGGAATTTATGTGGCCCTCAACTATAACAAGGTTTCCAGTCCCTGTGCTAGCCACACAGCCCCATAACATGATGGACCCTCCACCAAATTTCACAGTAGGCAATAAGTTATTCTCATGAAATTCAGTGTTTTTTTTTTCGCCATGCATACCTCCTCTTGTTCTGACCAAATAACTCTATCTTAGTCTCATCTGACCACAGTATTTTTTTCCAAAATGCTTCTGGCTTGTCCAGATGTGCTTTTGCATACCTCATGCGACTCTTCTTGTGACGAACACTCAGGAAAGGCTTTTTGCGCATCAGCCTTCCAAAGAGCTTTTCCTGGTGCAAAGTACGCTGGATTGTGGAACGATGAACAACTACACCATCAGTAGCCCGATGTTCTTGTAGTTCTCTGAGGTGGTCTGTGGCTTGTCTGTGACCATTCTAACCATCCTTCGCCTGTGCCGAAGGTGTGTTCCAGTAATTTTTTTGGCCTACCACATCTTGTCTTCACAAGGACTGTTCTTGTGGCCTTCCATTTCTGCACCACATTTCTGACTGTGGAGACAGACAGTCCAAACCTTCTTGATAATTTCTTGTACCCTTCTCCTAATTCATGATAATGAATTATCTTAGTTTTTTGGTCAGTGGAGAGTTGTTTCGATGCCCCCATGTTGCCACACTCTAAAAAAGAACCTAGGACAAGCACAGCCAGCAATTGCCTCTGTTAAATAGCCTTTTTCATGATTGGTTCCACCTGTCTTTGTAATTGAAGGTCTCACAAGCTAGTCAAAGCAATTTTGTGCTGCAACCTGTCAGCTATAAATCCCTACAGGTCTTGAAATCAATGTGATTAAAAGGGTGCCCAAACTTTTGCACATACCATTTTTTACATTTTAATTTATCAAAATAAAACTATGTAATGCTACTCTGAGAATTTTGGTCTGGAAAACACTCAAATGTCTACATCTCTGTAGGAAATCAAATCTTGTTGCTGTGATCTTCTTTTATAAAGTTAGAGCAAATTATCATGAAATCTTAGAGGGGTGCCCAAACTTTTTCATACAACTGTATTTCTATTCTGTGCTTTTACACACATATATATATTTTTAAAGATTATTTTTTTGGCCTTTTCAAGCTTTTATAGTATAGAGACAGCTGAAGAGTGACAGGAATGCGGGGAGAGAGACAGGGAATGACATGCAGGAAAGAGCCACAGGTCGGATTCAAACCCTGGGCTTCCACAGCAAGGACTGAGCCTTCACACATGGGGCGGCTGCTCTACCGACTGAGCTAAACGCCGCCCCTTTTATATATATTTTAGAGGGAAATATTGTACTTTTACTCATTTTACAGCTATACTATTTACTTTTCAGATCAGTAATCTTTTTATATATATATGATCACTTGATCATAAAATACATAATGTGCATTGTTGTAGATTAGACTTGAATAAGGTATTTAAATTAGTTGTACGTTGACAACATTAAAATGCTGCTTACATGTCAATTAATACGTTTTAAAACTCAAATAATTCATATTAATTTATTATGAGAAATAAAACACTCAAAATTCAGAGCGTTCAGGCTATCGACCGTAGGTTAAGCCAGTTCTATACATCTTGCCTCTCTCACTACAGATTCTGACTGTGCCAAAGCAGTATACAAATATCACTGCAGATATGCGACCAAAATAAGCTATAGAGAGTAGGATTGTTGCTGTTTTGGACACCTGAATCTCAATTTCACTCAATTTAAGCATGTTCAAAGTGCTTGAGCTGCAGTTCAAGAATCAACAGGTCAGAGGATGCTTATGATGGAGCTTTTTGCAATTTTTTTGTTATTACTTATATTGCTTATTGACTATATGCCATTATTTGAATGCCTTTACTGTTACAGTCAGAATTAGGGCCAAGTACAGCCACTGTTGATATTAACACTTTTCAAAATAAATGAGGTTTTTTTTCTAAACTTTTTTTGGTTTTAGAATTTTTTTATTATACTTTGCAGTGTTGCAGCAATCTCACCTGGACAGGTCGGACCTTAAATAGTCCATTCTCACTGTATGTGGACTGAGGATTCAAGTTTCTTAACCACATTTTTTTTTTTTCTGAATGATTTCTGTACAGTACTTACATGCATCCTTAATGAATTTGCATTAATCTCTAAAGGTCATGTTGAAGTGGTTGGTAGTCTAGTTATGCTGGCTTTTATTATTTTATTAATAAATTGGAAAACTTGGAATTTAAAAGTGCATTATTTTCTGTCTTGTTTTCTTGTCAGTTACAGGGTTCAGTAATATAATACAATAATTACAATACAGAATTTGAAATGTAGTGGTGTAAAACTAGTCCAACTGATTTAAAATTCAAGGATTAGTGATGCCTTTTTGCTTTTTTAATAGTATTAGATTGTTAATTTCTGCTTGGTGTTGCTTCAGTGCATCCTACTGGCAGGTGTAAAACATTTGAATTTTTTTTTTTTTTAAATATAGCACATTGTTAACGATTGAACTAGTGGTTTCCAGGTTTTTGGGATTTTGGCGTCCTACAGAAAGCTTTGTGTAATCAGGTTCACATTTTAGATGTCTTCTGATTTAATCTTCCATTAATTATCTCACCGCCCCTCAGATATAGCTTATTTGGTGTCTCTGTATGTAAAATCTGGTTAATCTGGTTATCTGGTTAAAAAAAGGTTACAATAAAAAATGCATTAACAGTAGTTGAATCTATAGGCCTACCTCTGGCAGCTACAACAACAAAATGCTGCTACATCATGATGTTTCAGTATTATTCATCTAATGTTTTCATATATAACATTATATCAGTCAGAGGGAGCAAATCAGTACATTTACTTTGATAGTTTAGCTACATTTTACTGCAAAAATGTATGCACTTTAACTTGAGTGGAATTTTTCATGCATGATTTGTAATAGAGTATTTTAGCATTGCTTTACTGTTTTTTACTTAGGTAAATGATTTGAATTTTGTCAAGACCTCTACCATAAAGGAAAGCACCTGGATGTGTAGCTAGCCAAACTATTGGAGCTAGCATGTCAGCTTGTGCGCTAGCATTAAGGAATGTTGTGTGCACTCACCTGCCTGGCCATTTTATGCTTCACTACGTCGGTCTCACACATTTTCTTTTTCATGCGCACACCCCTGCTTTCCTCCTCTGCCCATATATCCTTACTGAGAAAGAACAAATTCTTCTTTGACACGAGTTCTTTATAGGAATCTGATATAACGAGAAGAGTAAGAAAAATTAAATTTAGCCAAGACATTCTTCCTAACAACGACAAAATTAAACAGTTAGAGCTGCTAGCTAGCTGAAATAGTTGGGAAAATAATAGGTATTCTCCATACTAGCCTCCAAAGAACAGGACCTTAGCAGCCACTGTCCTCTTTGGTTCTTTTCTCGTAGGCCATTTTATTTCAATCCAGTCCGTCATCAAGGTCCGGCTGGGATGCCACTTGGGTGAACTGGTAGCTACCAAGAATGAGCGACATACTTTCCACTTTAAGTGTTTTGTCTAATAAGTAGTAGACGGCGAATTGGAATGACATTGTTTCCTCCTAACCGTACAGTCTATCCTAACCAACCTGCTTTCACACGAGTGACGTCGCTCAGATGGATGCAACGGATGAGAACGTCCGCAGCTCTGGTTGGCTGAAAGTGAAAAACAAAACTTATGCACTTCATTGGTCAGAGACTCGGCGCCAATCTATTTTTTAAAAAATACGAATTTTATATATGTTTTATACAATCTTTATACAGTTACTATACCAAATCATCATGCCAGCAAAACAAAAATTGAAGAGACATTTGAATTCTGATGAGACTCAACCAGAGACGCCAAGAACAACAAAACATAGAAGACTTCAACCGAACCAGGTAAAGAAAAATACAATTGGTGAAATGCTCTTAGCTCTTAGCAGAAGCCGACCAACGGTAAGGCGCAGTAGTTGTCCCAATGTGGGTGTTTACACAGAATCACATCCTAGGTTATTGTTTAATGGATGTTGTTCACTCATTGTCTGAGTCTGAGGTAATTTTGTGGTTTCTCTGCAGATCCTTTCATCCATCCTCCATTAGAGGTAGAGCAGGAGGAGTCTGCGAAACCCAGGAAGTCCTCCTCATTCAAGATTTCAAGAAGGTGTTTTTTCTCCTGCTCCTGTAGGTCCTGAGCAGTCGGGTAGCAAGGTTTGAGACAGGAAATGTGGACAACTTTTAAGTCTTTGCCTGAATTTTCTAAAACAACTTTATAATTCGCAGGCTCAACTTGTTCCACTACCCGATATGGCCCTTGCCATTTTGGGGCTAATTTGGCGGCAAATTATTTTTCAGCCTTGGAGAGAGGATGGGCTCTCACCCAGACTCTGTCCTGTTCCTGAAACTCAAGGTCACGCCGGTGTTTGTTCCTTTGTGGAAAAAAATCTGGATGCTGCTCGTCAACGGCAAAAAAGAAACTATGACAGAGATCTTTTAACTGTGTGATTTTAGTGTATGGAGGGAAGTCAGGAGCAATTCCCAGAGGTTGCAACATTGTATCAAGAGGTCCTCTGAGGGGGCGACCAAGATCAAGCTCTGCAGGAGAAACGCCTGTTGACTCCTGGACTGCAGAGTTAATAGCAAACCGGAATTCAGACAGGTTCTTGTCCCAATGTTTATGATTGTCACCAACATAGGATGCTATCATTGATTTTAGGGTACGGTTCACTCTTTCTGTAAGGTTAGTTTGTGGATGGTATGCAGACGTTAACTTGTGTCCCACATTCCAGGTCCTGCATACAGTTTGGAAAACTGATGACACAAACTGTGTTCCTCGGTCCGACAGAATGTAGTCAGGAATGCCCCACCTGGTCAAGATGTCTTTGACCATGACCTGAGAGATGGTTTCAGCAGTGGCATTTCTGATGGGGAACAGTTCAACCCACCGGGAGAAATAATCAACAAACACCAGAAGATAAACGTTTTGTTTGGAGCTTTTGGGAAAGGGACCCATCAAATCCACTCCCAGCATTTCCCAGGGGCGGTGAGTTTGGGTTTGTTGGAGTTTTCCTGCAAGTTTTCTGTTTTCTGGTTTGTAAAGTTGACAGTTTTTTACATGTTCTCTGACATCCCAGCTCAGCTTTGGCCAGTAGACAAAATGTTGCAGTCTTCGGTAGGTTTTATGCCTGCCCAGATGTCCAGAGAGGGGTAGTCCAAGTAGTCCAGTAACTGTGAGCGGAAACTAGGAGGTATGTAGAGTTAGTAGATGGTTTTGTCTGGGAGGGTGACGAGACGGTAGAGGAGATCATCCATGATGATGTATGAAGGGTTTGAATTAATGACTTGTCCAGTTTCTACTACTTTTTGATAAAGAACCTGACATTCTGGATCTTCCTGTTGTGCCTTCCACAGGGCCTCAATTGAGATAGGAAGCTCTTTTGATGGTTTTGGAGGGGCAGATGTGATGGTCGCATACACAGGTACGGTTGTATGGATGGAGTCTGTAGGAGCTCGGGAGAGGGCATCTGGTACGGTGTTGTACTTTCCCTTTCTGCATTCAACAGTGAAGGTGAATTCTTGAAGCCGGAGTGCCCACCTGATAAGTCGTGTGCTGGGTTTGGTGGTTTTGAACACCCATAGAAGAGAGGCATGATCTGTAAACACTGTGAATAGTCTACCTTCCAGGTAAGTTCTCCACTTCTCAACTGCCCACACCACTGCCAAACATTCTAGCTCTGTGGCAGCATAGTTTTTCTCTGCAGGGTTTAGACTGCGGCTGGCAAAGGTGAGGACTTCCTCGGTTCCATGGTTGGATTTCTGGGCAAGCACAGCCCCAAGTCCAATCTCACTGGCGTCGGTGTATACCACAAACATTGAAGTTTGGATGGCCCAGGACAGGTGATTTAACCAGGTGACTTTTTCAGGGTAATAAACGCTGTTTGGCATGCAGGTGACGAGCTGAATTTTGCTCCTTTTTCCTTTAGGGCATTGAGTGGTTCTGCAATCTGGGAAAAGTTGGGGACGAATCTGTGATACCACCCAGCCATGCCCAGGAACCTTTGTAGGGCTTTCAGGTTGGTGGGTGCAGGGAAGTTCTGCACAGCCTCAATCTTGTCTTGGTCAACATGGACTGTAGCAGAGACAATATGGCCCAGGAATTTCAAAGATGATCTGAACAGTTTACTTTTCTTCATGTTCACAGAGAGGCCTGCGGTCCGAAGTTTGTCCAGGACAGCTTGGACATCATAAGAATGCTGTTCCCAGGATGAAGAGAAGATGATAATGTCATCTAAGTAGACAAAACAGATGATTCCCTTCAGCTCTCCAAGTGCTCTCTCCATGAGCCTCTGGAAGGTGGCAGGGGCATTCTTAAGTCCAAATGGCATGACTTTAAATTGGAACAGTCCAAGAGGGCATATAAAGGCTGTGATTTCCCTCACCTCTGGATCCATCTCCACTTGCCAGTAGCCACTATTTAGGTCTAGTGAAGAGAAAACAACAGCACCTGAGAGACTATCCAATATCTCCTGGATTGTGGGAATGGGATAAGCATCAGTGACTGTGTTATTATTCACTTTTCGGTGATCAACACAAAACCTTGGTTTCCCTTCTTTTTTGGGAAATCAGGACTACAGGCAAGGCCCATGCAGAACAAGAAGGTTCAATGACATCATCTTTTAGCATGTCCTCGATGAGTTCCTTCATCACCTTCTGCTTAGGAGGGGAGATTCTATAGGGTTTCTGTCGAATGGGTACAGAATTGGTGAGAAAGATTTGATGTTTCAACATCTCAGTATGTCCTACTTTGGTTGTACACACATCAACATTGTTAAGTAACAGGTTGTGTAACTGAGGTTTTACGTGCTCCTCCAGGTGAGATTCCTGAACTGCCCTCAGTATCAAGTCTGAGTCTTCCAAAGGGGTCTGTGAAGGGAACAGTGCAGTGGCCGATGGAGCTTCCACAGAAAAGAAGGCAATAGAGTTGCCAGTCTCCCCCTCCCCAGAAAGAGAGGACTCTGTACAAAAGTAGAATTTCTTTTCCACATTATCCCGGAACCAGTACATCCCACCTGCAACATCAAGCTGCATACCAGTAAAAAACACGAAGTCCAAACCAAGCAGGGCAGGAAAAGCCAGAGTCCTGAAGTCTAGGACCACCACAGTTACCACAGTTATCCTGCAGGCTCATTTCAAGCTCCACCCACCCAAGGGGTTTCCTGGGTTGACCATCAGCAAGGTAAAGAGGGTCATTGTTCCAGACATGTTCATTTAGCAGAGTATATGTGGAACCTGTATCAACAACAGCTTTTCGTCTCCAGTTCCTTACAGTCAAGGGCACTTTCAGCTGTCGTGGGAGGGCAGTATCAGTGCTTCCTCCGGGGATGCTGAACTTTTTCAGGCCCTGCACAAAGAGATGTGAGGTGACACATGACGGTGGTTGAGCTGAATGGGTCACAGCATTCACTGAAGAATGGTTCTGGGGATCTGAAGAGTGAACTGGCTGTGGGTAGGTTTGATTAGAGTGGTTTTGACGATGATGGGGTCGCTGAGAATGGTGTGGCTGAGAGTGTTGTTGCTGCGGATGGGATTGTTGAGGGTGGGAGTGCTGTGGGTAGGATTGTTGAGGGTGAGAGGGTTGATGGTGGGATTGTTGAGGGTGGGATTGTTGAGGGTAGGATTGTCCAGGGGATCTTGATTTCTTGAACTGATTATAATTTGGGCATGAATATGGAGCATGACTGCCTTTACATCTCCAGCAGTAAACCACAGGGGGACTGTTGTCTTTCTGTGGTGGTGGGTCATTAGCAGTAAACATCTCCACTTTCTCTTTCTCTTTTTGTTTCACAATTCTTTTTGTCCGTTGTTCATAATTAGTCTGATTCGCCCTGTCCTTTTCCAGTTGTTGTCGGAGCCTCACCAATTTATCCACTGTAGTTACTCTGCCTCGGAGCTGGCTTGCCATATGGGGATTGATGTTCAGCTTTAATACTGCATCTTCCTGAATTTCAGGCTTCCACCTCTGACACAAGGAGCGGTACCTGAAAGCAAAATCTGTAATGCTTTCACCTTCGCCTTGAACTCTTGTTCTCACTCTCTCTGCCAGTTCATCTTCATAATCTTCTGACAGAAAGGCAGCACGGAACTTTACTTGAAAGTCTGACCAGGTATGTGTGTTTAAACGTACCATATCCCACCAGTCCCTCGCTGTTCCATGTAGAACATTTCTCAAAGTTGCCATCAACTCCTCATCCATCAGTGGATTTTTTTTTTTTTGAACAAATGTGTTTATTGATGTTTCAAGCTTCACATACTTAAACACACTTACAGAATTTTTCTTATTAAAAGCTTTAAATTCTTTTGTTCCATATCTGAGAAACAAAAAGAGAAACAGCATGAACAGAGAACCTATCGGCAAGGTGGTTCCATATTCTTATGACAGTGTCAGAGATCTGAAAATTAAAATAAATAATTGGATAAATAATACTAATATTGATAATTATGTATAAATAAGATTGAGTAGAATTACCATGGTGATTGATTGATACTTATGAAATGAAGACATAACAAAAACACACTCTTTTACTTTAGAGGATTCAGGCCTGTAGGTGCCTATATGATGCTGGATCACCTAGGTGTCCTGTAATGTTAGGTAAAGTAAAGTAATTAGTGGGTTCCACCTCCTCTTGAATAAGGCCATGTCGAGGTTGAGCTTAGCCGTTATTTTTTCCATTGTGTATATCCTGATAAGTCGCTCCTTCCATTGGTCAACGGTCAGGGGTAATGGTTTACACCAGGACATAGTTATCTTCTTTTTTGCCACCATTATGAGAATTTTGAGTAGGTACATTTTTTCTTTACATAAAAAGTCATAGGGAAGCACTCCAAGAACAAAGATCAGCGGGTCATCCTTTATACTAATTTGTAAGATGTTAGAAAGTTCCGCCCGGATCCCCTCCCAATACATTTTCAGTTTAGGGCAATCCCAGAAAATATGTGTGTGATCTCCAATTTGTCCGCATTGTCTCCAGCAAAGATTTGTCTTTGTTTTGTCAAATTTGGAGATGATAAATGGAGTTTTGAAAAAGCGAAGATTCACTTTCCATATGAATTCTTTCCATGTGGGGCTGCTGGTCAGTTTATGCCCATTATCGCACACTTCTTCCCAAATTTGGTCTTCAATCACAACATTCATTTCTAATTCCCACTTTTCCTTTATTCCAAGAGAGCTCCCTGTTACATTTGTCTGTAGTAATTTGTATAAATGTGAAACATTTTTTTTTACCATCCCCTTTCTTTATGGTCTTGATGAAGAATAGTTCTAGATCAGAAGGCTGTAATGTAAGAGACTGCCATTCTTTATGTGAAGTCAGATAGCTTCTCAATTGCAGAAACAGGTAGAAATCTGTAGATATCAAACCAAATTTTTCCTGTAAATGGTTAAATGACTTCAGGGTTTCACCATCAAATAAGTCATCAATAATAATAAGGCCCTTAGTTTCCCATTCTTTAAATCTTGAATCAAAGTGTCTAGGTTTGAAATCTATTATCTCAGAAATTTTCATTGCCCTAGATATAGACTGTGGTGCATTTATTTTTTTTCTTACAGAGTTTAAAACCTTGCGTGTGCACTTCATCCAGATATTTGAAATTTTATTCTTTGTCCATAACTCATTTGAGCAGAATGGTAATACTTGTAGTGAGACTCAAGGGCATAAATTTTGCTCTAAAGATAGCCATGTTGTTTCTTTATTTTGTTTTAACCATTCTACTGCCCCATGTAGTTGTGCAGCCCAGTAATATAATTTCAAATTTGGTACATTTAGACCACCGCTTGCTTTACTGCTAGTCAAGTGTGTAAATTTGATTCTGGGTTTCTTTTTCTGCCAAATAAAAGAAGAAATAATTTTTTGTAATTTTTTGAATTTAGTTGCTGAAATCCAAATAGGAAGAGACAGAAACAAATATAACAGGGCAGAATGTTTGTTCTGACTGTCTCAATCCTACCAAAGAAGGATAATGGCAATAATTCCCATCTTTCCAGGTCCTTTCGTATCTTTTCTATTAATTTTCCATAATTCAAATTGTACAGTTGAGAAGCATCCGAGGAAATAGTTATTCTCAAGTATCGAAATCCCTGAGGTGACCAGTTAAATTTGACCTTATCGGATAGCTCTGATGGCCAGCACCTATTCAACATCATGGCTTCAGATTTTGATTCGTTGACTTTATAACCTGAGGCCACACCAAAGTCAAAAGTTCAAAAGTTCAAAAGTTTTAAAAGTTCAGGTATAGAAGTGCTGGGATCCCTAATGTACAAAATGACATCATCTGCGTATAGTGATAATTTGTGCTCTTTCGTCTTGTCTGATATACCAAGAATCGATGGGTTACTTCTGATTAGTTCTGCTAAGGGTTCGATACTTATAGCGAACAAAATTGGAGATAGGCAGCAACCTTGACGTGTTCCTCTTTTTAGTGGAAAACTATCTGAGATATGACTGTTAACACGGACCCTGGAAGTGGGGTTTTTATATAGGACTTCGAACCACTCAATAAATGTTTCATCGAATCCCATTTTACTTAGGACATGCTCCAGAAACAGCCAGTCCACCCGATCAAATGCCTTCTCGGCATCAAGACCGAGAAGCATTGATGGGTGAGACTGTGATTGGGCGGTTGATATTATATTAAGCGTACGCCTAATGTTGTTTATTCCCAGTCTTCCAGGTATAAAGCCCGTCTGATCTGAGTTAATCAACTTACTGATGATCTTCTGGAGTCTTCTTGCTATTATAGCACTCAAAATCTTAACGTCATTGCATAACAAACTTATCGGCCTATATGAGGCGCAATGTGTGGGATCTTTCCCTTCCTTGTGTATGACCGAGATAACTGCTTCTCCCCATGTTTTAGGTGGGTCTCTAGCATTCAGTGCATAGTTATATACTCTATGTAGAAGGGGAACGAGCTCGGCTTGAAAACATTTATAGAACGGAAGAATAATAATAAACGGATCAGTGGTCACTGGCTCGGTCCCTAACTAATAATAAAGGTTTGAGAAAATTGCATTTAAATGAAGCAGTCCTATGAGTCATGGAATTCAGTCATATTATATTGTGTTATAATAACCTACCTTGATTTGTGTTCCCCTGGTTCACAGCAGCTCCATGCTTGGCAGTGAAGTGTGTTGTAAGGTGATGTTATGAAGCCAACAGCTCCCCCTGGGGGCATGTATGTATACGTGCATGCTACGAGTAACATGCCTCAGTTCTGTTATGTGCACAACCGGTGAATACACGTTCCTGAGAGACACAGCCTGACTCTGCCTGTTATTTATGCATCTACACTTGTAACATGGTGTCAGAAGCTGTATTGGAACCCAGAGTGAGTCCCTCCACAACCCTCAGCCCACACAGAACGGCCACCTGAGCAGCCTGGGGATGCAGGTGCAGCTGAAGGGGGCCATGCGAGTGGGGGCAGTGTGGAGGAAGTCGTCGGCAGCCCTGCAGCGTCTTCGAGGTCGTCAGCCCCGAGGTCACCACCATCTCCCCCACAGGCTGTGACCACACCATGCCGTGAGTTACAGGGTCGGGTCTTCTCCCGGAACGGGAGGCATATTAAGCCTCCAGACAGACTTGACCTCTAGGTCATACACTGAGCTGGGACTGACACATACACACACAAACACATGCACACTCGCAGGACAGCGGACATTATTTAGTAAAAAAATTAATAAATAAAGAAAAGAAAAGAAACAGAAGGTGTTCTTATTCAGTGGTTTTGTGGATGCTCTGATGCTACTATTCTGTTTTTTATTGTTCTGCAAAAGTGCTGGTTGATATTGAATTTCGGTCTCTTCTTGATACACCATTTCCATTGCACTATTTTGATGTTGTTGTTTGGCATTGTATTCTGCTAAAGGAAGGGAGATGTTGTAGGGTGATGTTATGCAGCCATCAGCTTGTTGTAGGGTGATGTTATGCAGCCAACAGCTCCCCCTGGGGGCATGTATGTATACGTGCATGCTACGAGTAACATGCCTCAGTTCTGTTATGTGCACAGCCGGTGAATACACGTTACTGAGAGACACAGCCTGACTCTGCCTGTTATTTATGCATCTACACTTGTAACAAAGTGCCTAATCATGGAGGAAGTTTTCCCATGATACTTCAGTTCACTTGAACACACCAAGAACCGGACCTGTAGAGAAAGCCATTTGTAAATAAAAATGCAATTTGAGTTGATAAAGCTATAGCCTAATGGTTACATTAATCATACATCATTTTACTGTAATGCTACTTAATATACACTTGGGATAGATCAGAGCTATATTACTGTACTGACAGTTATTGTTGCATATGTAACTTTACTTTTCCTAAAGTACTTATTAGATTATTAAACAGCCAGCACACCTACCTTATCAGGAGCGATCAGATTGAAGTGTTCCCACATGCCAGAACGACCTCTCTTCCTGGCTGGCTCCACAATGATCTAAAACACAATACCAACAAATCAATAGCAACAACAACACACAAATTGTGCATTGTTTAGAGCGGTTATAAAGTGTTAAAGGCGCTCAAATTCAAAACTGTCTCAACCTGTCACCTGTCAGAATCGAGAAGAGGCAGCGCCAGTGAATCACCTGATTGGACCGCGAACCAGTCAGGTGATTCACTCCGGCAATGAAGCAGTTGCAGCTTCGGACGTCATGTAATGTTTGTTTGTTTTTTCGCACCAAAGAAAGCTTCGAAGCAGTGGTTCTATGGAATTCAGTGTTTCCCCTATATTCATTCAGCAGCGGTGCAGTGCTGCTAGATGATGAGCGTCGCTGCTGAAATTTCACAAGATCATTAATATCAAGGCGCTACTTTTGAGTCATTAACTAGCGAAGCAAATCCTACGTAAAAGGTAACGTTCAAGTTTATACACCGTCTGTGTGTTATAGAATAGCGAGCAGCGAGCAGCGTAGGTAGCGTAACATTAGCGTAACGTAGAGTAGCTCCTTATGGCAGTGTGACAAGTGAGCAGGCAGAGAAAGTGACGGTGAAGCGGTAAAAGCGAATGGAGAAGCAACGGTACAGAAAGATTAGCAGTAAAATGTAGTTTGTTAGTTAATAAATGCTACAGCTTCTCAAGCTAATGTTAACAGTACGTTTTTAGCTGCTAAGTATAGGGATGCTCCGATCAGCATTTTTTGGGGCCGATCCGATCACAGGAATCATAAATCTGCCAATACCAATCACAGAATGGATGGGAGAATAATAATTCTCCATGTCCTGTATTTACAGTCTAGCCTTGTGCATAGGGTTGCCAACTGTCCCTTGAAAAACGGAATCGTCCCATATTTAGAAACAGAAGCACCCGTCCCGTATTGAACTGAAAAGGGACGCACTTTGTCCCGTATTACTGTGAGAGTCAAAAAATAGTCAGTAAAATGCCAATGGAAAACGAATAACAGGGCGCTTTATATGAAAATTTACAGTAAACTTGTTCCCAGGCCCTGTCCTGCTCTGTGACCAATGAGCTGACAGCATATTCACACACGAGTATGACGATACAGAATAAGCTCATCCCATTGGTCGAGGTACTGTTGCTCGCGGAAAAGATACACTCACAGAGATATTTAACCCTAACTTTTAAGATTTATGTAAAATAATTACATGACAAAGTTCCATTTAATTTTTTTAATATTTTGAACATAAATCTACCTAATAAACTTTACATGATGCATATGCATCAGTGTAATTAAGCCTATTCCTTTGAAATGCATATTCACCAGGTTTATGTATTCAGTATTTATATAATTTAATGAATTTAAATGCATATTAATCATCATGTATTAAGAATACATTAACCCTTAGAGTAACCACTTGGCCGTTTTTGAATACTTTTGATTTTGTCTTCATGTACCACATTACAAAATGTTTACCATGCCCATGTTTAGTATCATTTTTTTCAGCACAACATTTCCTATATGATCTGACTATTATTTTTTCACTTTGACATACTGTATCAACACATTTTGCCAAAAAACACACAAAACACATAAAATCCGATTTGAAAAATTATATTAATTTTTGCAATAAACAACACAAACATGCTTAATGAAGCATTTGAAATCTTGAAAATGTCAATAGAGGTTGCAAAGGTGAACATACAAAGGTAAAATTGAGAAAAAAATTAACAATATACAATTATTTACCAATAAGAGCAGGTGTGGCTATAGGCGTTTTCCCCCCCTTTTTTTAGTAATAAAACTCTGAAATAGTTCATGTACAAATTTGACAGAGCCACATCAAAGTTTTGACTTCCCAGAGTTCCAAATAGTACAAATGTAAAATACAAAAGGTAAAATTGAGAGAAAATCAAACAAAATACAGCTATATACAATAAAAAGCAGGTGTGGCTTTAGGCGTTTTTTTCTTTTCCTTTTTAGTAATGACACTGAAATAGTTTATGTACAAAATTTGAGAGCTACATCAATGCTTTGACTTACTTAGTTCCAAATAATGCAAATGTCAAATACAACAGGTAAAATTGAGATACATCAAACAATATACAACTATATACAATCAAGGCAGGTGTTTGTTTGTTTTTTATCTGTGCCACTCCTTGAAACAGTTTCTGTCCACGATGAGACAGAGAGCCACATCACAGCCCTAAATATCTCTCCCTATCTCCACCTCTCTATTTCACTGCCTCCTACTCGTCCACAAACTCTAAACTGCTCAAAAACTCGCTAAATATCACTAAAAAACTCACTAAATATCACTAACCTACTTTCTCCGTGTCTCTCTCTCTGCTTGCCAAACTCCTCCCGCATTTTTTTCAAATCTCTCCCGCGGTTGACTTCCGATCAAAAACTTTAAACGATCATATCTCCTGTTTTACTTGGTCTATCGACATCAAACCAAAACTAGGAAAGAGTTTGAAGCCTGCACTTTCATATCAATGTGCATCGCTCTACGTGCGCTATACACTGTGCAGTGACGTAATGAGGTGGTCACATGATTTGATCACGCTGGCGTGATCTTCGGCTTCTAAGGGTTAAGTATATTTGTTTGAATTACATAGTAATTAGGTTACCTATTCAAGATGATTAACGTGTATGTGTTTGAAAGGATCTGCAAAGTTGCAGCTAATTACAGATTCCTCAAATGAGGTAAACTCCATGTGTGGACGCTTGGTTGGTGGGCTGTCAGGTGGTACTGTTTTCCGCTTCAGTGGAGTTGACGAACACAGTGGGATAAGGCTGGATGTGGTGTTGCCCACAGCAACAGTTCGAGTAGCTACTGTAGCTTGAGAACCTGGAAAATATATATTCAAGAAGGACAGTAAAATTTCTTTATGTATAGTGTTTACATACAACAAGTGTAGCTTTGTAAATACAACAGACATTTTTTTTCTGTATACCTATACATACCTGTATGTTTTCTGTTGGTTAGGGTTGCCCTAGACAGTTGTGTGGCCACAGTCCTTTTACCCACAAAGCAGTCTGTCTGACAACCAACTTCTCTGGTAGCTTTGTGTTGGTTGTCACACTGGCAGGCTGTCTCTCTTGTGGTTGGAAGGAACTGCTTTGTGAAAACAGATAACAGTTAAATCACCTGTGTAAAGTCAAATATAGTGATGCATATAAACACAAGTTCATAATTCCTGAAAGGCAATATGAAAATATTTATAGTCATATCAGACACTTTTAGTGGGACTGATACATGGAGTGATTTTGCGGTCTACCAAACAAGCATGGTGCCTTATGCCTGAAGAATATGATTTGTAAGACACATCTGTAACCTCTGTAATCTGCATATGTAAGGGTATGTTGTGA
>OX336887.1:28562241-28732241 GCA_946959425.1 Argyrosomus regius
ATCATATCCAACATCCAGGAATTTTTCCAAGCTTTGTCTGAGAGGAGGCCCACAGTCCTAGTGGAAATGTTTTGGGCTGTTGTAGCCTATTTGCCCTTGTCAGCCACCATAGAAGTCCACTAACATATGCATTTGTGCCTCTCTCTGTGGTCCCACCTAATACAGCTCTAGGCATTAAACCGTCATTGATTGCAGAAAGTAATAATAACGTTTGAGGTGATACAGACATTTGCAGTACCACAGATGACCACTGCCAGAAAATTGGCAGTAAGCCAAGAGGAGAAATGTGAAGACTGATGTGCTGCATGTAAACACAGAGCAGAAAAAAAATGAGGATTGTTTGTCTTTCTGTGTCAACCTGTCCAGGGTTTCCTCTGCCTCTCATCCAACACATGCTGGGATATGCCTTTACCTCATGATATCAACAATGACTGCCAACAGCCTAATGCCTGAAAGTTCAAAGGAAGGGGGTGAAGAATCAGTGTGAACATCCAGCACCTGAAACGGTGTGCAATGGACAAAGGAGAAATCACCTTCAATGATTCCATCACAAGCCCCATAAATCCATCGATTAAGTCCTCAACAATCCTCCCTCCACAGCTGCTGCAGATGTTCAGTCTGTTCACCTTGACAGGCCCATGGCCTAAAAGAGGATGCCCTGGGGAATAAGCATGGATGTCAAAAACGTTTTCCAAGACTGCCAGTGATACAACGAAGGTAAGGTAAGGTCACTAGGAAATTGCAGTAGACGGGTACGACCAAACCCTGGAAGATGCTAAAGTGAAATTGAATTGACGCCATTCCTTTCTCGGGAGCCCCCAAGAAAATGTCTACCTGTTAGTCTTTGTGGAACTACTGGAACTTCTTAGAAAAGCCAGCGCTGAGACCACATTGAAAGTACTCAGCCAGAGCATCCTTCCCAGATAGATAGATAGATAGATAGATAGATAGATAGATAGATAGATAGATAGATAGATAGATAGATAGATAGATAGATAGATGTTTTGTAGGTATTTCTGTTTTTTGATTCATTTGGAAAACACATTCCACACTATACATAACTTTCTTTTTCCCGGAATGTTTGACCTGGCAGCTCTGCAGACCTTTCTGCATGCCATTAGACAGTCTTATCAAAGAAGACAGCTGGCTCTGATGAGCAAAACATGCTACTACTTCATCAGTCACCAAAAAGGAAGAGAAAACATTTTAACCAATCAAATTACACATACAACGGTACACTTTCTGTGGCTAGTTTTAACAGTGTTCACACCCTCCCTAAAAGACACTTAAAGCACACTCTTGAATGCAACAATGAGTCGTTCTGTTTGTGCGAACTACGTTGTGTAAATGAAACATTCCTTGTATAATACACTGTTGGGTTGAACTAAGATAATAAGTAGTAGTTGTTAGGTTATTTTGATGCTAAGTCATATCTCACTGAGGACTACACCCTTCCCTTTGCAGAATTTGACTGATAAAAACAAGCAAAAAATACTTGAATAATAATACACACAGATTTTGACTCTTCCTGGCAGCCCGGCTTTACATCAAACTGCTGCACTGTATGTGCTTCACCTGGGTCATGTGCTTCCTACATGCTAACTTGGGACTATTATTAACTGATTGTTATTCATTTCTTGAAGTATAACATTGATCAAACTAACATTTATGTTGGAGACAGACCATATATGTCCTGAAGTGTCAGCTTCAGTTTCAGCCTCTTGTTTTGATTAATCAAGTGTTCATTCTTCCACGGAAGCATTTTGGACATTTGAGACAAAGCAAATATACCCCATCTTTGATTGGACAGTAAGAGTAGTTCATGAGAATCACTTCTAAATACAAAGTTAAAAAAATGCTGTGATAACTTCTACAAGCTTAATCATTTCATTTTCATGGACACTGAATCTGTAAACCTTCTCTTCATTCCATAACTGTTTTGAAATTTTATAACGTCTAGTTTTCATTTGTAAATCAAAGCAGAATTGTTTGAAGAAGTTGTTTCAACAGTTCATTTTAAAGGCACATTCTGATATTAGACAAAGAACCAGAACAAAGGGAAAATTCAATACACGACTGAGAACTGCTATTCCAAAATTACTACACAGGCTGCCATTAGACAAGATCCTATGAATATTTCCGAATAGAATAGAATAGAATAGAATAGAATAGAATAGAATGCCTTTGTTGTCATTGAACCATGTACAACAAAATTTACTGTCTTCCAGCGATGGCAGGGGAAGTCCAGTTGTTTTCTGGGAAGTGTTTATGACCCTCTATAGAGCTTTCTTGTCTCCTGCTGAATAGCTGGCATACCATAGTGTAATACAGTAAGTCAGAATACTTCAGAGCAGTGATAGAAGGATTTGAGCAGCTTTGCGTACAGGTTGGTTTTTCTCAGTCCTTAAGAAGTGGGGCCACTGAACGGTGGAGTTGATGTGGATTTCTAAAAACTTGAAGCTCGAGGCCCGCTTCACTTCAATTTGTGTCATGTTCAGAGGAGAGTAGTCCTCACAGTGTCTCCTAAAATCCATAAGAATGGAACAAGAATGAATCTTGTTCAGTTTGTTTCAAGGTTTAACACACAAAATGCTCATTTTTCTTCTACAATCAAATGATTCTGTTTCTTCAACTAAACAGACGACTAAAGGACTTCATATTCAAAGATATATGGCACCAAACAACACAGTTCTTCACTGAAGTAATAGCAGCAATACTTGCCATTATCATTTGAGCTGTAGTGTGGCTGCTCATATCTGCAGATTAGTGGTGGTAGACAGTGGCACTTGGCACCTGAGTGTTAAAAGTAACAGCATGTTCATCAGAGCCAATGTTTTCTCAATCATTGGTGTGAAGAAAAAACTCTGAGGTGTCTGACATCCCACCCACAGCTGACACTCACAGTGTCACACGTTGGTTTCACTTTCTTTCGGCTTCAGGTACACAAGCAGCTTGATCTTTTTGCAGCATCACCTGAATTCCCCTTATGTTACCAAACAAGTGGAGTGGTGTCACAGCTGGAGGCGTTCATATTCATCCAGTCATACCACAAAAACACATGATTAAATATATATTTTCATGCTGATTATTCAGGGATTAATCTCCTGGGGATGTAAATGCTGTTACACCATGAAAAGATTAATTCAAATAAATAATTTAAAAGAAGCTAACAGTGTTGGTTGAAAATAGAAGGTCATGACTGATTCATTCCAAAAGAGTCATTTGCATTTGGTTTTCATGAATCTGATGATGAACCCATTTTTTTTTTTTTGGATTAAGTTTTGAGTTCAGCCACTTTCACAACATCTAATCTGATGGAGATAGTGAACATGTGTTCTCCCTGAGTTGCTAAATGTAACGGGGTGACGGTTTTATCACCTGGCCACCGTCCTTACGTCCCCCACTGAGAAACCTGATTTTGTCTCTTTGACATGTCAGTGACACAAAGACAGCATTTTTCAGTTCAAGGCCAGTGTTCAGGCTTTTGCTCAAAGACTGCAGATCAAGAAGAGATTCTTCCTCAAACCATGTTCACATTTAAAGCTCTGAGTATGAACCTCTGCAGTAAACGCATCGCCTGTGTGTGCGCACACTGGACTCAGCAGTTAATGTGTACATACTCATCGTCCGAAGGGGAAGAGTAATGGCAAGAGTGCCAAATCAATTTGCCCCCAACGCCAAATCTATAGCAGCACAGGAAGCCTGCTGTTCCTTTTACAGTGGCTGCATGGTTCCCTTGTACCGCATGTGTGCTATATTCTACTTGCTTTTTTTTGTTTCGTTCTGGTCTTCAGGAAGGCGGCTAAATAGAAAGGGATTGAGTCAGGGTCCCACGAACATGCACATATTTGTAGATCTTGTAACAAGGAGCATGCAACATGGCTAATCCTGCTCAATCTCAAAACTTGTTCTCTCTTTTGGCTCCCTCATGCAACTCTTGGCAAGAGTGCAAAAATAAGCATATTTCCCAAAATGCAAAGTTATTCTTTTAAAGCGCTTCAGTTAAAAAAAAAAAGTAAAACTTGTGATGTGAAATCTGAAAAAAAAAAAAAAAAAATTCTCAGAGGATTTTGTATTTAAATAATTAATAAAGTTACTCACACTGTTGTCAGAAAAGAAGCTCAGAAGTTATTGTTTAGTGTCTAGAATATATGAGACAATATTAATTTACTGTTTTCAGTCGCCTATGAAGCCTGAGAGGTGTAATGGAGAAAAGATTATTTTAAAGATTAATTTGAGCTCTCAGTTTAACAGCCTGAATCCTGAATGATAAAATCACACATCCGGGCATTTGACGTGGACAATTCAAATTTCAATTCACCTTCATTTAAAAAGCACCAAATCATAAAAAAAGTTATCTCATGACACTTTCCATATAGAGCAGGTCTAGTACGTACTCCGTGGCAAGGAAAGACTTTGGAATTGGAACACTACTCGGGCTGCAACTGATGGCTTAGTACAGACAAGAATGCAGATTGAGAAGGCCCAGAAATAACTTGTGTTTTTGGTACTTTCTGGTGTTCTCTGGCTCAGTTTTCTGAAGAACACAGTTCCCTCTGAGCCACCAGCTCCAAACATGGGAGGAAGCCTTTCTGCCAGAAAGTCCATGTAGGGAGAAGGTTATGGGCTGAAATATGTGCCACCAGAAAGTGAATTTGAATCATCTATATTTGAATTTGAATCGCTTAACTTGAATAATTGCATTAAAAAACTGAATTTGAATCACATAATTTGAATTTGTATTGTTCAATCTGAATCACTGCATTGAAAAACTGAATCTGAATTGTAATTTGAAATTTAATTTATTAGTTTGGAACTTAACATTCAGTTCTCACAATTCAAATTCAATTTTCTGTGACAAACATCCGGGTAGTTGAGGCAGAGCAATCGAGCACAGATACACAGGACGCCTCTTCAGCCAATCAGCACCTACGTTTCTGAGCACGTAACATAGTGGTCATTTGTTGCCAGCGGAGGAAGAACTGCTTTATGGCGTTATATTTGAGTCTAGTGTTGCCACCCGTCCTGTTTTTCTTTTTCCATCAGCTGTCCCGGGGAAAAAAATCTCTCCCGGGACACAATTTGTCCGGTTTTTTGGGGAAATGTAAAAACTTTATTTGGTTTCCTTCGTTCTGTAGTCCAGAAAGGTTCCCATGCTTCTGTAGCTATTTAACCGTCTGGGGATGGATTGGGCTAATCCGCCTAATCCGCCTCGTACATTTTTATGATGGACAGTCAGACCATTACTTTGCAACACAATCAGATCTAATCAGTCATAAATCTTTGTATTTGGAATCTGGGGGTTGAGCAAAATATTATGGTGTGTAACCTCCTCAGAAGCCACAGCTGGTGGCTGGACCCCGGTGTAGATTAATGCACAGTACAGCTTCATGTGTGCAGAGGCCAGGATTGGTTAGATTAAAGAAAATCTAATTTGGTGAATGGCCCGTATCTGATTATGTAATGAAGGAATGGCCTTAATCAGTGATGTGTCACAAGTCCAGTTTACATTTTCGAGATTAATCTATCCAAAAAATTTGCAGCCAAAAATAATATATGCTCCATCAAACATCTGGACTGGACTGTGATTAACCTTTAGTTATCATTCAGATCTGCACACATCAACAGTCAGGTGACCTTTTTCATGGTTTGGGTTCAAATAAGTATGTTAGTTATTAGTTAGTTATGTATTTTCAGAATAAAGGGCCTTCGTTCTCGGAGCAACAAGCTGTCCAACAAATGGGCTTTGGATCCAATGGGACATTTTGTGGACTGTTGGGGTTTCAGAATAATGTGCTGATGGAACAATGGCATGGCACCATAATCAGTGCCCAAGCTGCTGATCCTGGAAACCTCAGGGATGTGGGAAATGGACTGGTTGGACAATGGCTCAGTTCCATTAAGTTACATCCCAGTAACAGTGATAGTGACCATCACATACAATAGCAGGACCTGGGAATGCAGCTATCATTAATACACATGTGAGTTTCTTGCTGTGACATGTCAAAATGTCTGCTGTCCGACCAGTCCATTGCTGGACAACTGTCGGTCAGGCTAACCGTGAGGGATCTACTGCTCAGAGGGGATGCAGTCAGTGTTATTTTAGGATGTTTGACGATAAGTTCTTGGTTATTGGGCTGTTTTGGGGCTCCACATGTGGCTTCTTTGTATCTGAAACGCTGACGCGTGGTGTTACTCATTATTATCTGTTTACACTCGTGGATTAGGAGGAAGCAAGAGCATGAGCGAGAGAACTTGAAAGCAAGTGTCAAGAAAAATAGGCTTTTAAGTTGAGAGCACAAATTATTAAATCAGAGGCTCATATCAGTTTTTTTTTTTTTCTTTTCTCACCTCCCGGGGTGCAACAGGAATTGAAAAAAATATAAAAAATTTACATTAATGTAACAAAATGCTCACTCCCAAGTTGTCAGTTGCCCTATGCTTAAACCATGATGCTGTACATGCTGCTGATGCATACAAAGAGATCTTGGCATTTAAACACCATCATTTTGTCACAAATCCATAATTGACTTTTTATACATTACATTTATACATTTATACAATTTTCCATTTAAAGGTCTCTGCTGTTATCAGATCCACTAATCTTTAACCGCCGATCTTCACACTGTGTCATTGCTGTAGTGTAGTGCTGCAATCTTAGCATTAGTCATGTACACAGACATGTTAAATTGGATGGCTTCACTGAGAGCTGGCTGGCTTTTCATAACAATAAAGCTCCAGGAGTGTGTGGTGGTGACAGACAATCTATCTGTAACAAACACACACATGCAGCCGCTGCTTTCAGGAGGGGTGCTGCTGGGTGGACCTCTTGTCACTCTACAACAGAGAACAATGATCATTCATCTCCACCTATATTCACCCCTAATCCCCTCTGATCCTCAGACCACTCTGCTCCACTGAGAGCAGCTGAACCCTCAGTGATGTCTGTGGTCAGGTGAATTCTTCAGGAATACTGTAGCAATTTCTCAGGAATCTGCTTCAATCAACAGGACAGTACAGGCCAGGTGATGAACCATCTATCTATCGCCATCTATCACAGGCAAACTTCAACCAATCAGATCAAAAAACTATGATTTGGTCAAACTCTGACTGAAGTCAGTCAGAAGAAGAGTGAAAACATCTTTCCCATCCAGCGTGCCATTCTTTGTGCTTCTTTCAACAAACAAATAACCTCTTAACAGCCGCCATTGTTGTTTTTCAAGCAAACACACATCATCGCACACTCTTAGTGTTCATAGTCCATGTCCATAGATCATGCTGTAGCTGCCAGTAGTCCCACACAGAACGCTGATTGTTCCGGAACCAGAGTGTTTAGACACAAATGAAGCTTGGCTTCAGAGATTGTTGCACGATCTTGTGATTTTAGTGATCTCGCCCAGCTGCCTCTCAAGGTTAACATGTTGTACCCTCTGCTAAGAACCTTGGAGTTCTTTTACATCAGAACCTTAGTTAGTTTTATTTCCCATGTTAGAAGGCTCAGTTGTGTTTTTTCCACTTCAGAAATATTCCTAGGATTATATCTTTCATTATTTTTAATGATCTTCAAAGAGTTTTTCTTGCTTTTATCGCTTCTCATCTGGTTTATTGTAATACAGTGTTTACATGCTTTGGCCAAAACATGATTACACAGCTTCATTTGGTCCAAAAGGCACCCGCCGGGCTTTTAACCAAATCACGAAAACATGATACTTATTTTAGCTTCCCTTCACTGACTGCCTGTTTGAATTTAAAAATTTTCGACTTTTAACCTCCACTATGATGGCCATTCCCATGTTCTATTAAGTCTATTATTAGTCCATTATTTTTGGGTAGATTTTCTTTTCCATTTCTCACACAGATTTGGTGCAAATAATTATCATAGCCTTATTGTCAATATTGTCAATCTGTGAACCAAAGCTGCATGGGATTAGCATAAAGTATGTCAGTAAAGGGGAGACTTATCCATTCAACCCATTTTCATTCAGATATCACTTTCTTAATAAAGACATTTAGTCACTCTAGTTAGCATTTAGGACTCAGATTTCCATGTCTGGCTATGAGATTCTTGACTAATGGCAAAGAAGAAATGTCGTGTTGTCTCCAAAGAGCCTCCCGACAAAGACAAAGACATAGAGGAGCTACGGTTAAATCAACACAAAGCCTGCTACTAAACCAATCTGTCAACTGTGTGTCAGGAGACAGCAATTAGTGACTTATACCGGAGGTAGGCAAGAGCAGTGCTAAATTGTTAAGGGGCTTAAAGCAGCTCAAAGAGCATCAAATACAAGGAGAGGACACAAATACTAACATAACAGAAGGAGCCCCAATAGAGATGGTGTTGGAAATAAAAAAATATCACACTGCCCATACTTGATCAAGGACACATACTTGATTAGCACTACCTAATTTGACAGTTTGATCTGAGTTTCATGAGCCCGACTCACTGAGAATGACTTGTCAATCAAAAGGTAGTCATACCCTAAAGCATACTCTGCTTTATCGTCTGTTTTACCATACATGGAACCATGATTTACAAGATGAACATCATGCTGTTTGGAAGAAGACTAGAGATTGAAACGGTAAACTCATGAGGAAACTGTTCGCTGAAGTCATAAATCAGCTGAGAAGTAGGCTCATTTTTACATAAGACTCAATGCAATCAAACTTTTTTTGTTAGTAGCCAATGCAGCTGCCCCGTGCTGGTCATTAGCCGTGATGCAGGTTTAGGACGCTTCAACATTAGGTTCTCTTTTCAGACAAAGAAGCTGTGTCCATTAATTATACCGCCAATGGAAACAACACATATCTGAACACACAGACACGTTAAGAAAAAGCACATTGGGGTTGACGGAAGGTTGCTGTATAACCACAAACTGAATCAATGTGGCAGAACTGTGAGTTGTAATGAAACACTGTGTCGCTTCTGACAGAACACAAACTGAATGAATCACAACAGAGGTGACTTCCCTCCATATTCATAACCATCCATCCATCAGTGAGGAGATTGTTTGTGCTGTTGACCTTAGTTTTACCCAGCTCTCATCCTGCCATGCTGAAAAACAGATCACCTCACAGTGAAGGTCACTTGCCTCCCCTGTGGCATCAGCCTGTGTGGCTAAACATGGGTAATACCACACAGAACCACATGAAGTGATGTAGGATTACATTGTTAATACATTAACGTTTTTTGTAGTTGATAACACATTTATTTTGTTAGTTAATTAAATAATAATCTCACATTTCTTTGTATCCAAATATCCAAATAACACAATAGTACTTCATTCAGCTTCATTCATTCATAAACATTTCTTTGAGACAATGAGTCATTAAAAGTTTCTGTTTCTGTGTGTGTGTGTGTGTGTGTGTGTGTGTGTGTACACGGTGTGTAGCTCTCAAGATTCAAGATGACTTTATTTGTCCTTAAGGAAACTTGTCTTGGACATAAAGACTGCCACATGCAATTATAGTGAAAAAAGAAACTATTATTATTCAGATACATGCAACTAGGGTTGCAAAGGGGTGCAAAGTTTCTGGTAAATTTCTGGAAACCTTCCATGGGAAGTTAAGCTCAGGAATTTGGGAATTTTCCAAATCGGAAACTCCATGGGAATTAACTAGAAATTGGGTGTAATACAAACCAACTGTATGATATCCAAACATAGATATAAATTTATTTATAATAATTTTGTTTTGTCATAAGCAGACATGCAAAATAAAACAATTTCAACAGATTTATTTGTAAGTAGAACTTTATCAAGTTTGATTTATTTTATTGAACAATATTATGTAGTCCAGCTCAAATGTTGTTTTAGTCAAGATTATGCTAAAATATATTTTCCCCAACTATATTTATATTATATTATTGTTGTAGGCCTAAAGTGATTATTACATTCTCCAGTTCTAAAAATGTGTAGAATAAAAAACAAGTTTTAACAATTTAACTAAAATGCATCACGCCATGACCTGCGTGTTGGACCTGCAGGCCTTTCCTCTAAATTTTGCTGCTTTGCTGCTAGTCTTTAGTCTCCATAGCTATGGATTCCAAATCCCAAAAAAGAAAATTCTTGGCGTGAAATAGAGAATTTAATAGTGCGTGGACAGATTCATTTGCTATCACCGCCAACACTGTACTGGTATGCTTGATCTGCTGTGAGAAATTAACTTATAAGGCTCAGATATGTGGCAGCCAAAAATGTCTCATTTGATAATAAAGGTCAGATCAGAAAACACTCAGATGGGTTGGTTTTCAAGTGCAATCAACTATCACTGTCCCCAAAACAGGAAGTCATGAAAGCAATGAAATATGGCATAATGGGAAGTGATATAACAGTTATATAATGATGATCATAATGAATATGTTTAGAAGTCAACCTTTTACCTCCTTCTTCAACCTTATTGCTCAAGTCCTCATACAGAAGTGTGAAAGACAGTGTGACTTCCTTTAATTAATCTACCTTGTGAGGATAGCTGATGCAAGAAAGGAATATTCTGGAATAATGTAATCTGGGATTTTCTCTGTTTCATCACTTGAAAAATGTTTTTCAAGATATACTTTACCCGAGGCCTAAAACTGAACAATGTCGTCTTATGTAATCATGCCAGTCGTATGTAATAGGGGACTGAGAGGAATGAGAGGAATTTCAATCTCTTATAGGCAAGCAAATAGATGAATGTTAATGAATTGATGAATTGCTTGACTGATGAATGTCAACTGACTGAACAGACGGAGGCTGAGTAAACCCGAAACCCCACCGGGCACGTCTCTGTCGGCTGCGGCGCTGTTTTGGTCCGTCCTGCACACGACTTAAAACGCCACCGGGAGCGTTTCAGAAGCTTTTAGCACACCAGCCTTTGTTTACTTGCTCAGATTTGATCATTTTCCTGGTTTATGTGCTTCTAAATATGCTTCTACATGTGTAAATATGCTACGTAGTTCATTTGTTTCGCTTTTGTCTGTTTTTACAACCGGCAGTTTGCACAGGGTATTCTCTATGCTGTTTCTGTGTCTGGCTTCTGTAAATTGACACGGGCTGCTTGCGGTGTCAGTCAAAAATAGAACAGCCGCATATTCAACGCAGAGCCAAGTGGAGTCCCGCTTCTGGGATGGGGTTTAAAACATTGACTAGAATGGCCACGTATCACTGCGGCGACCACGGCGCACACGCAACGCAGTATTGTTCTGTTCATCAACCAACATCCGTCCGTCCATTTTCTTCCTCTTATCCGGAGTCAGTTTGCGGTGGCAGCAGGTTTAGCAGGACGGTCCAGACGTCCTTCTCCCCAGCAACTCATTTCAGCTCCTCCTGGAGGATCGCGCACAGGAGCTCAGTACTTGCATGTGTTTAGCACACTGTAATCTGTAATCTGATAAGAAACAGAGCTCTCTCATATTGACCTGTGATGGAAGGTTTCATAATGGTCATATCTATGTTTTATTACATTATCACCACTGTTAAACTTGGTCTTACATTGAACTAAGAGGTCTGTTAAGGCCCCATTCCTTCTGGGGTAATGGCTGGAGGGTGCACCCTGCAGATGATTTAAGCAGCCAGCTATAAATATCAGCCCTTATTAGCCAAACATTCCTGAACCAACCGTCGCCTCGTCCAACATGCCAATCTATCCGGCACTCCAGGTAGTCTGAAACAACACTCTAATTATCTGGAAGGCTTGTAGTTAGTGCTATAATTTATAGACGAGCACTTACACAGTTCAGATGTAATGTCGGGATTAAACAATACACGGCATTGAGAGGTTACCCTGAGCTGATTCCTAAGAAACACTCACATGCCTAACCTCTTCAACCCCTCTGGAGCCACCTGTGGGTCTATTATTGCAAACTCTCGTTGCACTGCCAAAACATTGTTTCAAATCATAGAAATTCCCAAAGCATGTGCTTTAGGTCTAATTTATCCAGTCCTATGGCAAAAAATTGTCCTTTTTTTTTTCTCACTGTCCAATTCTGCATTCACCAAAATTCTCACTTTCATCAATCTACAAATAGCAGGTATGGAAATATTGTATCTGTGACAGGATGTGATCTCTTATCCTGTGTACAAAAGTTAAACTTGCTACATATTCATCTATCACTCCGACCCTCCACACCCTTACTTTCAGCTATAAATGGCACACCACGTCCTGTATTGCCACTGAATGTTGGCATGGGATGTAAAGTGTTCAGGTGATGAATCATCCCATTTGGACGTTATTCTGTTGTATACGCCACCCACTAAATTCTGTGAATAAGTTGCGATATACTGCAGGTGAGGCTGAAGTTTAGGGACATTAAGTCATCTAGTTCCCTATTTGAAATGATAATCACAAGTTTTTTGTTTTCTTATTTGAAAGCCATCACCCACTGAATGTGTAACATTAGAGGACAGATTTGGGTTCCACTGGTTGACGGTCGACAGTGATTAATGGTGAGGTTCATCTCTGACTGACAGCAATGGCCATATTTCTTCCCCGGCTGCTGCTGGATGATTAGGGTTCGCTGACATTGTGGTTAGCCGTGTGGCTTGAATGAATGGCTGATTACATGTGTGAAGAAGACTGAGGAAAGCCCACAGAGCCTTCCAGAGATGACCACAGAGAATCAGCATTTGCGGACGTATGTGTGTAATTCACTGTCAAACTATTCAGTATGATATATTTCAGGGCGTGGACAGAATTGGCTTTAAATAACATAATAATAAATCTATTATCCTTCTGTCCAACGCCACCCTCAGATCTTTTGAAACCCTCGAGTCCAGCCCTCGACAACACTGCAAAGGAAGACAACACATATCTATTATGGTAACTGTAGACAAAGTGGCATGTTGATGGACACGTCTGACAGTGTTTTAGATTATATTGTGTACTCTGTGTATTATATTTTGCAGGGTTCTCAAATAGATTTGTATGTTTGTCTTGAGTGCAGCCTTGTAACAAGTTATCTGTTTTGGGCACTGAACTCAGCTATTTTGGACTTTTTCCTAGTAGTAGTTTGATATATTGGACAGAATGTCATGCTTTTTTTCTTGTAAGAAGCTGTGTCTCAGCCAAACTTCATTGTCAGCAGTAGAGAAACAAGGGGAAATTGTACAGATGTGACCAGTGAACACTGCTGATAAGATTTCTGGAATATGGCCGCAGAGCAGAGCTGCAGTTTTGGGAACTAATAAGGAGAGGTGCCTTTGAGTGGACTTGGATAAGCCTGAATTTGTATTTAGCTTGATTGTTTGCCATTGTACGCCTAAGCTGAAAAATATTTAAAGGAGACTTTCGAGCCAGTGAGAGAAATAATTAATTGCTTATGAAAACAGGCACTTGCCAAACACCATATAACAAGAGCTCCTGCTAAATGAAGCGTCATAATGTAGGAATGTCCATCATGAACCCTATCAGACCAAAGCTCCTTCACTGTTCCATAGGAAGTCATCATCAGGCTCACTAACTAGCTTTGTGCAAACAAGCTATTTGGTGGATTTGGAGGTTCTGTTCCTCATTTCACTTCTACTTTATTTCCAGTGTAAACACTTCAAACCCAATATGCATTTTCCTCTCCCATTTTATTTAAAACATCCCTCTGCTAATCAAAATGATTATTGAGCCACTGCAAAAGCTCTGTCATCAGCTGAAACACAGTGATTAAGTGAAGTGATTGAATGATGAATGAGTTTTCCAATAAAAACAAAGTTCTGTATAATTTGCTTTGCAGTTTACAAGAACTCAGTGACTGCACCTGCCACTGTTCATTAATGAATATTGCAATATTAATAAATAATTCTTTTCAGTTTTTATGGATAGCATATCAACTAATGTCATGTGAATTCAATAACTTCTCTTTATTCATCCATACAATCAGTTTGAACTATTGTACCTCTACATGATGATGTGCTGGCGAGTGCACAAGTATGTTCTTTTCATTTTTAGTTCTATCAATAGTAATTTTCAGGAATTGAAGAAAAAGTTTGGTTTATTTTGGGCGAAAATCTCAAATTTGACTCATCAGTCGAAGTCCAGATTGTCCATTCTGTGTGTTTCTTGGTAAAAGCAATTCTCTTCTTCACCATAAAAGTCTGATTCACACAGTCTCCTCTGAACACTCGGTGTTGAGATGTGGCGGTCCTCATGAGAGCCAGCTTCATCAGAGTGTTTGATGGTTTTTGTGGCTGAACTTGAAGACACATTCAAAGTTGTTGAACTGTTCTGGACTGACTGACCTTCATGACATTCACAATGCTGGATTGTTGTTTCTCTTGACTTAGTAGAGTGGTTCTTGTCATAATATTAATTACAACAGTATTTGAATAGGGCTATTTACTCTATGCAAACACTACCTCTGAACAACAACTGATGGTCAAACACATAAAGATATAATGTGAATTAACTTTTGAGAGGACACACCTGTTAATTAAACCTTTCAAGGTGACTTCCTCATGAAGCCGATTGACTTCTTTGAAGAATCTCAAATACAAAACACATTGTACCACATAATTCCATATGTGTTATTTCAAAATTTGGATTTCTTCTTCTGTCCAACGTAGAAAGTAATAAAAATAAAGAAAAACTACATAAGAAGGTGTGTCCAAAGTCCAAAGTGCAGCTGTTGTATACAATGAAGGAGTGTACAGCTTTCCTCTAGCAAGTCATGTTAGTGTGTTTTTAATTTATAGTGAATGTCATAATATCTGTGTCAGAGCGTACATAAGTTTATGGCAAACAACATATGATAAGTAAAAAGAAAAGAGCAGATATGGGACCTGAAAATAAACATTCAGAAATGTCCTTTTAGCCAGAACAGATGAATATATTAGGCAAGAATTGTTGTGACATAAAACTCTGGAGATGGATTTGGATGAGTTTATTACAATAGACTGACGTCGTTCAAACAGGCAGAACATTTATACTTTTTAATCATGCCAGCACTTGGCACACACATTAGCTATTGGACTTACTAACAGATAAGATGTACCCTGTATGGAGAGATGGACGATGAGGACGGGAACTGGCACATCAATTGTATCAATTATTGAATTCATTTGTTTGTTGGCTTAATTTTATTTTATTTTTTTCTAATTTAAACATGATCACTCATGCTACATCAGATGTTACAAAGAAATCAACATTTATGATGAAGACTTCGGCTGTGGCTCGGAGGTAGAGCGGGTCGTCCACTAATCAGATGATCGGCAGTTCGATCCCCGGCTCCTCCAGTCTGCTTGTCGAAGTGTCCTTGAGCAAGATACTGAACCCCAAATTGCTCCTGAAGGCTGTGCCATCGGTGTGTGAATGTGTATGAATGGTTAGCTCCTAAAACTGAAGAGCAGCCAATGCCATCAGTGTATGAATGTGTGTGAATGGGTGAATGAGATATGTCCTGTAAAAGCTCTTTGAGTGGTCGGAAGGCTAGAAAGGAGATATATAAGTATACAGTCCATTTAACATTTAAAATGTAAAACACAAACTGTAAAAACTTTCTCACGGCCTCCAACAAGTGGGTAATTTGTATTAATTGTATTTTTCCAGTTACAATGCTTTTGGGAAACACCTCTAAAGCTTACGAGGGTTTTTAAGATGGATTTGACCATTGATCATTTTAATGATAAGATGCTTTTTGGTCTGTATGTAGAAGGTTCCAGTATCCTAGACACTAACAACACTTGTGTGACTTTGTCCAGTCAAGTTGTGTTTTGTGTCTCGGAACACAGTAACATGTTGTTGTTAGGGTTGCACCAGTGTGCTGTAAAACTACATTTGAATGCCTTATATATGCAAACAGCTTTGTAGACGTGCATGGTTTTATGGTAAATTTCTGGTCAGGGCTTACCTCAAGTTACTACTTGAGGTCGTTGGTTCTGTAGGTCTAGAATAAGACTTCCCAGAGTGGATGGAACAAAGGAATTATAAATCGTGCTTCAGCAGCACTAAGAGAAGCTGCATCGTTTTCTGTCACAGTAATGAGCCTCGTAGCCCTGGTGATTAGATCGTATCAGTCATGATAATACACACCCACCGGCAGCGATGCAGCAGCTGAAGGGCTACAGTGTGGGAGAACCAGCACCAGTACAGTCGATGTCGGTCACACACTGCGCCAAAGTAAACTCGGCCAAATGACTTTGCCATGCTGGACTGCTTAAGTTCCAAACCTGGTCCTGGGATTGACTGACAGGGAATTAGCTGCGTGATGTCATCAGCAGTGCATGCGTGGTCTGGTATGGACTTTGCAGACTGTAACACTGCCTGATTTCTGATTATTCACCACATTTCTCTGAGGTGTTTGTGCATCTGTTCATGGATGTTGGGCTTCATGCCAGAACTGCTCGTGCAAACATTTGTCACTACGTGGAGCATACTTCGAATTCCTCTTTCTCACTTGCAGACAAAAGGATAAGACGACAAAAATGTCCTTGCATGAGACCCATTGCTTTCCAAGTCTGATGCTGTTTGCATGCAGAGGCCACCATTCATTATCGTTAACTCTAACCATAACCTTTCAAGAGGCTAAACTCCATAGATTTGCATAACCATGTGAATTTGCCCACAACTTTACTTTATTATGCTCCACTGTGCTCATTACGACGTTTTCGACCACACACACACATACACTAAGTTACAGGCAAGTAAATGTGCATTTAGCAGCTAAGCAGCCAGATAGTCCCTCAAGGTGAGAGGCAAAATGTTGAGCTAAAAGGGAGCAAATGTTGGACTTCCATTCATGTGGAAAACTTTGTATGAAGGTTTGAGTTTCTGTCAATTTTGTCATAGTTTTGAGTTTGTTTGTGTTTCCTGTTTTATTTTGTAGTTCCACTGTCTGTCTTGTCTTCTACTTCCTGTCTTGTTTCCCGCCCTTTTTGATTTTGCACCTGCACCTGTGTCTGATTAGTCCTGTCTATTGAGTTCCTGTGTTTCCTTTGTTTCCTTGTCTGTCCGTTCATGGTTTCATGTTGTTTCTTGGTTTCTTGTGTTCTTGTGTTCTCGTGTGTTACGGCCGCTGGCTTGTGTTGTGTTTTTCTTTTCTCCCCTTTTCCCCCACTCTAGGTTCTGCCCTTTTTCCTGGTGTGTCGGTGAGTGATCTGGTTCACCTGTGGCCACTCAAGCTGGCGTCTCTCTCTCACTCTGTGGTTTTGGCCTGTGTGGCAGCGTTCGTGCTAAGTGCTTGTCTCGTGTGTGTGATCTGGTTAACTTAATAAACCGGTGGGTAGCCTGCTCTTTGTTTTGAGTGAACCTTGGTTGTTTTTGCCCAAACGTAATTTGTTGTCTTTTGTGTCATAGGTGTTTCGGCTCCCCGTATTTTGAGGAAGTCCGTAAACTTTTGGCTATATCGTCTATCGTTATCTTTTAAAACTCCCGGTTATTTAATTATGTTACTCCCTTCATCCCCCGGTCCAACTGGGGACGTAACATCGTGTGTTCATGTGTTCTTGGTTTTTTGGTTTCTTGGTTCCTCTGTGTTCTCTCGGTTTCTGATTCCTGTGGATTATTTTGCCTGTTAGTGTTTTTGCCTGGTTTTCCAGCCGCTTTTCAGTTGGTCTGTTTTTGCGTCCTTCGGTTTGTATCCTGCTCCTGGTTTCTTTGTGTTTTAGTTCTCACCGTTTTGTTTATCATAAAGAGCACCTGTTTAATTCCCTGCGTTTGGGTCCGTTCCTGTACCTCCCCACTTCCCCTGTGATAAATTTGTCTCTCTGAATGAGAGTTTGCATTGAGTTACAGAAGCTAGACAGAAAGTGTCACCCTGGCTTCGTCCCCTTTGTTTAACCCACACAAGAATCTTCACCGTCGGCTCCAGGAAGTCAGTGCTAAGAAATAGTTTGGCACATGATGCCCTGTTTATGTATCGTTTTTGCTTGAGACTCGAGCAACATTATTTGCGTAACACACCTGAATCTCAGACCAAACTGCCAGCAGGAAAGTTGCATTGTGGGTAATCTAGGCTTTGTCAAGGAAGAAGAATGTGTGGAATAAAAAGACAAATATTTGATTTTGCTGCAAAAATTTTGATGTTGTAGAAATGCAATCCTAAATCTGTGAAGTCTGTTTGTTTGTTTTTTTGCCACTGACAGGCTCAGATTATTCTGAGTCTCTGACAGCATCATGAAAGGGAATTCACAGTGATGATTAACAAGTGAGATCCTTTTTGTTTAACTAGAAGCTAACAGCAGCTATATCACTCTGTCTGAAGCGAGTAGACCCCCCAAAAGGTTATTTACCTCATAATATCCTCATGCTCAATTCAAATTGTGCCTGGTGATAGCAGTAAACTTGACAGAAACTAACCAAAACCGCCTTGGTTAGTTTTTCCCACTGTTCCAACAATCACCAAGTCTGTTTGGTTGAAAAACAGAAATGATAAAAAAAAATGATGACCAGTGGTCATATAGACAGAAAAAACATGAGAAAATTGGATTTGGGCTGAGAAATACTGGGTTTGATTGTCATAACAAAATACACTGAGCTGTGGAGAAATTCTAGCTATTCATATAAATTTAGTGTTAGAATATATTAGTACTATATACGGTGGGCTGTCTGTTAGAGCACAGCACTGACTGTTGCTGAGCAGCAATCCCTTGATGATGCCATACGGTGATGTCATTGGGTTATCTCAGTAGGTCTGACAGCATGGTTTCTTCTGAATGCTACGCTGATTTTGACCCTTGCCACGCAGGACAGTGATTAATAGTTAAATGGTCCTGAGGCCTTGGCTTATTGCTCACAACAATGTGTGAGACAAAATGAGAAAAACTACAGTGGATTATTATCTAATGATTGAAGACGTTGCATTCATCTCATTGCATGCGATTTTGGCATTAGTTGTAGAAACCACAGGCCTGAACTGGGCTCTCTGCAGGTCCAAACGTTTCAGTTTGAGTCAAACCATCGTGCAGAATATGTTCACACAAACTGGTAAGTGAACAATCATAAAAAAGACTGAATTGACATTCACAAAGAAGCTGGAAGTCAAACAGCTGTGTTTGTGTCAGTAGAAACAGCAGCTCCAGTTCCTGTGCAGGTATCGACGATCACTTCCACGGCAAAGACATGTTTTTCTGTTTCTCTATCACAGAGCGGGTGTCATGCCATCAACGATTTATTGGTTTAATAAGGAATAGGGCTGGCAGTCAGGTGTTGGGTGTTGGTGACAATAAGAAGGAATGTTTTGTATGGAGGAATCCTTCACAGCTTCCAGCTGCCAATTTTCAAACAATGCTTATTTGTCAAAGAGATGCTTTTGGAAAACACCTTTCATTCTGTTGGCGCATTTTGGGATCGCTTTCAGTTGCCAGAGTTGGACAATATAGCTTTTGTCTGACTTTTTCTGTTTCTTCATCTCCCAGATAGAGACAGGAGATAAGACACAGCCAGAGGACAGGCACAGACTGAGGTATGGTGCATGAATGTTAATAGTTATGAACTACAGTTACACTTTGAGCGCTGTTTCCAGCAGAGGCAGCTGCCAATCACTTACCATTCAAATATTTCAGGGAGTGGTAATTTTTAATCCGATGATTACCCTTAAGGACTAATTATGATTAATTGTGCCACTCTTTAATTACACCAATTGTAACATGTCACCACACTTAATTGTATTTAAATGAACATTCCTCTTACTCATATGAATCAATCTCACAATAAAGCACAGACTTGTGCGCACAGTAGAATCGAGTCAGTGTGTTGGTGTCTGTAAAAGCAACGAGGAAGTCGTACAGTCATGATACGGGAAAACGGTAGATACCTACAGTCAGAAACGCAGGTTGAAATGTCACGATGACAAGACACAGCTTCTTGTCTTACTGTGTGCACCAGGAAAATACTCACACTGGCCTTTACTGTATGAAGACAAAATGCAGAGAGAGGTGTGCTGGATTTATTATGTTAGAAATTACAGTCGTATAAAAGTATGAACTATATAAAAGATATAATATATAATATGAGTCCATTACATTCAATTCATAGGCAGCTGTTCAGTAGAAGCGCAATTATCTGCATAACAAATATGAAAACCACGTACTTGGATTCTGATTTGTTTCTGTACATGCAATCTGCATATTCTCTTCCGTCTATGGTCAGCATTTAGAATCGGATTGACCAATGACATTTCCATTCCATTTAGTCATTCAGCTGATGCTTTTATCCAAAGTGACTTTTATCCAAGTTACAGTCATGGTGTGACAAGGGCATGTTAGTGCAGCAATAAGTACTACTCACATAGAATCAAGTGACAGTTGTAGAGGGGGATAGATAGATTTATCATGTCCAGTTGTTGGTAGTGTTGGAGAGGAGGTCCTCTCTGAAGAGCTGGAGGTCTTCAGGAGCTTTTTAAAGGTAGAGAGGGACGCCCTGATCTGGTAGTAACTGGTAGGACGTTCCACCAACAGGGAACAACAGACAAGAAAAGTTTGGATTGCCCTGAGCGTACGGGTGGCAGAGCCAGGCGTCGGCCATTTGAGGAGGTAACATATGCCTGTATAAGGGTGTTCAAGTAGGTTGGTGCAGAAATGGAGACTATGTAGACAGCAATAAGGATTAGAGTTGAATGCAGGCTTCTACAGGTAGCCAGTGTAGCTCAATGAGCAGCAGGGTAACGTGAACTTTTAATTGATTGAAAAGATGTTTTGTTCCATTATGTATGTAGGACAGATAGAAGGAGGAGAGCTTTGGATAAATAATGTTTTGAGTTTTGATTCAAAGATAAACGACAAGCTCAATGATCACTCTGAACTGAGTCAGACTGATGCAGCACGTCAGTGTCAGATGGACATTAACCTGAATTCTGCTGATTTCAGTTTAAAATAGTAAAATGCTTTGATTAGACCAGTGTGCTCTGTGGAAACATGTAGGACAGCCTGATACTGATAGTTTACCAACTGAGGTGGACAGAAACAGGAGAGTCGAGGCTCAGAACCACATTTAAAAATAGATTCATAGATTTTCATTTCTGGTGCTATCTGGTCTGTGACTGATTACAAAGTTTCAGGTTGATTTTGTGAGCAAGCTTCTGAGAAAAAAGTTTTCCATCCTCCTGAAATTAAAAATATTTCTGGACATACAGGGTTTTCATTAGACAGCAACAATATATTATGCATTAAAGATTTTTTTTACAGAAAACAGTTTGATGATCACGTATCGTGAAGGTGTGTGTGTGTGAGCGAGCAGAAATGGGTTTAGATGCAGGATGAGCTGAACCATGTGAAGTATGATGATCATTTTTGCAACACTTCACATGTGTTCATCCATGCTGGGTGTATTTTGCACAGATACGTATCCAGACTGGGCCTCTGGCCTGTACAGCAGCTCTCCTCCTTGTATGTGGGAGGACCCAACATGTTCAGTCGTGTATATATCCGTCAGAATAAGAAGCTTGGTGAAAAACAGGTTCCTAACACTGAAGCGCTCTGTGAGGGAATACATACAGGTGTTTGTTATTCTAAGACTTATCATCGTCAGACAACTCCCCGAATTCCTGCTCTAAACTCTCTCACTGTATGTGTGTGTGTGTCCTGTCAGACATTTGCACATTAAAAGCAGCACATTTTCCCTCATCGACTCAGTATTGATTGACTCCCTGCCAGCTGGCATGGGCCTGCTTGCAGGAGCTGATGTTCGCTTGGCGCTTTGTGCCACGGCAGAGTGCTGTCGGTCGATCGGTGCAGGCCAGGGTTGTGCTGAATGAGGGAAATGCTGAATACTGACACTTGAAATAATGCACTGTGGTCAGAAAAGTTTTCTCTGGCTCACTGTGGACCTGCGCTGACAGAGCTGGAGGTCTTGAATCCTCGACTGAAATGAAAGTAATAAAACTGAAAACACTCAATTACAAACCAAAGTTCTACATTTCATTCATGTCGACCCAACTGAGGACTAAAATGTATTTCTTATACAATCTACTCATTGTGAGTTATTTTAGTGCACCGGTTCTCTAGAATTGGGCAACTTCTATCATTCAGATCAGCTCCGGAAGTAAAAAATGACATGACAAATAAAATGATTTAAGGAAATATGGAAGGGATGAAAGGTCGAAGGAAGGAGGAAGAAATAAAATAAGAACCGGAAGAAAGAAAATACTTTCTTCAGGTCACACTGGGACGGTTTGCAGCCAAGTGTCAAGCGGCCCTGAAGACTGATGCCATGGTTCTTGCTGCCCCAAGTGAAGGGGTTTAAGTATCTCAGGATTTTGTTCATGAGTGACGGTAAATTGGAGCACAGTGTTGCCAACCTAGCCACTTTGTCGCTATATTTAGCAACTTTTCAGACCCCTCTGCCGACTTTTTTTTAAAAAGCGACTAGTGACAATCTAGTGACTTTTTCTGGTGTTATTGGAGATATTTGGAGACTGACGTGAAAGCACGTATCGTCTTCTCAACGAGCAGCGGGTGCTGCCGTGGGTCCCTCCTTCATTCATTAATTCATTCAAGGTGCTTTTTACTCAATTTTTGTCTGTCCGATCACGTTACTCCTCTCTCCTACTGCGTCCATTACAAGTACATGCACATGGCTGATTATGCAAATTATTGCATTTAGCGACTTTTAGGACAGCCAATAGCTGCTTTCCTTACTAAGGAGTTGGCAACACTGGTGGACATGTGGATTGTGGATTGCATCAGCAGTAATGTAGACATTGTATAGAACCATTGTGGTGAAGAGGTAAAGCCCTCGATTACATTCCCTCTGTGTTCCAACTCTCACCTGCAGCCATGAGCTTTGGATAGTGACCTAAAGAATGAGATTGTGGATACAAGCTGCCGAAATGAGCTTCCTCCGTGATGTGGCTGGGCTCATCCTTATAAATGGAGTGAGGAGCTTGGACATCCGGAGGTATAAGCAAAAGAAAGATGGACGGAGAAAGAGGAAAAGGAGGTGGCACCTTTCACCTTTACCATTTCACTGCTCGTTCCCTAACCTTAACCACAGTGTAGACATCGCGTGCAGTCGGTTTTTAAAGCTCTTTATTGTTTAATCAGTGAATGCAATGCAGAGATTTGTAGGCATGTCTGTCTGCAGTGATCCATGGAGCTGTCGAACACTTGCTCAGCTTCTGTTCAGCAAGGACCTGCTGTCAGCGGCAGTGATGTGTGCTCTGAGGGAGTTCTACAGTATTAGCCAAAGAATGATCCAGGCACTGCAAAATGAATCCACAGAATTAAAACCTACTAAATATTATCATCAGGGCCACAGAAGTGAACCTGTTTTTCATTATAGATACTGATCATGTAAACAGCTGCAGTGGGGTTTATGTGAATGCTGAACACTGGGTACGATCTGACGGGTGGAAAGGAAAGGCCTATAAAAGACAGTGTAACTTATCTGTGCTGGAAATATTGCTTAAGGAAGCCAAAAAGACATTGTAGAAGTTGAACCAGAGACCGTTCTTCCTGTCAGAAGTAAGACTGTACGGGAGTACTGCTGTCAGACAGATGTTAGAGAGTCGCACAAAGAACAGAATATGCGGTCGAAATGCCAAAAGTTCTTGAGATCATTTAGGAGCATGCAGAACAATGATAAAAGAAAACATGCAAAGCAGAAGCGCAGTCATAAAAAGCATGCAGTGTCTGTCGAACACATAAATCAGTCTGACACAATATAGACGTGCATGCAGGTGCATGATGGCAGACTGGTGATGGCGAGACAACAACAGGTGACAGCGAGGGAAGTTCCAGCACAGACAGACTGAGGATAGTAAGGGTAGGAGTGCTAATACGCTATTTCTCTAGATGAGCTCTGAATAAACAGAGAACAGAGCCTGGTTCATACTTTGTGCATCAATTCTAAGTACGTCTGTTCACACCTAGCATTAGAATGCATCTCCAGTGAATGCTTGTGCGCACATTTCACATTGACGCTCTGCATGCAAATAATTGCATCATTTCCAATTGGCTGATGAACTAGTACAGACATGTCAAACTCAAGGCCCGCAGGCATACGTCAAGGCATACGTCAAGGCATACGTCCATTATAAAATGTAAATCGCACTCCCACCACTCGTACTACAAATCCCACAATGCACTGCAACAGCCGCCACACAGGTCAAGATACTGTCATTGGTCAAGACCTGTGCACCACCCCTCCCCCCGCTGCTTTGGTTGTTCATTGACACACTGATCAGCGGATGAACGCACAGCGACATTAAAGTCCTCCAGAAAATGTCCAAACCAAAAGTTGACTTTGAGAACAGGTGGGAGGCTACTGACAAGACACACAGGCTTACTGACAGAGGAGGTAATGTGTCCGTACTATGATGTGCTAATACCTCCCTCCCAGTCTTCAATTATGGCCCACTGGGTGATTTCAGTTTGACACCCCTGAACTAGTATGTATTTCTGCTGATGCAGATGAAGTCAGTTACACTTTATTCAGACCAAATCCAACATTGCAGCGTAAAAACAAGGGTTTTTCCATCCATTTAAAGAAGGTACTGCATTTGGGCTGTGGTGCAGCTCATATTCAACGTGACGCCAAGCTATGGTGGCCAATCCGTCAATCAGATCGGTCAAACCTCCACAGTCAGCCTTAAATGTCACTAGAAACTGAGACTATCCAGGTAGAGTTCATGGACTAAATGCTGATACTCTATCTGTTGTGTTCTGGCTTGGTTTATTTATGTACCCAGCTTCCATGTCTGTGTCTGGCTTCGAGTCTACGCTGCAAAATAGTGACAGATAAAAGTTTAATTTGGTTTGTGTCAGTGCTTTGAGAGAGACAGAGACAGCAGTGGTCGAGTGATATAGACAGTGAATGAGAGTGAGGGAGGGAGAGAGCCAGTGACTCAGAGAAATAATGATTATTAATAATCATTATTTTCGGATTGTTTCATATTAGTTACGTTGAGCACAAATCAACACACCCCCAGCGCTCCTTACACACTGATCTGGTCTGAATAGGGCCTTAAGTAGGTGATCTGGAACATATTCTCCCACACACTGCATAAAGAATGTAGTCATACGAAGCCCAGACAACCTCTGAGTGATTAGAACTCAATGCGTCCTCACACCTGTATTTAGAACTGTCTGTTTGTAATCAGACTCGTGTTAATGTCGGGTGTGAACAGCTCCTGAGTCAGTTTGAAAGAGGTCTATGTAGACCAAGGCACTGACAAATCTTGTCATCCCGCTGACGGGGGGCATGCGACGATGAAACAATGCATTTTGTCTTTAGTGAGGACTCGTTGCTGAAGACAACAGGATGAATAGCCTTCATAACGCCAATAGTGGATGCGAATGTTACACGTACTTTGCCTTTCCATGAGAAAATAAAGAGGTCAAATATAGTTCCCTCCTTCTCCTGTTTGTGAGCGTCATTAGGACGTCTCAGCATCACAAGCAAGTGCATTCAAGTCTGCACTCAACTGTCCTGACATTCCCATCAAATAAGATTCAGTTATTGGCAGCTACCTCTGCGAGCTGTGACCTACAAATGCGGCTTGAACGGGGCACAGAACTTCCGTCTCTGAAACTAAACGCTAACGCTGAAAGGATTTTTAATCTTTACATTGACCTTTGCTCTGTCGTTGAATATTTTTATATGTATTTTGACGTCGGCATCATGCTACAAAAGCCAAACCCCCGCGAGCTAGTTTTCATATCTGCACCTATTTTGTATCTGCTTGTATAAACAATAACAGTGCGTCAGCGGTGTGGAGTATTTGCCTGCGGCGGTTCAGCCTCCCTGACAGACAGACAGCACAAACCTCCTTTGTTTCATCTCAAGAACAGAAGTTGTATTGTGGTTAAGCTGTTTCGCTGCGATGGAATGTGCTGTTGAGAGAAGCCAATTGAAAACACACACCCACCTGTTTTCACTGCAGATAGCATCGCTGGTGTCATAATGACGGCTGCTAATTTTTTTGAGTGCTTGTTTTATTTATGGCATGAGATGCATTCAAACCGATGCACAGAGCAGACTAAAGAGGCTGTTTGATATTTAAACCAGACCTTTTCTCTCTTTCTTCTGATTCTTACTCACTTTATGTCTCAATTCTTGCATGTTTTTTTGTGGTGATGATGGTCTGTTCGTTCCATCCATGACCATGTTTGCTTCTAAATGATCTCATTTACATTATGGACAGTTTGGACAGGGCAGCATGACGTTTATTTAGTCTGAAAACCAGCAAACATAAAAACCAGGCGAGCGATAGTATCGCAGTACTCTGCAGAGTGAAAAACCATCCATCGCACAGGAGCTGAGACGTCGGCGGCTCTCCGTTCCAACCACGCCTCCCAAATGTCTTAAACGGCAAGCTGACGAGCGACAAACACGTAGCGATGATTGAGTCAACACTCGCCACAGCCCCGTGTTCTCGGGACTACGTTTGTGTCACAAATGCTGAGAGGTTGACTCAGGCTGACTTCATGCTCTCAGCATTTCTTAAGGATGATAAAACATGAAAATCTATGTTTACGCAATCATCAGAGAACCTTTTTTTTAATGGATAAATGACGTGCGGGTGGTCCCGAGCCTCGACTCTCCTGTTATACATTAACTATCAACATGCAGGCTGTCCTGCATGTTTCTACAGAGCACACCGGTCTAAACAAAGCATTTCACTATTTTACAATTAAATCAACATAATTCAAGTTAATGTTCATCTGAAACTGACGTGTTCAGAGAGATTATACATGATCGAACAAAACATCTTATCATTGGTCAATAAGATTCTAAATGCTGACCGTAGATGGAAGAGAATATGCATTACATTACATAAAATTTACATTTAGTCATTCAGCTGACACTTTTATCCAAAGTGACTTACAAAAAAAAGGTAAACAATCAGTGTACAGTGTGACAAGGACATGTTAGTGCAGCAATAAGTACTACTCACATAGAATCAAGTGACAGTTGTAGAGGGGGATTTAGCATGTTCGATTGTTCGGTTTTTGTTGTTGGTAGTGTTGGAGAGGAGGTCCTCTCTGAAGAGCTGGATCTTCAGGAGGTTTTTAAAGGTAGAGAGAGACGCCCTGATCTGGTAGGAACTGATAGGATGTTCCACCAACGGGGAACAACAGACGAGGAAAGTTTGGATTGCCCTGGTTAACATCATGACATTTTCTTACACATTTTCAGTATATTTCAGTTGGTTTTCTTCTAATATCCACTTGTGGCGACCGAAGCATTAAATGCATTATTTTATGGTTCTATTTAACTTAAGGCTCTTGTTTTCAGAAAGATGTGTATGTGTGTGTTTTAGCCTGAAGCAGGTATAGGACACAGGGGTGTGAACCCTCTTTAACCTCCTCTCTACATCATCTCGCGAACACATCTTGTGTTGCAGGAAGCAGCTTCGTTGCTGTGGATATTTATGGATGAATCATTTTGGTGACACCCTGACCTTTTTCTTGAGCACCGCCAACATCAGGACACTCGGACACGAGAAGAGCTGAAGTCGAGTGAGCACATTCAGGCTCCGAGAAGAAGAATCTCTGCGATGCCACGACCCCGCGGAATTGCCTCTCACTATTTTAGTGGTGAAATGAAGAAAACAGCTCTGATGGACAGTCGACAGGGCTGTTTTTAGATGTTCTGTGTTAATACATTCTTCACAGTGTTCACATTAAACTGATGTCCACACACACACACACACACACACACACTGATTGGTGGTCAGCTGTTAGTTATGCATGCTTGCTGCTTAGTGATCCCATTAATGCTGAAGGTTAACACAAGTATTTGAGCTTGTCTCCGCTTGTAAGCGTGATGAAGATGAGTATTGATACTGTCATATTTACAATTCACTTTTCAAACTGACCCCACTTAAAGCGGACTGAACTGACCCTGCCTGACACTGACACTGCACGCGTCATCGTGCTGTTATCAAAAAGACTTGATTTTACATCAGGCGGACTGTTGTAGGGACGAGGGAGCTGAGCCTGAGAAGACAAAGCTCTTGATTTTCCAGTCTAACCCTCACCTACGGTCATGAGCTTTGGGTGGTGACCAAAAGAATGAGATCTTGGATACAAGCAGCCCAAATCAGCCTCCTCTGCGAGGTGGCCAGACGTCTGGAGGGTAGCTCGGAGCAGAGCCGCTGCTCCTTCCCTTCAAAGGAGACAACTGAGGTGGTTCGGGCATCTGATTAGGATACTTTCTGGGCGCCTTCCTGTGGAGGTGTTCTGGGCACGCAGACCCAGAACCCGATCTAACCCATCTGGAAATGCCTCGGGATCCACCAGGAGTGTCACACAGTGCGTATGCCCGCCGACCAGTCAGGGTGTCCATGCTGACCCCTGTTCACTGCTGAAGGCCCCAACAATGAGCATGTGAGCGTCAGAACTGGACCATGGAGCAACGGAAGAAGGTGATGAGTCATGTTTTCTCTAACATCATGGGTGGCCAGGTGTGTGTGCATTGAGAACACATGGCACCAGGATGCACTATGTGAAGAAGGCAGTGTGATGCGTTGGGTTCATCAGCAGCTACCCTCACTAATGAAAGGTCTGAATCTGCATAAAGGTCTGCCTAATATCTACACATAAACTCTAAAACCTGTGCCAAGATTTGCATCAAATAAACATCATACATGATATGTGTGCCATTGGTTTATCAGTCAACACAACCACTTTTATGACCAGTTGAGAAAAGACAACAAAACAGCAGCAGCCGAGTGAAATCAGCACAAAGAGATTGTTACAAAACTCAAGACCGAAGCTCCGTGTAACAATCAGGAAGCCTTACTTTATTCCTCATTCATTCGCAACTCTATCTCATAAATCAGCTGACACTGGGCGTGAACTTTTAAACCAACCACATTTTGCCACGATCTCCATCAGCCAGTCACGTCGCTGCTGTCAAAAGTTTAAATCTGCTCTCCTCTTTCTGTTTGTTCAGTCAAAAATGAAGTCCCTGAAACAGAAGTACGGCAGGGATCACACACACACACACACACACACACGATAATGGGACATTTGAAACCATTTACAAGCAAATAAGTAATGCAGTCTACCATAAAGCAATCATCCAGATATTTTATGTTCACCTGACAGTCAGAAACAGACCCTTTTTATTACAAAACTAACACAACAACAAACTGCCTCACCAACTTGCAGCTTCTCGCTCTCTCCAACTGAAGATGCCACGTTAGATATGTCAGGGAAAGATGTGAGGGAGGACAGAGAGAGGAAATGATGTTTTCAGTGAAACGGGACCCACAGCTGCATCAACCGCCGGCTGGACTTCACAGCTCTGTGGTGTCTTTAGGTTGTATTTGCATTTGCATGCACCGTTCAAGTAAAGAGGGTGCACAGTAAGCTCTGCCAGCGCAGCAGTGTGTTACAGCAAGACCTATTTCCTCCTTACAACAAAGAGTTTGAACAACATCTTATTCAACCTGCATTAGTCTGCGTTTAAACTGTGCTAAGATCAGCCAAACTAAATCAGTAATCATTTGCTTTTGCATCGCTTGCTTTTTTTTATTTATTTAAATGATAGACTGCAGGTTATTATTATAATTTAATTTATTTATAAATATGTCGCACAGCAAACCTTTCAGGGATTTTCAGCCTCGCTGACTGAGTGGAAATTACTGTCTCCTTCTCTCCATGATTAGAACATTATTCATGATACAGATGAAGATAACAGATCACAGAAAGAAAAATATGTCCCATTAATGAAGACAGGGATTTTTTGTTTTTTTGTATGGGCCGACACACACAGCACAGCCGACACACACGGCACAGGTCCTCAGATGGTAAATCAGAAATCTAAAACCAAATACTTGACTCGGTTCTGTTATTTATATATTTCAGTCTCAAAGTGCAGTGGTGTTGTGATGTGGTTTCAGATCAGTTAGATCAGCTTCAGAGTCACTAACAGATTCCAACAAAGGCTGCCTCTTCAGAGATCTCTCCTCACTCCTCACTGATATGGAGGATTTTCTTACACAGAACTTACTCGCCGTACTCGTTCTGAATTTTGTGGAGCTCAGAAATTGGTCAGTTATTTTTCCAATTCATTGGAATTGTTGCTACAAACAGACACCCACCCACAGGACTATACCACAGTCCAGTTTCTTCATTACAAACCTCGCATTAGAAAACAAAGTCATCTTTTGTCAGAGTTCCTGTTTAAGTCGTGACTCATCTGGTTAAAAGCCTTAGAGACATCGCGTCCAGTGCTGTTTATCTTCATTGTTTATCTAATGCTCCTGTTTTCTTTATAGTCAGCCCGCAGTGTGGTAATGTGTACCTATGACTGACATGAAATTAACAGTTTTCAGCAGTCACCTTACAATGCTACAGGGAGAGGAGTTTCATACTCAGAACTTGTGTTTTGGGGTAATTACATATCTTTTCATTTTTTGAAACTTTAATTACATTTAGAGGTCGTCAGAGCACTGGAGAGAGAGGACTGCTATTTTTATGCACCCCATCCCACTCACACACTGTAAACTACATGTCTGTAACTATACAGTGACAGCCATTCGCTCTCACCATAACGCATTTGGTCCTGGGACCCATGTTGCATACCTCAGGCCATTGTCTAAACAGGAAAAGAAGTTTGAGTCAGTAGTCCTTTGTAGTGCATAACTTTGTCGGGCAGCTGGCCAAATCTTCTCGGTGTAACAGCTCTGCAGTGAGCGGGCGGAGGAGGAGGAGGAGGAGGAGGAGGAGGAGCTGAGATTCGACTTGTGGATCCTGATCTAATGACACGCTGCTTCACTGGCTCTGTTTACATTGTGCTGAGGATTCTGTTCTCAACCTGGTTTGACTCAAGTTCAACCCTGTTGACTCACGGCACAGTACTTGCTGCACCGTGTGGACAAATCATTGTTCAGTATTTATTTATAATTACTGTCAGGCACTTTGTGTGTTTATAGATATTTATTTATGTTTGATGTATTTCACTCAGTGTGAATGTATAATTTTCATGAAGGACAGGAACAGTAACACAATATGGACGAATCAAGACATGAGAGGTGTAGTATATTATCTCAGTATTGTGAATTATTATTTAAAGGCACAGAATGAATGACCCTGCTGTGAACTGTTTATTCATATGTAAATGTAAAGATTCTGTTAATGACATTTTTGCCAACCTTGAGAAACCAACAAACTGCCTACAAACCGTCCAGAGTTTGAAGATGGTATGTCTGAGCTGTAGATTTGCTCCATGGCATTGGTTTGCCAATAATGCATACGCACATATTACAGAACGTAATATTTTGAATCTGCAGGAGAGTCGAGGGCAAATGAGGAATCATGAATCTGGAGAGTCTAGGGTTTCAGTTGTCTGGCTCCAGTTACACTCGTCATTTCAAGTATCTGACATGTGGACGAAATCCAGATGCAGTGTAGTTTATGACACTTTTGTTAGACTTAATATGTCTCTGTTGGCCTGATCACAAATCTCGATGCAATCTTGGTCTTCCAGCAAATCAATAGTAGACCCTACTCAAAACCAGAGGAGCGTAGTTATTGCAGCAGTTTAACAGTTAACAGTTCAGGTAGGAATAAACTAAACACACGGATGGCACACATGGACAAGTTAAATCATCAACCTGCTCTTCTTCACCTGTACAGATGAGTCTGAACAATACAGATCATCTGACGCTTGGGCTGATCATGGATCAGATTCATGTTTGTGTACAGGTATATGCATATGAATGCACAATCTGTAGGCAAGGGACATGGATTTTGGCTTTGGAAGCATCCTGGCCTGTAGTCTGAACAGTACTGACCAATCATGTTTGAGCGGGCCTTGGTTGCATGCAGGTAAACAGTCCGTGCGAAGAGCGAAAGTGGCGAAACACACCAGCTATCGTTTGACAACGATTTAGCGTCTTTATTTATCTGCATTCATATGTAAATATCTACTCGTAGAGATTAGCAGAAATGTGTCTTTCTCGTCATTCTCGCGTATCACGTTACAAATTGGACCTCAGAGGAAGTCTTGGCCCAGATATCTCTTATCTGTTTTCCAGATACACTGAAAGACCAGAAACACTGGCTGTTGCCCCCAAAGGCTAAAACGTGTTCAGACAATTGTCGATGGCTTCTCAGATTGGGATCAGATAAACACTACGACAGACGTTTCGCACACTTACGTTTAATGACCGACACACCAGATGTCTTGAAGAAAGGGATCAGATCAGATCCGACCAAGACACATGATGCGAATACAGTAAATGTGCCTGGAGTCGGTTCACATAGAAAAGTTGCAAGAGTGATACCTGCAACTGTAACCCACATTTCATTAAGAAATATGGAGACTGTTAGTCCTGTTAGGTAGTTGTTCCAGAGTATTAAAGATCTATTATGAGCCATGAATATGTTCCTCTTTACTAGAGACACATTATGAGAATGAGCTGGCAGCTACATCTTTTCCATATCTTTTGTACTATTTTAGGGCAGGCTTTAGGCACATGACAACACGGAGCTTCACATCACAGGATATGAAAAAAGAAATGTCTCACAGGAACAATGTAGGTTGACTGGGTCTTGAAGCGGAGTATACACAGGATTATTCCTTTGGTTATGTAAACGTAGTCGCTGTAGAGACAGGCCAGTGTTAGATCTGACACACACAGCTTCTGGCAAAAGGAAGACACTTGTGGAACATCCGGCAGTTTCCTTCTCCGAAAACCCTTGTGTTTTGACAAGAAATTCTTTCTGTGAGCCACTGTTTGAAATGTAGGATTGTGTACACAATGTGAGTCTGAACGCCTGCACCCCTCTGCTGCTGACACATGGGCTCAGGAGCCGCGCTCGCCGTACGGCCACATGTGTCTCTGCAGTCGTCGATTGGTTACTGTTTGCACCGACCCTGCAGTTGAGTTTATTTCGACATGGAAATGATTGTGTGAGAGTGACATTGACACTGAGCAACGTTATCATGTTTGCTGAGTACGCCGAGGCTTATCAGCGCTGCAGTGCCTTGTAATGAACACTAAATAAAATCCATCAATGCCAGTGAGCGAGCAAAAGTTTCACAGGCTCTTCTGCTGTGGGTCTGATTTTGATTAAATGTGCTTCAGCAGGGGACAACTTTGTCCATATGAGAAGGATGTTCCACTGTTTCCAAACTAAGAAAATAAAAGTACGTAATCCAAAACAAAACTCCTCCTGAGACCTCAGAGTCTATATTGTACAAATATTTCTAATTAGAAACAGTTAGGACATGTGGTTTGCTCCATCCAAAAAAAAAAAAAGAAAAGAAAAAAGAAGAATTTGTAAGCTCACATTTGTGTTGGACACGGTTGAGGAATACATTATGTGGTGTTCTTATTTTTATATCACACCTCATAAATCCCCTGCAAACTATGCGAATCACATGGGCAGCTGTGCCCAGAGTCCGCTGCAGCCCGATGAGCCCTCTGACCACACCAGATGCCTCAACTCTGAGGGCCAATTTGTCAGTGTTGCCCTGAGGAAGCGGCCGTGGGCTATTTTGAGCTCACAACACAGCACAATGAGAATGAACTGATCCGCAAGACCAGGACCGCCGCTAGCCAATTTGTTGCCCTAAGCGTAATTGCTTTGTGGTGAGAAGTTTGAACCGACTTCAGGGTTAACCCTGTGTCACTTCCCACAGCAGTGAAATGACACACGGGAGCTCTTGACCTTTTGTTTAATCGTGTACTGCGACCTACACTGTTCATATCTTTGTAACCAAACTTCTACCGCTAACCTGCTCTGTTGCTGCTCCACACACACACACACACACACACACACACATTTACTCCGCTAGTCCCCTTGAGAAGAAAACTTAAGATGTTATGTGTAGTTGGTTCCTGATATGTGATCCCTTACATAACTGGTTAAGTGGATAATATACAATATGTACAGAGCTATGTGTGTATGTATGAATGTGTTCATACTTTCATAATCTCACTCCAGTTGTCCAGAGTTGTGTTTTTGAGTCAGAATCCAAGAGTTTATTCCTCATCAAAAATGACAAAACAGTCCATTGTGATTTTATGAAAGGATTAGATCAAACTAAATCTTTGTATTCTGAGGTTTAGTTAAAGCAGCAGTAACTCTGTGTGTGTGTGTGTGTGTGTGTGTGTGTGTGTGTGTGTGTGTTCAGCTCGTAGTGTGACTCACAAAGCTTGCCAAAGAGCTCCGCTCCCAGCACGGCGTAGATGAAGAGGAAGAATGTGAAGAGTACCTGAAATCAAAAGAATCAAAATCCATGTTAGATCAGCGGCACAACAAACAATAAACAATCGAAGACCTTTAATAAGAGATAGACGTTCACTTAGAATGAACACTGTGTTCATTTCCCGTTCCACTGGTGATGCAAACTCAACACTTCCTCCATCTGTGGACTACGGGCGAGAGCTATGCATGGGACAGGAGATAAATGTGATAAATGTGCTGTTTTGAATGTCTATTCTTGTTGTTATGTTGTGGTGTTTCTATGTATCTTTGTATCTATGTATGTATGTTTGAGGCTCTGTACAGACTGCGGTAACAAGTTTCCTTGTAAGGACAATCAAAGTATCTATCTATCTGTGGAGAACTGTCAAATATTCCTTTAAATGATCAGACATTGAGAAATACTGCTGTAAAAAAAACTGCAGAGTTTAAACTGAGTTTCATGACGGCCCTATCTGATTTATTTTTTTTATCTACTCATTAATATGCAGATTTAATAATAAAAGTGACTGAAGTGTGTACACAGAATCTGCAGACATTTATATATCCACCAATCACACCAAACAAATCCCTTACATGTGAAAACCTGTTTCTAATTCACTTTACATTTATGATGACTCAGACAAACAAACAACGGTGTCTGTGATAATGTCTTGATAATGCAGACACGTCAAACTCACGGGATAATTTCATACGGACTGCTCATACCACGTATCCCACAATGCACTGCAACAGCCGCCACACAGGTCAAGATACTGTCATTGGTCAAGACCTGTGCACCACCCCTCCCCCCGCTGCTTTGGTTGTTCATTGACACACTGATCAGCGGTCAGCGGGTGAACGCACAGTGACATTAAAGTCCTCCAGAAAATGTCCAAACCAAAAGTTGACTTTGAGAACAGGTGGGAGGCTACTGACAAGACACACAGGCTTACTGACAGAGGAGGTAATGTGTCCGTACTATGATGCGCTAATTCTTTTAGAAACCTACTCTTGTCTTATGAGGTTTGCATTGCTAGGCGCCAGACTACATCACTGAACTCTTTATTATCCAAAAAGGCCTCTCAGATCTGCTGGGTTAGGCCTGCTAACTGTTCCTGAGTGCAGGTTAAAGTCAAACGTGATTGGTTGATTCAATTTAATTTAGCTTTAGCAGCTTTAAGGCCACCTCCACAATAAATATGATGATGAAGATGAGTTTTCCTGATATTTTAAGAATGTTTTATACAGTTCTCTGTCTGTGTTATGTATTCAAAGATGGTCAAAATGGTTACAAGTTTGCACCAAATCTGTGTAACAAATGGTATCAACCTAAAAATGGCTACAATAACTTATGAGACATATACTGGCATATACTGTTGACCTGCTATCTCCCACAACAACAATAAGGTAGGGAGGGGTGGAGTAGAAGAGGGTTGGAGCCAGGCCTTGTCCTGACTGATTATTATTCTCCCGCTCTCCATCCAAATGTATTCCCACATAAACACAAAGTCTGTCCTCTTATCTGGAATACGGTCATCGAGGTATAGCCGATGTTATCAAAGTTGACGGCTCCCCTGTGAGGGTTGTGATTCCAGGTGCGACAGACGTTGTAGTACATGTGCCAGTTAATACACGCGTCAGCACTGACACCACCGACCGTCAGGAAGGAGTGATTTGAAGCTGCAGCGTGGTGGGGAGCAGCCAGTGAGCAGAGTTTCCCATTCTCTCTGGAAGGTGGTACATCACTGCAGCGCCACGTCCCGCGCTTGTCATCAGGTGAACAGAATCTTTCACCGTGCTCGGGTTTGTAGAATAAACTTATGGACACATTGTACTTCCTGCATGGAATTAGAAAAACTGCTTATATGGACTAGAATTGATCAACTATAGATATCAATATATAGGTTTTAGATTTGTCTTTGTGCTGTTTACATACAGCAGCTCGTATGGTGAGAAGTAAAGTGGTTGCCAATCTGGCAACCAGGCATCAGCTTTTGGTTGCTCAAACTAAATATATGGTAGCCATTCTTAGTTTAGTTTTAGTTACCTTATATTTTGAGTAATAACAATACTCTGCCATCAGCTTAACAATGAAAATGTGGCATAAAACAATGTTTAAAAGCTTTACTAGTTTGTGTTTTATCTCATAGTTTACACAATTTGAATCTTAAGTGTCCCTAAAAATGAATTTGACACAAGTAAACAGACCAACGCACATGCAGCACTGTCTGGTTCTGGTCCAAAAACCTTCAAATTAAACCCAGACTGCAAGTATGTGGTTGTTGTTTTTTTTTGACTCCACTGACACTGAGGAAACAACCCTCTATTTTCCTGCAAGGGAAACATTTTGCTACCTACAACACATTTGTTGAGTGTGATAGTTCATTCTCTAGTTTAAACTCTACTAAAGTCCATGATCAATTCCTAGTTCGGCACAAAGAGTTTGGTTCCTGCTAATGCCGACTAACGCCTCATTCCCAACTTCAAACTAGGACACTATAGGAACTGTTTTGCACTTGCAAGGCTAGTCAAGTCAAGTCAAGTTAAGAACAGTTAATGTCTAGCCAGGCATTGGCCTTGTTAGACTTTCAAAAGTTTGCTGAGAAGAATTTAAGTTTAAATTTAATCAGTGCATAATCTAACATGCATGAAATAAGTAACGTAACATGTTAATGCAAATTATTCAACTTAGAAGAAGAACAGAAGAAGTCCAAAGACCAAAACGCTGACTTTTGGTCATGAACAGAGGCCACCTGGATGAAACTTGTTTGACACATTATACCAGACCAAGTTTCATTATTGATGAGTTGGGAGTGAGAACGGGCTGAAGACTGTTTGATTGATTACACAAAGTGGACCTTGAGTTAACCTCCTGGGGTCTTATCAATTGCATTTGCAATTGTGGCCGATTGCTTGGACCCCAGAGGATTGGATTAGGGTGAATCCTAACCCCTAACCCTTGTAAATAGTGTTTCCAAGAACAAGAATGAACAGTCAAGCTCAGCTTCTAAGCCAACAGTTTTAGGATAAGGATCGTCTGGTTCAGGGTAGGACCAGTGTGGATCTGTGGGTTATCCCTAAAGGTCAGGTCATACTTTGATTGATAAATGTTGGATATGGAAGTGCTATATATAAATAATTATTGCTACTGTTATTATGACATCACTGCTTATGTACTTGCATTCACGTGTATGAAACTTATGAAAACACACCGACACACACACCTAATTAAAACAATGTATTAGCCATTTCACTTGGTGATTTAAGGGGGGGCCTTACGGAACAATACATTCAATATATATATATAAAGCAAAATCAACTCATTATTCATGACTCACTCGTGAACTTGTTATTAGAGAAAAACCACCAACGTGCACCTGCAAACAACTAACTTGTATGGCAAATATTACAAAGTGGTTGATCCAGTTTTGAACAAATATTCCAGCCTATGTGTATTTAACATAAGAACTAATAAATGAAGAGATTCTATCAGCTGTCAATGAATGAACAAACCCTAACATAATGTATCAAGGACACACCTGCCAGGCTCTGTCATCTGATGGGGCTCTTTGTTGTTTGGGATCCGGATGGAGGGAGCGAGTCAGATCAGACGGAAGAGTGTAATGAAGAAAAAACAGTAAATAACAGTGAATACTGAGAACTTATAAAAGCACAGTTTGTGAGATTTACAGTATATATGTAGATTTATATAGTTGCAATACGACTAGAAAGGAAAGTGATGTGACCTCCACCTGTGCTACCCAGTGCAGCCTCTCACAAGTTAGCAGAATGCAGCAGAAGTGAAAACATGAAGCCGAACAGCAAAGAGAGAAGACAGCAACAAAAAACAGATGGAACTGTACTGAACCAGTGAGTATCAGCCTGTTTCAGTCACAGTGTCACAGGGGCAATTTCACTGCCTTTCATTTTATTAAAAGTTAAATACATGTCCCACAGTGTTTCATATCCCCTAGGTTACCCCTGATAATTACACCCTCTGTAACCTTGAAATATGTTTCCCTGAGGGCAAAGACAAATAATAATCAGCCCAAATGCCATCTTAGTTTTCACTAAAACAAGGTCATGTGAGGGGCTTCCCATGAAACACTGGAAAGTAGTTGTGGTCAGTCAAAGCTTGTAGGGGGCCAGCTGACTTGTTTGATGCCACAATTTAATTTCCAGCCTCCTGACATTAAGAATTTCCATGATTTCAGCCTCCACGTCCATACCAGTTGACAAGTGAAAATGACGTCTGCTATAATTGATATTGTGAAATGAGTAACTGCTTCTTCAGTTTTCTACCATGACAGATGAGGTGGTGATGCTGTGGTCCTCTCTCTGGGTTTGTTGTGCTGTCATGACGAAATGGAGGACCGCAGAACTGGCAGAGTGAATGACTCCCAGTACATCTAACAGTCCATTGAGCCCACTGTCACTGTCGGTGATATATGGTTTCTGAAGAGCCTGGCATACACACACACACACCCTGGATCCTTGATGTGTTGGCCTCTTTAATGTCGTTTGAGAAATTCCTTTTTAGTGTCACTCTTTGACGGACTTATTCCTAGCTGAGTCACTGGTGATCATAATGAGAAGGCGTGGACGGGGCGAGCAACGCGTACACTTCACTCGCTTCTTGTTTGAGTTTCAGTGGCAGAAAGTCAACATCTCTGAATAGAAGTCCACTGAACCAGCACAGACACTAAATGAATTCATTGATCTGAGTTCAAAAGAAACAATTTGAAATAAATCGACATTCAGTGAGTGACACGGCGGTAGTTGTAGCTGATAAGCTGAAAGACATTTTCATCGGCAACCTCTGTGGTTCCACCTTGCCGCTACTTTAATAAAAATAGCAGCTATTTAATGTCATGTGGTTATAAACTTTACTCTAAAGGTAATGTGCAGCACTCACAAATCCCTCAAAATTCTGCTTCATTTCTTATTTTTATCATAACAGGATATTTTACATGTTATCATGACATATCACGTTTTCTTGTTAAAAGAAGGACTGAGTGAAAACAAACCGTTCTTGTTATAACATTATTATCTTGTATGTTGTCATATAGGTGTTAAAAAGATCCATCATGACACTGTAGTCCATAGCAGTCGTATCACATGAGCGCTCTGCACGTGGTTTCTTTTAGTGTATTATGGGTTGCTTGTTTTGTGTGTGTAATCTTTGTGTGTGTGTATTTAGTATCAGTCATAGCCAGTGCCAGGACTACAGCTGGGTATTTGTCCAGGCTGTGTTGGCATTGATCTACCACACCACAGATGTTATATCTGACAAGAATGGACATCTCAGGGTCTCTGACCTGCTGTCTCAGACTTAAGGCCTGTCTTTCCTGACCATGACCTTTATGTAAAGTCTTCAGTGCAGAGATCATCACATCCATCACCCCTCCATCTTCACCCAGACAGAAACGGAGCACTGCTCGGGATGTTCCTTTTCCTACCTGCAAGTTTTTTTATTGTTTTTAATTCAAACAAAAACATATTGAGCTAAAAACCCCTTTTACAATGTGACGTCTGTCTGTCTGAGCTGTGACAGACCTGTGTTCTCGCCATGCAGGCTCCAGCCCCTGTGCGACCCTGCACAGTAAGTATAGACAGAGTAATGGATGGATTTTGAATAAAAAAATTAAAAAAACACACTGAAACCACATTTAAGAATGTTGTTTTAACACCGTATGGAGCGTTCTTGTTATAATAAACCAAATTATCAGAAGGTTTATTCTCACATATATTAGTTTTGTGAAATAATGAGAAGGCTTCTTAATGTAACAAGTGCTATGCTGTGATAACAAGACTCAAGAATCATTAGGTCATAGTAACATAAATATAGATTGTTGTAATGTGAAAATGATCGTGTAGAATTTCTTTAAAGCACATTAAAATGGACTTTCCTGTCCTGTCCATTGGCCCACTGATTCCCACTGAAGATGTGAATGTTTAGATTCATGGCTATGATTATATTAACTTTTAATTAAGTACTTTACTGTGACATCTGGGTATTGTAGTTTCCAGTTACTCAAACAGGAGTAAAATACTGAATTTGTTGGAGACTATATTCAGTGGCAGATTAACCCCTTGGGAGTATTTACAGCAGCAAGGTTTCAGCTATCTGCCTCGGGTCAGCCTGTCCTGGAAAGTAGCTATGAAAGACAGACAGTCTGATGAGGAATGTCTCAATGGCTCAATTCCAAGAGAAAAAAAAATGTGAAGAATTTCTTTCATAGATTTTTCAGATTCATAACTGCAGTACACCTTTGAGCCACAAGAGGGCGCACACTATTTCTACCGCACTCATCATTTACGGCATAATAACGAACTGATTCTGCAACCAGCCACAATAAATAGAAGCTTGGTTAATAAAAAAGCAGTTGAAGACCAGACATTAGCCACACTACTACCTTTGAGGGAAGCCAGCATGAACGTCCAGCCAACCCACTGATTACGGTACAGACGGTAGGGTCGAGGAATCAGGTGAAGATAAAATGTAATACCAATACTATTTTTTGAAATATGTTTTTGTTAATTGTTCTAATCCAAACCAGGAAACATAACCCATGTATGCAGTGAAAGTGAGAGTTCTAGCCATGGAGAAACAGCTCCACAGTATTAGAGAAAAGTACATTCTGCATGCCACTGTAGACATAGCACAGTCGTTCATGAAAAGTTATATATTTATATATGACATTTTAATCTAGCTCAGTGAGAGCACAAATGTCTCAGATGGTGCAAATTTGTTGGTTTATTTAAGGTACGTGTTCCAAAATGTATTTATTTATGTGATTGATTATTTCTACTGGTATGACAGATGAACAGATATTGGATGTACTGATAATTATGTGATTACAAAGCGCACACTTGAATGGGGCAATTGTCAAGACATAGCTTGCTGATGGAGCTTGGAAATATGACGGGTAGAAAAAGTTAAAGTAAAATTTCATATATTGACAAGTGCAGGCATGTATATGAATACCCTCCAATCTTGACAACATACTGAAAGAAGTTATCGGTGGTGTGAACTTTATTAGAGGCAGTGCACTCAACAGTCAGCTTTTAATCAAATGTGAACTGACACTTCATGATTTTCTTCATACTGTAAGAAGTGCCTCATTGCCAATTTGTTCACTGATGACTGGCCTCACACATTGTTGTATCTGGCGTATCTTTTCATCTTCCAGCGAACTGAATTTGAATAAAGCTGATGGCCAAACCCAAGCCACTGTGTTTTTTCACTGTGGTACAGCACATTAAAGAAAATGATGCCACTGACCGAGATTTGACTTGACTACAGACACACCTAGTTGCACTCATTGATGACTTTGATCACTATTTTTTCAACGGAGAGGTATGACATTTTGAGTAACAAATGGTGAATCCCTTTTGACTTTGAAGCTCAAGGGTCATTGCTGGGGCTGGAACCAACTTCTGCAGAATAAATAGAGTTATAACTTATAACTAACCCTAACATTGACTCTAATTTGAAAGGCTAGTGTATGTTCCGTTTGGTCCACTTCCTCCAATCCACATGTTGAGCCACCATGTTTCTACAGTAGCTCGGAATGGACAGTGGTGAACACTGGCTCTAGATATGACCTTTCGTGTTGTTTGCGAGTTTCACACCAATCATAGTTTCTGTTTCATGCAAATAAGTCTGATCTGTATTCAGTGGTTTTAAATTGAACTGAACCATCGTGTTCACTGTTTTTTTGTGGTGTAATGTGAGCTAAAACAAGTGTTGAAATCAGAAAATGAAAATGATTAGCTTTACTGACCCCTCAATGGGGAAATTCTTTTTTCAGTGATGATGGGAGGCTTAAAGTGGGTGCTGGATGATAGTTCAGCACAAAGGGAAGACAGCATTACATATTGCCTTGTTATTGCCATGTTGTAGCAACGATATTATTAGAAGTGAAGTGAAGTGAAGTGAAGTAGAGTCATGTGAAGTGAACTGAGAACTTAATTGAAGTGAAATGAAGTGAAGTGAGGAGCATCCGTGACGGAGTCCTCCAAAATGCCGTTAGATAAACAGTGTGTTTGCATGCACTTCAATAAATGGATTACACGCTTTCTCTACCAAACTGATTCCTTAAATGTCACATGAACGAGAAACCTGGTTTTCATGATCAAGGTACGGGATGAGAAAAACATGATTACGCCAGGTACCTGGAGAAGCTTTCTAAAGTCAAAAGAGTCAAAAAATGATCTGTGGATTTTGTCCTCCATCATATGGACAATATGATTACAGCTGTCAGGACTGCTTGAAGAAAGACGTGGTCCCACTGTATCCTCTAACATGACAGTTGGGCTTGTGGCTATTTGATTTTAATTCTCTGTTAAATCTGAAATGTCTGGAGAAATACACATATAAATATAATACTGGTGTCTGTGATGGGAGTATTTACATGATATCTATGGTTAACTTTATATAGCAGAAAATCATGGATCTGCCTTTTTAACCTCTATTCTCACTTAGCTACTTGTAGAACAATAATCCATGTACTGTATCTGGGAAACCAGCTGGATTGTTTGCTTTAAAGATATACCGTAATAAAGAGCCATTTTCAGATTTTTAACATTCTCTCACCTTGTCAGAGCACATGCACAAGTCCTTCTCAAACACTGGGCCTATTATAAAATATGCAATCAGTTTGGATTGGCTTCTAGCCAGCAGGCAACTCATCAGGGTGAATTTTTCCATTGCGTTCCCATCCATGTGCTTACAGGTCTGTCCACTGGCTAGTGCTGTTGCTACTCTGTCAGAGCTACCTTGACTTTCAGTCAGTGTGTGCCATCCACAGCAGCACATTTTTATCTCACAGAGAACATTTAAACAGAGTTTGGGAGCAGGATTCTTTCCACACAATTTCCATGTGAAATACTAGATCATTTCAGGTCTGGCTTTATTTTCACCCTCATGTTACCAACACATTTAACATACAAGGGCTACTGACTGAATAAACTACCATTAGTGCAAAATGTCCACTTATTTCTTCTCAAAACATTATTAGTTATGTAATTAACGTCATCTGGGAACAACAACATTATGCAGCCTCGGTTACATTGGTGGTTTTTCCCACACACCACGTCCTGATCGTGCTCTGACAGCGTGTCAATCAAATGCATGATGTACAGTTTTTACAGTATTATCTTGTTTAATAGAACATAAACATTTACTTTGATAGTCATAAAACATTTTTTTGTAAAATTCTACCTCACCTTACAAAGAATAGTGTTTAGGGTTGTCGACAGAGCACATGACATGACTGATAAAGAGCCCTAACCCTCCTGATGTGACACTTTAAACTAGAACTCATGGAAAACTTGACATCCATTAGTTGTTTGCTTGGTATTTTTAAAAGGCACTAATGAAACAGAAAGCAATGAAGTCATTAGGAACCAAACAGAGTGAAAAATTGGAATGATACAATAAAGTGTAGTATGACAAATAGCATGCCTCTGGGATCTGCGGGTTCCCCAGTTGGTAGGATGAGGATTAAAGAGGTTACAAGTCAAAGAGGTTACGCACCACTGTACTACACCATGTGAGATAACAGATAATAGTGGTGATAAATATAACTGAACCTGAATGACATCTGGAACCCCCTCTGGGATCCCAGGAGTGTATTCGAAAACCTCTGGAATGCCCTCAAGGATCCCTCGAGGAATATAATGAAAAACAAATGTGTCGCTTTGGTAACAGTTTATCTGGATAGTCCGCCTGCAGTCTTAGTTGAGGTTCAACATCCGTTTTCTGTTATCACACCACTACCAGTGTGCTTAAGGTTCAGTTTGGTTTAGACCCAACAAACCTGTTGGTTAGGGTATGTTCATGAATTGTCACAATCTGTCAGAGAAACTGGTGAAATGTTACAAATACTCCCTTGGCAAACTGATGACGTTTTTGTTGATGTTTCATTAATTTTATGAATTAATTTGTATTTTATGAGAAGATTGTGGTCATGTCTGCTGCTGCGTCCTAAATTGATTAAATTAATTGAACACCCCTCAATGTTCTTAAATAGAATAACAAATACTATTAAAATGTCAAATTTCAACCAAGGTTTATCTCTTAAAATCAGTGGCACTGGTAAATTACTACAATCAAGTCCATGGACGCCGATCGGCCGGTCTCCATTTGGAATCCCCAACACTTGTATTCCATGCATATCTTCTGTCCCTGGCATCCTGCTGGCCAATGTACAGGCGCTGGATGATGGGCTGGAAGGTCTTTGTACCCAGGCTGGTTTCCAGCTGGATATTGGGAGCTGTGGTGTAATTTTTGCCAAAACATAGTTGGATCATTGGTGCTGGACGGTGCCATTCAGCAGCGCCAACATGAATGCACTGCTTAGAGGCCCTGAAGGAGCGTCTAAGTGACGACACTGCCTGACACTACATAGAATACTTTTTTTCCCGTTATTATTACTACTATTTCTAATTAAACAAATTGTTGGGGGTTAGGCTTACGCAAATGCATTTCACTATGATTGTACCTATATGATTATATGTGACAGTTAAACTGAATTTAAAGCAACATTGTGTAGATCCCAGTGTAATCCCACTGTGGTAAACATGTTCAGCTGTACACGTGTATTTGTTCTGATTATTACTTGTGATCAAAAACTAGCAACAACTTTGCTAACAGCCAAAAATCAAGCAAGGTCAGCAACACAAGACATAGCAGCCAGCTAATATTACTTACAGTACAACAGCAGTCAGCCCAGCTCGGCGTCTGTCTTTCAGCCTTTTATTTCACCAAGCTCTCACCAACCACTAAAAGTCAGTCCCACATTTACTGTTGTCCGGCAGCTTCTTGCTCGGTCACTCTCTCCTTCTGTCATTATGTCCATAGGGGCTGCTGAGCCTGGTTACATTGTCCACTTGCCCAGCATTCTTTCTGCAATGACACCGGCTCCACCACCTGTCAGTATTGGCCCACACGCCGGGCCTGAAAACTCCTCTTCCTGGTGGACCAAAACCTCTGTGGTACAAAAACTAACACTGACCCGGTGCTCTGAGCTCACAGTCCGGGTTTCCTGGCTAACAAACTGAGCTAACATTACATTACAGCAGCTACAGATCGCAGTTTACTTTACTGTCCATCAGGAAACTCAAGCAGAGTCTTTAACAACTCTTTTGTTCATGTGAAATGTGTGCCACGTTAACCAAACAACCAATGATATAATTTGTCTTACAGTACTATGCAGTATTATTGTGTATAGCCTACATGTGCACATGAACTGAAGATGTGTAGAAGAAACATGTTCTCCCTCATTTCTGTTCAAACAGAGAACAAAAAGACAAGCCACAAGCCTCAGTGTTTCAGAGTCAGAGCCATGTTCTGATTAGCTGCAGTGCTGGCAGGTTCCACTGAAGTCTGTTCAATCTGCGATCCCAGTGAACACAAAGACTCAATCCAGCCTTATTAAAGCCACTCGTTGCCATGCACATCTGCCTGTTTAGCTCTAAAAGCATCTCAAATGAAGACTAAGTGATTTTATAATACACTCTGTATGTTTTCATTTGGGCTCTTGACAAGCTGTCATAATTAGACGGCTACAACGAGAAGCAGGCAGTTTTGCAGGCGCTCAATTCAATAAAAGAACTTCTCCATCTTCCTGCGAGACGTTTCTTCTCCTGGGAAGGTTTGGAGGCCCGGCTCTTGTCATTTCACCAGCTCTTTGGTGATAAATGAGAGAGATAATGTGTATTAAGCATGTCCAGTTCCTCAGAAAGCTCTCTGTAAGAAGCCTTACTGGATAAAGGGTGTTCCTGCTCTTTATCAAAGCTATTCCCTCTGCAGAGCCCCGTCAGAGAGGCCATAAAATGCTGTCTCTGCCCTCCTTCTCTTTTGCTCTCTCACTTCATTTTGGACAGTTAACCAAAGATACTATTTTTGTTCAGCAAAATGACATGAGGGAGGACATATTTACTCCATTTAATCATGGGAAGAAGCAGGGGACATGGAAAACATTTCAGAACCATAAAAACTTACTCATTAATTCTTTTCATTCATTTTTAAACAAAACTTAAAGTGAAATCATGAAATAATTAACAGTTACTTCCCACCACATAACGTCATCCTTCATTTTAATGCATTACTGAACCCAATACTCACACCCCAGTACTCGTCAGCTGAGTGTCTCCTCTGCTCTCCTGCTTCTTCTCTGCTGCAACTGCTGATTTGACTCCTGATTCATGGTTTATCAGGACTTTTCATGTGACTTCCCTTCTTACTTTTAATGGATGCAACTTGAGACTGAATACAAAATACACGTGGAAGCATGAAAACTCCCCAGTGAAAGTAAAACGGATTGAACAGAAGCACAATAGACTATGGCAGGGAATTCATGGAAGAAGATGGAGGATAGCTTTGGTCCACTGAGGTGAACATAAACAGGAGAGTCGAGGCTCAGAACCACGAGCACGTCCTTAGAACCATTTATAAAAAAAAAACGCAATGACTGTGTAAACATATATTTTCATTTCTGGTGCTAAATGTGTCTCATTACAGTGTTTTAGGTTCATTTTGTGAGCTAGTTTCTGAGTTTTTTCTCCTGGAAAAAAAAAAAATTGCAAATTTTCATCAGACAGCAATAATATGTTACTAGGCTGATGGGAAAGTGGGAACAGGTGGGTGGGGGTGGTTAAGTTGTGGAGGAATGGTGTGAACACAGAGGTCACTGCAGGACAGGTGAACAAAGAACAGGAAAAATCTAAGTCTAGGAAGTGGCTGACATTGTGACAGACCTGGGAGACGTTGGGTGCCTCCTGTCTCTCATTTGATATTCCCTTGCTTGAATGTGAAGTCATTATTGTTCACCACCTTGTGGGCCATCCCAAAGCTCTTATTTCTGTTCCAAGGAATCAGGAGGGATGAGCGAGAATATGCCCCCTTTATTGGTTCCCAGTTATTGATTGGATCCTGCAGCTGATCAGACCAATGTGCTATGTTTCAGCATCACTGGAGTTTCATCGTGGAGTGAAGACAGATAACACATTACAAAGAGTATCACTCCCAAATTTAAATTTGATTCATTATCTCACTGTCTAGTTAAAAATCTGTCCTTGTGTTGTCTCTAAACAACAAAAGGACCACAAACAACTTTCGTCACTCATTAGAAAGTTCTTTCTTCTTTTCACAATCCGTTTCCCTCATTAACTTTTATTATGGATACAATTAAAGTCGGAGACAAGAGAGTCTGTCTGTCATCAAGAAACACTTTACATCATTTATCGTCATTTCTATTCAGTCACACGTGACACTGAGCATGAGGTTTGATGATTATGATACCTAATAAGTAATTTCCAACGTTCTAAAGAGAGCATAAACATCTTAATAAATCAGAATATCAATAAATACACATGTAAATAATGAATACCTTTATTCTGCCACTAAAAATGACTCTGTGCCTCTGAGCAGGACACAGTACATATAAATTCAGGTGTTTGTTAACCAAGACACTGATAACTGTGTCTTTATTAATATTAATGCAGTGCACAAACTCCATCAAAAGTCTCTTCTGTTGTCAAAGCCGACTGATGAGCTGATCCAGCTGTGATCAGCAGTCATCAGAAATGGTGGATGACCATCAGAGTCTGACGGCAGCAGGAGTGATGTTTCAATGAAAGCCAATGTAATGCTATGCTATTAAAAGCTGTTTTAAACATATACTGTAACTCCATCTCTCATTCACAATGCCTAACTTTTGCATGTAATAAGTGGGTCTACTTCCTTCTCACAGACATATAGGCTTAAATGCAGAATTGATACATGCATACAATGACTACACTAGCACAATACTTTCAGTTTCAATAAATGAAACCTAAAAGTATCTCAAAAAGGGCTGTCCTTTCGTCTATGGGGCACTGACACACCCACAGTCACACAGGCCTAACAGCACACAATGAAACAGGCAGTCAGTGCTAAGCCTCAGATATTCCGACTAAATCACATCTAATCTCTCGCTTATATCTAATGTAATGTCAATAAGTGGTGACACGGCCAACAATGGTTAACTATATTCAATCAATTCATCGTACAGCATCAGGCTGCTGTACGATTTGTTTGTTCTTTACGCAGCACAAATGTGTGGTGCTGTAGCCTGCTATTTGTTTAGTCTATAAGATGGTAAGTCTTTCACCAGATCGTTCATGTTTAATGTCTTTACCAGTGTAGATTCCACTCATTGTTCTGAGATAGTTTTTGACACACAAAAGAAAAGATCCGGATGTATGAAGGCATGGGGAACACTAACATTCAAAATCAAAGAAATGTCCAAGGCACTCTTTAGCAAAAAGTTGAAAAGCATTTATTCAGATGGCTATTTTGTGGTGAAATTCTAAAGACATGCAGTGCTTGGAAAGGTTAAAATAACACCCCATGCTGATCAGATGATTGCAAAAACCTGAACAAGAAGTTAGTGAACAATTACTAGGATGTATAGAAGGAAGAAAACAGTATATTAACAATATATATAACCAATGGAACCAGACCACATGCATCAGAACTAAGGACTGAAATCATTTCATCTCAGGTAAGCTGTGGTCTGCATTTGATCTATTTGAAAAAGTTTCTCTCTGCAGTAATAATTTCAGTCAATCACCTCCCTGAATATTCTTTTTGATGGTTTCTAGGCCTGAGGTTGTATGGATTGCTGGTATGTACATTATAAAAGTGCTTAGCCAAATAGCTTTTTTGATTGAAAGACCCCTTAGCACAATGGTTGCAAAAGCCACATTTCTAAGTACCCTTTGTTGGTCAATGAAGCCAAGTTTCTTATTATTATTGGCTCGGAGATGGTTTTGCACTAACCTGTCCCCTTTCAAACTCTTGGTCTGTGTCACAAATGCATCAAATACTTTGCAATTGGCCAAAAGGTATCTTGTCCTTATGCCAATTAGAATGGAATTTCACTGCAGTATTTCTGTTTTCCTATATACTGCTATGTTGAGCTGGCCACCCTCATCCTCAGAGAGATATACATGTTCACACATTTTAAACCAGATACAAATTTAATTGGAAGCTGTAGACACACAGGCAGCAATGCAGAAAAGCTTGATAAGCCCTGAGAATGCGCTCGGCCATCACCATCTTTCTGGGACGTAAATGTCTTGCATTGGCAACAGCCAACAGCCCACTTTCAAAAACATATGATCAGATGATTGATAGCATCAAGAAGGCCTTCATCCGAGAGAAAATCCATGATCCTATCCTGATTCCATCCATTGTCCATTACAAACCTAGTGAATAGTTTTGACAGTCATCATGGTCTTGCTAGTCCCTTCAGACAAAGAATGCCCAAATCTCAGCATTGCATCTACTTGGGTCTTTATACTTTCAATGAGTGTTGCAGCTTTTTGAAAGGTCTGGCCCCATGTCTGAATGAGTGTTGCAGCTTTTTGAAAGGTCTGGCCCCATGTCTGAAGGTGCTCTGACAGTCAGGCATGTTGTGCCAAGAATTTGCTCAAGTGTGTGGAGATGTAGTAAGAAGGGGAATGATGGGACTTTAATTTTAAGGCCAGCAGTCTCTACTGATCCCTGTTGGTGGGCTTCTAGTTTTGTCTCTAGCACATTTAGTATTGTTTCAAAGTTCAAAGTAATTTATCTTCTGAATGTACCTCTAGTTCCAGCGAGTGTCACAAATGCACTCTTTGGCCTAACTGAGTTTGAGCCTCAATGAATAGTGTGTGCTTTATGACGGTGCTTGCTATGAAAATACTCAGACATGTTGAAGAACTCTGTGATGTAACGGGTATCAGTGTTTGTATTGAAGAATACATCAATTTAAGACGGTGAGTGCATATACACTGCATGTGGCATTGCTTCTGTACACACAACACTAGCCCTGTAACCCCAGAACAATGCTTTCAAGAGTGCCCTCTTTTCTTAGACCAATCTATAGCTGTCTATTGTGGTGGCCTGCTGTCTTGTCATCATCACCAGAGCCAGAATCTTGGTCAGAGCCAGTGTAAATCACCTTGGTAGAGTATTTCCTGTCATCAAACTGGGAAGGGCGTAAAAAACCTTCCTGTCCAGGCAGTCCAGAACTTATGTGAGTGGTGTAAGCTCCAACACTCCTCCCTAGATGTACAACATGTAATATCTGTTCATCAGTAAACTCTGTAAATCAGCTGAGCAGCTTAAGGACAGAACATTTTCTTTAGAAAATATGATGCAGTTTCACCAAAATCAGTAATCAGGGAGGCCCTGTCCGAGAAACACTACCCACGGGCGACGTCTATTGTTTTATAAATCTGCTATTCTACTACTACTCTATCTTCTCAATGGCAGTCTGATAAACAGTAAATTTATCAAATTCAGTGCACAATTGCTATTTTCACATGCACACAAATTGTGACATACAACTGCAGGTTATGAAATAAGTTATATTCACAGCTGTGTCCATGCGGAAAGAATATGCATGGACATATTTGAACACTTAAAGCACCAACTTTTTCTCTGCACAGCAACCATGCACATTGTTAAAGAAAGAAAAAAATCTGCCTAAGAGAGAACAAATGCATGACTCATTTTTTTATCATTTATTTTTACAAAGTGATTACATTGAATCTAAAATACTGAAATCAGTCAAATTCCCCCTCAGGGTAAGACGACTCCACCAATTCCTAGGAAAAATACAAAGGACACGACCTCAGTGTCCTCAATGTTAGCTGTACTGCCTCTTCCGCCTCCCGTCAGTCAAAGTGCCCACGCTGTTAATTATGCATAGCTTTAAGCCTTAATATCATTACTGTACTATGTCTCTTGTGCTGTTTGTCTGGGTTTGGAGATGTTGTAGTATTTTCTGCTTCTGTGCCAATACAATGGAGGTGACTGGAACTTTGAGAAAAAGTATTGACAAACTGCCAAGGCAGAAGGCAGTTCCTGTGAATGCTGTTGTGTGTTCTTGGACCTCCTTCCATTTGTTTCTCTTGATACGAATACTTTTGCTGCACTCTAATCAAACATGTCACAGAATATGAATGTGACTTGTAGATGAAGAAGCGGGGATTCTAACTAATGAAAGGAAGAGCAATAAAGACCACCTGTCTTGTATTGTGGGCAGTTAAAGATGGAGTGAAGCTTTTCGTGGACAGAGAAGGTGCCAGATTTTCCAGATGTCTACCATTGCTGCACAGATTTATTGGATGAGCTGAGTGTGAAGAACATGTGTGAAACATGCTGTTAGCCAGAGGGCCCCTGGAAACAGATCCAACACAGGGCCACTTCTGCAGTGGGGATGATGTGCTTGTTATTCTTTTGATACAGTGGGAATTTGGAGATTAGGAGAACATCTTATGGAGCTTATTCTCTGATGTTCAAGCTTAGAATATCATAATCAGCCAAATGTTTTTTTTGGCGAATGGTTTGAGGTGTTAACACATGTAAAATGGAGCATGAATTAACACCTGCTGGGTGTATTTCTCTTCAACTTTATTCTAAATCTAGTTTTGGTAGATAGTTTCAGCAAAATGTAACTGTTTCTGGAACAGCCGCATGTGGTTCCTGTAACATTTAATATGCAGCACATACACTAATAAACAGCCCAGACAGTGGTGTGTTGCTTGAGTCAGATGTAGGAGAGGTTCATGACTGAACGGTTAATCATTTATTGCGCAGCCAACTTGAATGTACGTCTGGAGCTAATATCTGTCGAGCCATTTCAGGCCGCGTTACAGGGGAAAAGCAACATTGTGTAACCCTTCTACCATAAAATAACAGATTTTAAATCATTTTGGTGCTACACTGACTTATAATCAGGTGAATGGGGGTATTTGTCATTCTCACTTTGTGCCCTGCTGTGCTATGTAAATGCTGTAAATCCTTGAGTGGCCACCTGAGGCTGGCTGCAGAACATTTCAATCTCCATAAGACCTCATGTTAAAATGTCCAACTTCACAGCAGAAATAAACATGTTTACAGCCTGGTAAAAACACCAGTCACGCACCACCAACTGATTTTGGTTTCCTGATGGACAGTGAAGTAAACTGCTGCCAGCTGTAGCTGCTGTTAGCTCAGTTTGTTAGCTGGGCTGCCCGGACCGTGAGCTAAGAGCACTGGGGTAGTGTTGTACCTCAGGTGTTTTGTACCACTGGGAAGAGGAGGTTTTCAGCCACGGGGTGCGGGACAGTGCTGATAGGGAGCGGAGCCGGCATCTTTTAGTGGTTGGTGAGAGCTTGGTGAAATAAAAGGCTGAAAGACAGACGCCGAGCTGGGCTGACTGCTGTTGGACTGTAAGTAATGTTAGCTGGCTGCTATGTCTGCTGTTGTTGACCTTGCTTGATTTTTGGCTGTTAGACTTGCTAGTTTTTGATCATAAATAATGTAATCAGAACAAATATGCGTGTACAGCTGTCCATATTTACCACAGTGAGAGCTAAAACACATAAATATCATCTTTAGGTAAGGTTTTCTCACACACAGACAGTTTGTGGTTTGCTGCCTCAGCAACACAGAGAGCACTGATGGATGTTCCACCATGTATTCATGTGTACTCCTTAAATCTGTTAATCACATAAGAACATCTTCATCATCATTGAGCTGAGTACAGTGTTTCAGTGTTAAATGCACTTAAGTGCTCCCTGCTGTGTGTTTGTGTGCGTACACACTCCTGGCTCCTTTGGAGTGGTTAAGCAGCAAGTTAGAAGTATGCTTAAGAAGTCTGTGCTGGAGTGATCCCAACACACCTGTCTTTTCATTGGGCTTGGATTTTCTCTCCCCAAGGGCCTGTGAGATCATTACTGCAGACACAACTGCATCATAAATAAATACGGACATACTTTATTAATTAAACAGACAGTGTGGATGTTAGTCAGACCTCCTTCACAGGAGCACATGTTATGAAAGAATACAAAGACAGAGTACAGTTAATCACGTACATGTCCACAGTCCAAGAAGTCATGTCATTTATACACGTGTTTGAGCAGTCTGTAAATGTACATAATGACCGTAAGATGTGCCCAGTAGCTACCATGTGGTTAGTGTCTATGTTGAGTAAAATGACCAAGCGAAGGAGGTGCAGGGAGGTGGTTGTAGCATGTTGTAAGAGATGCTTTATTTCAGAATGTGAGTTCCCTGATTGGCCCAGAGTGTTGGATCAAAGTTAAAAATGCAAAATGAAATGTATCTATCAGATTGAAAACAACACGGGGCAGCTACATTTCCTCAGAGCTGTAGGCCGTCACGTGATAGGCTGAGGAAAAAGATACTGCGCAAGAGAAAAGAGAGAAGGGTGGAGCTGAGAGGGGCGTTAAAAGGAGAAAAGCCCAGGAGGAAAGAAAGAAAGAAAAAAAGTGGTCCCTCTAAGCTCAAACTAGATGGGATGGAATGTCGCTGCAGAATGCTGTGGTAGCTATGCTGGGTAAATGTGCTTTGAATGTTAAAATGAATCTCAATCATAATGGTCTATTATGGATATCTGTTTTTCTTCTGCACAGAAAGGTCTTGTCTGTCAGTTTTGAGTTGGGTGACCTTTCATATCATTGGGTGTTTCTTTTCTTAACAATGAATATGATTCAAGCACAGTGCAAACTAGACCAAATGAAGTGGATCTGATCACATTCTAAATGCAATATGTACAGCATAACAGCCCAGTGGAGAATGAGTCAGAGAGCACACCAGACATCAAATGTCACCTGGTTCAAGTTATATTTACTTTCCGATAACCAGGATTCTGTAGAACATCTTAATGAGCAGCTCCCCCAGGAAAATAGTGTTGGGAAGTCTTTTCACTGATTCGGATGACTTACTCTCGAACAGTAAATTGAACTAATCTTTTTTCGAGTCATTTCGTTCATTTTAACTAGTGCAGCGCTGTAGCCCTCTTGTGGCCGATGTAAACGTGAACGAAAGACAGATCCGTATGAACGAACCGATGTGTGTACTGCTAGTCACACAGCCTGAACGACCATGCAGCTGCCTTGTGGCGAGGGAACGTACTGTACTGCATGAAAATGAACGAATCACTCACTGAGACTACTCATTACTCCCGAGTCATATAAAAGATTAGTTCAAAATGAACGATATGTTCACGACCAACACACCACCACAGGATAACAGGTAAGTGCGCGCAGAATGCTAACAATATGACAACATATAATCTGTGTTTCGAAAACAGATTTGGCAGTGATTTCTAACAGTTGCAAGAAATACATGGATTTGTTTTTGTTTAATTAACAGTGTTGGGTCAAAGGCACCTGGGTGCTGCACTGTAAAATCCAATTAGTTATCATTACTTAAAAAAAGCATGCAAACAGATTGCACTTAAAAAAACAAGTAAAGAGAACTAGGTATTGTAAGTTGTACTAACTAGTGCTTCCTTCGTAGAGTACACTTATAAATGAGTTTAAGTAACTAAAACAATCAAGTAGAGTGTACTTGATAACTTACTTTAGATGTACTCTCGACTTAGTAAAGACTACTCAGAATTACTATTTTAATCTACTAAGTCATTGCATGTGACATTTACTCTGTGTTTAGTCCATATAACACACTTATCTAAGTTGGACTAACTTAGCATTTCTAAGTTATATTTACTTGAACAGCAATCTGACTTACTTGCTAAAACCATGCAAACCGATTGCCTCGAAAAAAGCAAGCAAGTGTTACTTCAGCAATCTAAGTGGCTCAAATATCTATACAGGAATGAAAAACAGGTTCCAACCTCCTAAAATAATCTGAATTACAATTAAACATAATAAATCAAGGTAATAACACAGTTGAAAGTTCAATTATATCAATTGTTTTTTATTTTTCTTCCATTTATATCAACTTATATAAAAAAAAAAAGATTGCCTTGAATGACATCCACAAATACAGCTTTATTATTGTAATATTAATAATACAATAATACAATATTTAGGGTAGTCTAAATGTAAAGCGTATGACAGTCCAAACAAAAGGCAAAGTGCCTCAGGTAGGTTCTGGAGATCATCCATTACAATACCTCCCTCAACAATGATGGCAGTAGACATTGGGTGAAGGTGGAGCTGATTTGGAAGGAGTTGCACATCTTCACGGACAACAGTCAGCACCCCAACTGATACTTGTGCCCAGGTCTCATCAGTGTCACAATCCTGTGATGAAACCAAACAAAAACATTACATTACAACAAGGAAATGTCCTGCCGACACTGCCTTCCAGCCATGTGCATTAAAGGAATACTCCAACGATTTGGGAGTTAACCCTTTCTCTATCATTTGCATAGTGAGACAACATGATCAGTACCTTTTTTGTGTCTGTACGTCCAGTAGCTGGCTTTCAGCTCTTAACATCGCGGCTTAATGCGTCAATGGCATACTCGGTAAAAGTGAACAAAATATTCACTGCCATGATTTGCACTAAGCTAAGTTGCGATGCTAACAGCTGGAAGCCAGCCACTGGACTATATCAATTGACTAGTCAACTAGTCTAAAAATAAGAAAACACTCAGAAAACTGTAGAAATTTACAACAATTTGATCGACACGGTCTGAAAAAATACTGCATGTATGCAAGAGCCATTTGAATTTCTGTCTGAGTGTGGAGATGTGTGAGAGACTCGAGTGTGGCTGGGGAGTTAATCAGCATTGTACATGAATAAAATATTAATAAACAGTTTAACCGACTAGTGTTTCTAGTGCCAACTAGTGATGTTATTAACGTTTAACTGACTAATCAGGAACATCCCTAACCCCCACCTACTCAAGTTCATTACAACTGTTCACATAATAGCATTATAGAGTGCCTAAGTCACACCCCTTCCGGTGGTCCTCATGGGACCTTCGATCAGAAAAAAATATGAATGGCAGTGAATGAGGAGAAAAATATTATCTTTTGGTCCTGTTTGAGTTGTGACATGAATTCGAAATATGTTGTTAATGAATTTAAAACACATCAATACTACTGGTGCCCCTCTAGCCATGTGCTCCCATCTTCTACCCCCTAACAATTGTTGTTGCAAAAAAAAAAAAGCAGCCTTTCATAGACTTACCCCTGCATCAATTTGTTGCACCAACTCTGTCAGGGTCTGTCCCACACTTCCTTTCTTTGCCTTGAAGAACTCGACAAAGCGTGGTGTGTGGCGGTCCAGGGCCTCAAAGAAGTCCACCTGTAGGTTCCTGGTGACTACCCTATTAAACTCTGCATACACCTGCAACACACAGCAAAAGGCATGGTGACTAAATAGGGTTGGTTTATGGCTCAAAAAAAAAAAAAAAAATCAGAAGTTTGGAGGAAAAAAAAAAAATTTTTTTTTTTTTTTTTTTTTTTTTTTTTTTTTTTTTTTTTCTCTGAGTACGTCTTTTTGACTCCCTCCCGGTAAGATGAAACGTCCTCACAGAATACCTAAACTATAGCATCCAGTGCCAAATACTGGAGGTGACCTCCAGTGCACTGGGCCCGCGTTGGAAAAGCAGCTCTTCAGTAGCTCTGAGCACTTGTTCTGAAAAAGACAAAGAATATTGTAGTTACAAGCAAGTTCCACTGATATTGTGGTTTGTAGATTACTGACACATTCCTTATGTGCATGCTTCACACAGGTATTACAGGAACGTGTTTTTAATAATAAAGTAGAATTTCAGGCAAATTCAACCTGGAGCTATAGTTTCCTAATAATTTTGGTCAAAAGAATTATCTGATTTTTTTTGTTTTATTACTCCTATTATGCAGTATCTGTCCTCACATTGGCACAGCAGCTTAGAATGGGAGCGGATGGAAAAATATGAAAATATGAAATGTAACATTTTAATTTCATTAGACGTTAAAGGTGGTCATGATATTAATCAATCTTAATTGATATAGCACATTTCTACACCCAATGTGCTGCACATGATAGAAAGACACTGCTGCAAAAACAAAAATCACAGGTGAGCAAGGGCACAAAAATTAAGATAGCTTTAGGCTGTAAATCAGCTAATAATGGAGGCACCTTGCTTAAAATTTAGGCTAAAAAGATGTCTTAAGATTTCTTTTTAAATATCAGAGGTGGAGGTCATGATTTAAAAATACTTCTGACAGTAAAATTGCACCTTGAAAAACAACTTAGACCCCAAAAAGTGACCAAAGTCCGACTGTGTTTTAAGTACTTGAGGAAACTGCAAAAATGTATATTAACAATTAACTATCATGGCACATGGAGCTCTGACAATGAACACATTTTCTTAAACTCCATGTGTGTCAAATGTTGGGATAATCTGTGTTTATATTTGAGTCACCTGCTGCTGCTGTCAGGGGCAGGAGGCTGCACAGTTGAGCCCGAGAGGAGGGGCCCAGTTTGAATGTTTTGTTTACAAACTGCAACGAACAAACCTCCACACCATGGCCTGAACAGGCTAACGTTATGCCTGTTTGGTTCGTTAGCTAGCTAACTAGCTAGCTGGACTGGTGCGTTGGTTGAATGCTAACAGTCGTGCTAACAGTCGTAGCAGTAATTAAAACATATTAACAGACAAACCTGCTTGATAACTTACCTTATTATTTTTCTTCAAAAAAATAAACAAGACGGCGCAAAAGTCGAGTCAGCAGGCTGCCCTCAGTGCCCTGGCCTGTGTGCTGGACTGGTGCGTTGGTTGCTGAGCGGGAGAGACTGAATGTTGCTACTGCGCATGCACGCTTTTTCTTCTTCTTCTTTGAATGCGCAGTGGGAGTGACACTGTGTTGGCTACTTATTGTTGCGAGTGAGCTTAACTCTAAATAAAGTAATCTTCACTCTAAACACTAAGTATTTTGCGTTTTTCACCATGCAAGTAACTGTTACTTCATAAATACCAGTCATAAGTGCATATTGTTGATAACCTAGTAAAGTTAACTAATGAATGTATGTCAGGGCAACTATTGGATTTTACAGTGTGTAATAAGCCATTTGTAACAGCACGCACCTGTCAATTCTGCATAACTTCAAGTCTTAATATCATTTGAACAAATGAGTTCTATAAAAATTCACCTTTCCTTGTGTTAGTGTCCATCTTCATTGGGAACAGTCAAATAGTCGGTCAAATCACCTCCTAATCCTTTTTTTGAAGATGTGAAGGAGAATTCATAAGGAGTTAGGAGAAGACGACCACGGTGCTCTGAGAAACTGCACTTAAACTAGACTACGTCATCATGCGACGGCGGATGTTACTGACATGATCTGTGGTATAACTACAAAGTTCAGAAGATGGACTACAAAACACACATCTGAGATACTTCTTTTTGTTGCTGCATGGCATTATCTCCTTTCCTTTCGTAAAGGATGGTCCGGTGTATCCTATGCTAAAGGAGATAAATAAAGGAAGCACTGAAGCTCCTTTCCTTAACATTTAGAGAATTCGGACAGCTCTTATTATGCAGCTATGTAAATAGTTAGGCACCTTCCTAAGCAAAATAGACTATTCGACCGTGTCCCTTGTCTCTCTCTGTTGTGTGTCACGCTGTGCGTGCTCTCTAGTTTCCTCTCTCACCTGCCTGATCACCTCACCACCTGTTCCTTGTCATCCAATCAACCCTTCCAAATAAGCCTTAACCTCCCAGACTCTGCCAGATCATTCAGTCTCTGTTGTGGAAATCTCCCTGCCATTCCCCGACCACATCCAGCCCTGTTTCATCTTCGTTTCTGCCACCACAAGCCCTGCACCTCCTCTGGGACTGCCTCTCTTCACCTGCCACTGCACATTACCCGGTCTGTTACCAACTGTTACCAACAACTGTTTGGCTTTTATTTGCAGATTGGGTCCACTAAATGTTTAACCTAACAGTGTCAAGGCTGGGTAGAGTTTAGGCTCTAGATAAACTCAATGTAAGCTGTTTTTGTTTGTTTTCCATGTACACATTAACTTGATTTATGATTTTATTGTAAACCATGTAGAGTTTACCTTTAAAGACATTTTCTGTGTAACTGAAATTGCCAAGTTGTTGTCACTTCATATCCATAGGGAAAAGAGTAGCCGTGCCACTTCATTCTCACTCATCTAGCACCACCAGCAGGTCAAAGTTTTCACTTCTCTAGTAAATGTGAGTAAGGCAGTATGAAGTAAGGAGTATGTCATAATATCACAACAACCTTCAGTTACTCCAGAGCTTCTTGATGACCAACATACGTGCACTCAGAGGTCTGCAGAAATGCCACACTGACTGGTACTGATATATACACCACAGTGACGTGTGGTGAGGTTCATGGCTGGTGAGGCGCTGACTCCATCAGAATCAGATTTACAAATATATGAACCCATCAGAGTAGATTATTCACCATTTGATCGGCAGCAGTTAACGGGTTATGTTTCATATCTCATATCAGCATTCTTTACACATACAAACTGTAGCCCACGTGACGCACATTTCATTAAAAAAAAAACTTTATTATGGTCTTACCCTTACTTATAAATGAAGTCCATGCGCCGATCCTTCTGGACAAAAATGTCTGTTACTTCTTCCTTCTTTCAGTTTTAAAAGTCTCTCTGTCTCAGTGGAGATCTCTGCCCCCAACCATGCAGCAAGAGAACTGCCTGCCTCACCTAGTGCCTCTTCACTGCCGTTGTAAGATCGCTGAGCACACGACAACAGGTTACACACATATATTATATACATCAGCTAAACTATGGAAAGTCAGGGGGGCATATATTAAAAGTGTTTGAAACATTTGATTGACGACATACAGAGAGACAGTAACATGCTCTCATTGCATGGCAGAGCACAGTTTGTGAGGGATTGCGCAATCCAAGGTGAGGCTCAGCTTGCTCCTGCAGCACCGTGCGTCTCTTCCCCGTATTTGAACGGGAAATGCCAAAATTCAGCGATTTTTAATAAAAAACAATCAAAATTGTTCAAGTTAAATGGAAAATTAGTTTATAGTTCAAACCATTTGATAAATATAACCATTTAATTTACTTGTTTATTATATATTTTATTTTTCACGTCACTGATACAGTACCAGTCAGAAATCTGGATGTTCTTCTCTCTCTTGGCATTCTCTGAATAAGCTTCATGAGGTGGTCACCCTGAAGGCTTTTCCAATAGTTTGAAGGAGTTCACATATATGGTAAGCAATTATTGGCTGCATTTCCTTCACTCTGCAGTCCAACTCATCCCAAACCATCTCAGTTGAGTTTAGGTCAGTGATTGCGGAAGCCAGGTTATGTGATGTAGCACTCCATCACTCTCCTTCTTGGTCAAATAGCCCTTACATAGCCTGGAAGTGTGTCTTGCTGGTTAAATGTGCCTTGAATGTTAAAACGCTAACACCATCCCACCTCCTCCTCCATGCTTCGCTTTGGGAACCACACATGTAGATACCATCAGTTTACCTTCTCTGCAACCTTCAGTTTTTTTGTTTATCACATAATTCCATATGTGTTAATTTAGTTTTGATGTCATCAGTGTTTATCTACAATGTAGAAAATCAAAACTAAAGAAAAAACATTGAATGAGAAGGTGTTTGTTTGTTCCTGTAGCTCTAATCAAATACCTCAAATCACAAAATCAAAAGAAAATACTTCTTTTGATATTAGTAAAATATCTTTATCAATCCCCTGACTTTTGGAATTTTTAAGGGAAATATATCAACAACTACTGGATGAATTGTGCTGAAATTGAGGGCAGACATGAATTGTCTCTTGTGGATCAATGTTAGTCAGGTGCTGTCTCTCACTTTGGTTCAGACTGAGACAGTTTTGCAACTAATGTCACTGGTCTCTGTGGATACTCTTTTCCAATGATCAGTAGACTAAATGATCACTGTTTGCTGAATTTACTGTGTACATCCATGTCCCGTGAGGATCAACCCATTCCACTTTGAACACGCTCACTCTTCTTTAGCACTGACCTCCGCCAAACTGCCAGCATACTTCATATTTGAGTTTTCTTGTTTGTTTTTCCCTTTTCCCCCCAATAAACCATTTTAAATCACATTTAAAGCTAAATTAGATTATGTTTGTTGTAGCTACATATTACTTTTCCACATTTCATAAATTGCCATTTATTTTGCAGTAAGGGAAATTCCCTCCAGTTTAACAGAGCAAACCTATGACAGAGTATGATTTCATCGTCCGAAACAACTCAGCAGTCTTATCTAGGCTTAGTAGAAATAAACTAATTGGACTTTCATGTTGGCTTTGTGGCTTTTCACTTCAGATTCATGTTACTTTCTTTCCACTTGAGATTTCCATGACTATATACAAGTAAATACATGCGAGTAAAAACACAGACCAACCACAAGACAAATACCCACCTTTGAGGTCATTGTTGCTGTTGGATTGTGTTCGGTGTCAGAAACACTCAGTTGATTATGAAGTGGTCCACAGGGTCCTGGTGGCTGCAGGTTTTCTGTTCATCATCCCCAGAGCCTGTTCTGTACAATGGGCTGGATAAGCAAGGGCAACATCTGAAATGATCCATATTTACGAAGAATATTATATCAGATCACATTGCTAGTGCACAGTTGAGAAGTACTTGTTAAACTAGCTGTTATCAGCTCAGCTACAGTATGTTCATACGTGCCTTTATTATGCCTTTACTATTAAAAGAGCATACTGAGTAAAATAGAAATGCATCTCGTAAAAGTGAAGAACCTTCTCACCCCCTCCCCTTCTGTCTAATCAATGAATCATACTTTGAAACGCGTGGAAACCCGTTGCCCTATACCACTTTAGTTTTTTCACATGCTGAAACTAAACATGTCGAGTTGTATTAACATAGAACCTTAAGTTTATTACTTATATTTATTAGTAGTGTGTACTCAAAATCATTAGATAAAACTAGCTAATATGACTAGTTATTGCTACTCATCATTTATTACAATTACTGTATTTTCCTCTAATTTAGTTTTGATTTTTTTTTTTTTTTTTTTAATACTAATAAAGAAACACCTCTAAATGCTCCAATGCATTTTACTTTAAAAAAAAATAAAAAAAAAATAATGTCAAAACACAGCCAAAGTTGCTTTGACAAATTTAACATCAGGTCAACCTCAACATGTTCAACCTAAAAAGATTAATCTGAAAAAGGTCATTTCAAATCATTGAAACAATTATGTGTGTGGGTGTTGTATGTGTCTGTGTTGAGTGTGTCACAAATTTACAAGAAAAAAATGTGGATGTCCCCTGACATTAAAGTGGTAAATCCATTAAACTCAAATTCACAAGAAACTCCCACTCAAATGTGCAAGAAAAACATTTACAAAACTTCTCTTCTCTGTTTTCAACATGAGCTCTAAAATAAGCTACAAAATGTTCCATTACAGCCTAAACTGATTGCGGAAATCACACTGTGGCTTCTTAACACAGAATATAACACCTGTGGGTCACTACTAAATTATCACCATATCTGTATCCTGGAAGAGGGAAAACATCATTCAGCTGAACCGACAGGGACTATCATGTCAGCACAATATCTGATTCAATCTACATAGACTGATGATGCAACAAGAACTGAAACAATTATGTCTTGTGTCTTTCTGCTACAACTTTAACAACAACAATTTTAACAACAATTTTAATTTTCACACAAGTCACATCCTTCAGCACGCTTCCTACAGCATTTAAGTGTGTTTAGGTATGTATGTGTGTCAGTGTTGTTTGTGAGTGTGTGAGTGTTGTACATGTCTGTGTTGTGTACGACTGTGTTGTTTGTGTGTGTGTGTGGGTGTTGAATGTGTCTGCGTTTTACGTGTGTCTGTTTGTCGGCTTGTTTTACAGAAAATAAAACGGTTTACCTCACAGGTCAGAAAGTGTTTTTGCTGGTGTAGCAAAAAAAAAAAAGTAGTCAACAGCTTCTTACAGTAGACTTGACATCTCTTTACACTGCAAGCTGATTTTTCAAAGTCTGTAGCTTTGGCTTTAGGTCAGTGTGGCCCAACGAGAGCAATACCTGTTGGATGAACTGAAATGTGAGCTTCATAGTCTTGGGGTAGTTAAGATGGAGTGCATATGTGAGTCCAAACAGAATGCACATTGCTTTTGGCAGATCTTGAATGTTGTCCATCACAACTTCTCCCTCAATGATGATTTTCAACGAGGTTGGACTGAGATGCTGGGAAGATGTGAGCACAGTACCTTCACGCTCAATGAGAAGTATCCCAATGTCAAGGTCATGAAAGGAATCATCATCATCAGAGTCCTTAATAAAGAATAACAGAAGAGCACAATCATTACATTAGATTTCTCATTTGAAAAAAACTTTAATCAATACAAGAGTGTCATGGTGAAAACTAAATAATGGTGAAAACTATAAGAAAGCAAGAGCTTACTTACAAAACCTGCTTTGAAGAAGTTTGTGGGGTCGTCCCCAAGGATGATAGGAAGCCCCCTGAGCACCTTTGTCTGGATCGCAGTTGGCTCTGTAGTCTTTTGGGAATTAAACACAATAACACAAGTTAGATAGCTAAAATGAAAAAATGATCTATAAGAAAGCTTAACCAACCAAGCAATGTTTGGATTGAATTACACAACTAATAGAGTAGGACTGTGATATGAGTACATAATGTGTATGGACCAACCCTGGTCTGTTGTGAAATCTGTGTCAACAACTGCCCAACATTCCCTCTCTTGGATCCAAATAACTCAAGGAGACGAGGACTGTGCCGATCGATGCTCTCATAGAATTCCTGCTTGAGGTTCTTGCCCACGATCCTGCTGAACTCCATGAACACCTGAAAAATACAGAGAACAAAAAAAAAACTAAGAACTTGCATCAACTGAACTATACAAAGCAGCTAAGCCATCTGCAAAGTAGTGCTGAAAAACATCCATGAAGGTCCTCTATATGATTTGAAATGTTCAGTCTGGAGGTCCTTACCTCACCTTCTCATATGGGCCTTGAAGAATAAATAGGCAATGGAATATAAGATATGTTTAAACCTGGTCCCCATTTTTATACATTTTAGTATCTAAATGAAAAAATAATAAGTTTTGGATTTGGTACTCTAGATGACTGAGTTGGTTGCTGTGTAATCCTGTGGGGCAGCTGCACCAGTCAATGTAAAACCATTAAAAGTACTTGTTTGTGTCACTGACAGGCTCAGATTGTTTTTCAAAGTGTCTGACAACATAATAGAGCTTTTTTTTTAAAGAGTAAGATCCTATTTGTCCACAAACAGCTATTACATTGCTTTCTTTAAATACACCAAACTCCACTGGAAAAAACTGTAATTTTACCTCAGGACACAAGAGCTGCTACTGTGCTGCAGCTGCTGCTTAGTTTGTGTGAGTGTTATTGTGCAAATTTAAAACCCTTTACAAACATCTAAGTCACACAATAATACGAACTAACCAGCAGCAGACCAGTAACTCAAGTGTTCTGTGGGATAAAATGATGTTAGTCAATTAGATATTTAAATGTGTAAACATCACGCCCAAAATTAAAAATACTAATGTTTTCCTTAAAGAGGACAAGACAAATATACATTTGGACACATTATATAATAAAGAAAGATGGTTATTAGTTATCTTCTCTTTCTTGAACATACCTGATCTTCAGTGAAAAGGGCAGGTCAGCGTTTCACCATCGTGCTTATGGCAGGTTCTGACTCCACTACCTCTTTTCTTCTCAGTGCAAATGTCTTCTCCATCTTCTGTTTCACAAGGAGTCCATTTGGTGTTCTCTTCCGCATTTCATCAACCAAGTCTTTGCAGGCCCCCTCCAGGGCTGCCTGATCAAATGCATCCGGAAAGTTGGGCAAGTAGTTGATTTCAGCTTTCTTTGCCTCCTTGATGCGCTTGTTAGCTGGTTGTCCTTCTGCTGAATGCCTCCCCCGCTTACCTGCATTTACTGCAACATCAAGGCATCCTGATTGCCTACGCTTTGTTCTATAATTAGCCATTTTATGCTTTAGACTATTTTTCCAACCACAACAACGAGTGGTTGAGCCTCGCTCCTGGAGACAAGGGTGCTTGCTTATCAGTGCTGCTGCAACACTTTTGAACTGAGCAGCAGTTGGGTATGCTGTGTAGCAATACATGCTCTCTGCCAATCTTTCAAGTATGTCTTGTTTTAGTTCTTTTGTTACTTTAAGGTATATACCCTCACTCATAAACAGCAGATCTGCTTGCCTAAGTCTATACTCTACATCAACAGAAAAGGCTGGGATATCAAAAAAGTCTGGCCACTTTTTCTGTCCTTCCTGAGGTGAGTGTGAGGGTATCTCTGTTTCTGCTGTACTGGTTGTGTCACTGAAGACTTCATCAGATGAGACAGGTACCAGCTCAAGGACAAGGATGACGTTGTTTTTTCTGGAAGTTCTTCAGTATCTGTCAGATTGCATAGTTCATTATTGAAATCCGGATCTTGGTATTGGAGACTGAAGTTATAATGAAGTCCCAGTGATTCTTTAAGCTTGCTTATCAAATCCTCGACTGTAGAGGGCCTTGTATTTAGGATGACTTTTCTTATGTCCGCCTCTGTTAGAATGACCCTCAAGGTCATCTTCTGGTTTGCAGTCATCTTGGGAATAGAAACGATAATTAGGTCATTAGAAATATACATATCCAAAAGGACAGCCAATTGCTGTGCCATTGCTATGTGCATCACAAAGATCACCATTTTATGAACCAAACTATGAGTACTATTCTGAGAAAAAGAAACTTGGGAATTCTCAAAAATCACAAGAAAAAAATGTGAAATTAAAGTGGTAAATCCATTAAAAGCTGGGCGTGTTGAGTGTGTGGGTGTTGAATGTGTCACAGATTTACAAGACAAAAAATGTGGATGTCCCCTGAGATTAAAGTGGTAAATCCATTAAACTCAAATTCACAAGAGACCCCCACTCAAATGTGCAAGAAAAACATTTACAAAAAATTCACAAATTTAGGAAAAAAGAAAAAAAACTTCTCTTCTCTGTTTTCAACATGAGCTCTAAAATAAGCTAAGCTGAGGGTCACTACTAAATTATCACCATATCTGTATCCTGAAAGAGGGAAGACATCATTCAGCTCTTTCAGCTGCACCACACACAGAGAGGGGTTACTGCTGTCACAGATGAGTTTGAAAGATCTCAGATGCTCATGGTACCACGCAGTCATCTCATTGCAAACAAACAGGATCTCAGTGTTAAGTGCCACTACCTGTTTGATCTGCCTAAATGAAGGGAGGCCAGAGCATGAACCGACAGAGACTATCATGTCAGAACAATATCTGATTCCATCTACATAGACTGATGATGCAACAAGAACTGGTGTAAGCTGAGGAGCTCTCTGGCAGAAAACCTGTTGGACATTCTCAGGATAAGATGCGATTGATGCTATAGTGACCTTGTCCATTTCAACTGAAGGCTTGAAAAATGAACTTGTGTCCAAGTAGTAAGCCATCATTTTCTGATGCTTAACAGCCAATGTAAGAGCTACATTTTTGAAGTTGCGGGCATTACGAATGACCCGTTTGAAGAATTTGTGTTTTCCCTCAAAGCGCGTTGTCCAAACATCTGAAAGGGGACCAAATGCCTTGATCATCTCAGAGTAATGCTCAATGTAGTGGTGTTTTGGCCGTAATCTAAAATCTGGGAATGTTGTTTGCAACAAGTCTCTGTGTTCTGTCACTTTGCAATCAAGGAAATATACAGACTCTTCAGTGTGTTTTGTAGCTACAGCCAACTCAACAATGTCTTTTAGGAGCAGCAGAATGCTCCAAGCATTGTCTCCTTCAGCGACTTTATGGCCAATGATAAGTGGGAGCAGCCTGAGTAGGGCCCAGTTCTCATGGCCATTGCCACCTATGGTCCCTTTAGTAGAGAAGCCATGGGCAATTGGCTGAGGCTGGTCAGTTTTTTCATGAAAAGCATATTCAAAAGTTTGGCATGGCATGGTTAAGTGTTTCTATGGTGAAATATTTCTTAGAAATCATGCCTGAAATACAGAGGGATAACTCAACAGGAACAATGCCTTCCAAAAGGTCATGGAGGATGTCAGGGGGGTACCCACGAACAACACGCTCCTTTTACACCATACCGTTGTGAGTGTCTATAGTGCGGGGTTCAAAAGCACCTGAATTTACCTCCTTGGCTTGCATCTCGTTTCTCGTTGCCATACAGAACCTGCAGAATCCGTCCACCGTAAAGCTTTCCGAAGAATCCTGCCAGAGAATAAGTATCAGCTGCCACATATAAAACTGTACCTTTAACACATTCTCCTAACTTTTCAACATATACACCATGTTGCTCCAAAGAAGCCAGATCTTGAATGAGAGGGCGGAGAATTTTAGCATAGCCAAATTCTTTTACATCAGAGGCTTTACACAAAACAGCAAGCTGAATGGAGCGGAGTGTGGATCTGTATTTTGATGGTACATTAGCTATCACCCAATACACTGCACTCATTTTGTGTTTCTTTCTAGATGTTCCTAAAGGATTGGACACTTCAAAATCATCTGTATGAAGTCCAACAGCGATTTTGAATTCCTCTCTATTAAAGAGGTCATTGTCATTACAGTACGAGCTATCTCTGTATGAACTGTACTCATGTTGCACATGCTTTTGGACAGGAAAAGCTTTATCCAAAATGTCTGCCTATTCAACATCTTCTGTAGCATTGGATGCAAAGGAACATATACAACACTAGATTTTTTTCCTCGTTCAATAATGTACTCCACTGGTGTAACCTCTGTGAAGTTTTTATTCACATATGCTGCTCTCCTTTTTGTTGTTGATAAGGGGCCATCCTTGCCATAGAATTCCATCATCACATTGCTCTTTGCGGCAGCCCTGACTAACTCTTCCACAACTGAATCATCTACATCTGTATGTTGTTTCAGAATGTCCTTGACTGCATTATGCAGCAGTGGCTGGGATAGTTCACACATCTGTAACAGCTGGTGGATGACTTCTTGTACTGTACTTTCTGGAATGTGTAGGACCATTTGCATCTTTAAAAAAAGAGCTGCTAGGTTGTGCTCCAGCTGTTTCTCTAGATCATGAAGATCTTCATTGGCAGAATCCTCACTGTCTTCTGATTGAGGGGTGTCATTTGGAGGCTCATGTTCTTCTTGGGCCATTTCATTATTTACACTGCCAGAGACTAATTCTGGCCTGAACATTCTCCAGTTGTGTGTTCTGTGCTCCTTACTTTTGTGCGCATTAAATGTGGAATACACATTAGTGTGAAAGTTACAGCCATTATATGGACACTGGACTCTGTGATTTACCTTTAAATGTGTACTGCGCAGGTGAGTGACAAAGACTGCTTCTGTGCAGGGTGCAGAAAAATCACATGACTGACAGTGAAAGGTTACTTGGGCAGTTTCACTCAGTTGTGCACCCTGGGTTTTCTGGTGAATCTTTGCTAAGTGGACCTTAAGTGCATTAATGGAGTTGAATGTGCACACACATTCTTGGTGTAAGCAGGGAAATGGGACAGTTCTACCATAGTTTCCGTGCTTTAACCTATAATGTTTTAAAAGGTAACCCATTTTCTCACACATAAACTCACAATACTTACACTTCCACAGCATCTTCACACAAGGATCTGGAAAAATAGAGAACAAGAAAACTTTTAGCTCAACAACTCAGCTCAACAATGTCACTGTTAAATACAATAAGGTAATAGAACCGAACCGACGTCTGTGTTACAGGGGAAACCGGCATGTAAACAAGCGTGTGTGAGAGACTGAGTGAGCGGGAAAAAGAGAGCAGCCAAGGAGTGGTCGAGTGGATCAATGAGCTGTGCGCAGCTCGCGGTATCCACAACATAAACACCTCCACAGCGCCTACTACACTCCTTTGCCCTGACAGCGGTTGAACCGCTTTTCTACCACATAAAATGACAGAAATATAAAAAAAAAAAAAAGAAAGAAAATGACGTAAAAATAAATGTAAAATTACGGAAATATTGTTGATACAGTCGCACAAACTTGCCGGTATGTGAGCAGTCCTCAGACTGTTAACACTAAGCTAACTTTAACATTTAGAGTTAGCCTGCTATAAGCATGTATTTACACCATGCACACGTTCAAACAGTAACATTCGACAGAAAAAAAAGATGCGTCAACAAGTTATCTCTAAGCTTTTGGGTACCTATTAAAAGTTCCCACAAAGATAACTAGGTTACAATAATTATTTTACATACTAACCGTTCTACTTGGAGTAAGGTTGTTTCCTGGTCAGAGTACGTCTGCCATCAATGCCTGTGCTCGTCCCGCCAAGTGTCGAGCACCGTGGACGCACAGTTACAAGACGCTGGCCTTGTTACGTGACCAGGCAGGTTTTTGAATTAGGCCCCTCCCTTTTCTTATGAAAGTAAACATACCAAGTTATCTCTGCTAAACATGATTAGTGCAATGAATCTTTCAGCTAAATAGTACAAACAACTAATGTTGTTTAGTAATGATCGCAGGTTTTTACAAAACATAAAAGAATAAGTAATGATCACTCGGAAGTTTAATTAGAAACAAAATCTGGGTTTACAGTGTAGTTGCTCAGCACAAATGTTCTCTAACCTTCACCATGCTGTATCTGTCAATCACATATCAAGTTTAACTCTTCAACAAATCATACCCTTTGCCACCATGGTCATAGTCTCCAGAAGCAGTGGTGGCAGTGAAGTGGAAGCCTTCATGGCATTCTTTACACTGATGCTGTTAATTTCACACCTGAGGACAACAAACTGGGAGATTTAGAATGACTTTAACCACAACACAAACACAACACAAACAGTGATGGTCTGTTAAAATACACTCCAATGTAGAATTCATAAATTAGGTCAAGCAGCACTTCATTAGATTAATAGCAACAGTAAAGACGTGAGGCCCTCCTCAGCGTGTGATGACTGGAAGTCTTTATATTGTTCATTTTATTGAATTTAAAGGTGTGTTGATTGTCCTGCCTCTGCCACCTCCCGGCTCATCAGTCGTGGATCATCAGCACACCTGAGGCAGACTGAGTGACGCCTGGATGCACAATTAGGACATCAGTGGCAGCACCCACCTGTCAATCAAAGCAGTGTAACTCCTGATACCACTACCCATGTCTCATCATATCGAGTTACAGCAGTATTGTATTAAGTTAAGTGCTGATTCAGAAACATGGTGACATCTCTGGTCCCTCTTGGTTTAGGATTAGGGCTAACCTTAGGGCTATCTTTTTTTGTGAGGTGCCCTGGATCTCACAATGTACAAAGTGATGAAATGACCCAGAATTACTTTTACATCTATACATTCTTATAGAGTGTTATAATGACCTTTAAGCAACATTTATCATTTCAGAATCAGCATTTTGGCAGGCCTGCTGAAAAAGACATTTGAGTCATAAAACTTCTCTTTGTTGACTTCGTTATCAAACATTCTTGATATTTTTATTGACTGTCTTCTCTGTACCTCTCTGTTTCCTCTGCTCTGTGAGCAAAGTGTTCCATTGTTGAAATGGTCAGGAAATGGAACGTCTTCCTTCCAAACATTGTCTGCACGGTGTCTAGCCGATGGTAGACACACACCTGTTAAGCGGGCGACTCCAAAGCAGGCTGAAAGCCAAAGCTATCAGGATCTGAAGGAGACAAAACCCCCAAAAGTAGCATTCAGTGATTAGCTGTGACATTTCCTGGAGTGTCACTGAGTGAGTTACGTGTTTTTACAGGTTGATTTGATTATCAGAATCCAGGACTCATAGTTCCATCATCTGAGTGTCACCTTCATTTCAGTTCTAAGGCCGTGAACCAGATTGTGCTAAGAAGTAAAAAGTTGCACTGATGAAATGTCCTTATGAGACCTCAGGCCACTGAAGTGAAAGGGAAAATTAATGGGGTTCCCACATGCTTGCAATCAACCATCAAAACAGGGGAAGACCATTTTCCATCGCTGAAAGTAAAGAATGATACAAAAAACGAATTTCGCAGCACGGTGGCTTTGGCTCATTGCTGGAATCCCATGAGCCTTCGCTGCTCTGAGACTACTGTGTGGAATACCAAGGAGTGACAATGAAACCCAATGACAATGCGTTGGAATTTCTGTGACACCGGAATCATCACCACTGCTGCTGACATGCACGTAGACATAAGAGTGACATGAGCTTTACATTCCTCGTATGAACATTTGAGATATTCTGATAAAGTCCGCTGATGATTTGAGCAGATATTATTGAGTTGCATGGATGAACACTATGCTTTGGGAGTTTAGGAAAGGGCTTCAAATTACTCAGCGAGCAGGAAAGGTAAAGAGTCAATGAAGCAATGATGATGACAATGACAGAAACACATTCAGTCATTTCTCTCACTGAAAAACATACTGTCAGAAATCATCCCAGTTCCAGCTCAGAAGCAGAGGAAGATCCCTTTGGTTGGAATCTTTTAACTCCAGAAGAATACTCTGATTCTTTAAACATTTTTAATTCATCAGAAGAATTACTTTCTGTTCGAAACCCTTCAGAGCATCAGGACCAGAATCCATGTGCTTACTGAATTTATCAAATTAAATTTTTTTCAACATTTATACTGACTACTAGCTTTTGCTAATGACTTATGCTGATGATGTAAGAAACCTTCAGTAATTTATCATTGTATAACCTGTGTTTAATATATAGAAGGAAAAACAAACCAATCTTTAAATGTTCAGAAAGACAGAAACCTCAAAATCTGTCAAACGATTTGGAGTTTTATTCGATCTTTGAGACAACCATCTCACTCCCAAGCTTTGCTATAGGTACGTAGCTATAGATACCTTTCATCATTTCAAGACACGTCTGCCGTCACAGTTGGTGACGTCGTATACGGAGTGCAGACAGGTCAAACAAACACAGGACTTTCACCCACTGTTCATGTCCCCTGTGAAACCAGATGAGCATTGACTTTTATGAAGTTACGTACTAACAAGTTACATCAGGTATGTAATGTAACTCTGATCCTTCCCTAAACCTAACCAAGTAGTTTTTGTGGCTAAACCCTAAGTCAAGTGCAACCATTTCTTGCCAACTTGACTGCAGAGCCTTGCGCATCTAGAAATAACACTAGAGGATTACCTGCAGTGTTTTGAAGCGTAAGACCAAGCAGCAGTATGTGATGACCTGGGAATGAGAATGTGTTGTAGTAGAAAGACCAGCCAAAGAGTATCATCATCATTCCTCCTAGTGTACCAGGCAGAAAACACATCACACCAGACAGCTGCATGAAGGACTTGTGAATTCAGGAGTATTTCTAAAATACTACCTGTGGCCCTGACCTTTTCATTCCCACAATGGTCTCTTCATTCTCCAGTTTCCTGACACTGCCGTCCATATTGACGCCTTGGTAAAGGCCTGGAGGTCAACACTGGTTAGCATGCTGTACTTTTCCACAGCTGCTTATGTGATAACTCCATCAACAGCCTGCCGACTGACACGTGCGCACTGTATGTAACTCTCCATCAACGATACATTGATGTCTACCTTCAAAAGAGAACATGTTTGCTCAACATGAATGAAAACTGTATGTTTGATGTGTAAATAAGATAAAAAGACATCACTAATGAATTCTCTTTGCTTAGGAAAATTCCAGAGTTCCAGAGCATTTTTTCACGTGTTAATCAGTAATGAGATTTGTGAAATGTAGCAACTGATGTCAACAGTGAGCTTTTGAAGAGGTACAGCCTGGATAAATGTTCTTTCACCAGGTAAACACTTGATCTTGAGTGTTTTTTCTCCGCTCCATTGTTGGCCAGGACTGACAGATGTGTTGATCTGAGGCTTTCCTCGTCAGAACGCACATTTTTACAGATGACTCCCGGTCTACCAGAACTCTCTCAAGAGTTTTCTGTTAGATTGAACTTTCAGAGGCTGCCTTTTAAAGGTTGATGCATTAGAACAAAGTCATATTTCTCCGAGAGTAGTCTGCTGTTTGACTGTTGGAGCATACAGGTGATCTCCATCAGCAGTAGTTTTTGAACATAGAGAGATGAATGAGATATGAATTTCAGTTAGTGTATGACAACTTGTCAAAACACTGCTGATTAAACCACAGAGGCCATTTAATTCAGAACGCGGTCGTGTTTATGTTCTATCGTGCGTACGCAGCCAGGCAGGAGAGCAAAGACAGTGATTCTAGCTCCAACCTAATCAGGACAAGATGATTAACTGTGTGTGTGTGTAGGACGCAGGACAAACTGGCACACACACACAGCAAACTCTCATGAGAGCTTTGGAGTTCCACTTTGTGTCTGTGTTTTTCCATAAGCCAGGTGCACACTTCCACAAGTGAGATACAAAATTTCCATGATGGTCATTGAATTTATTTACATTCTAACGTTACTTCCAAATATAGGCTGTATTAACATAAAGCAAGTTCAGTCAGAGGCTCTTACCTCATAACCAATTATATCAAGCAGTCATACATTTAGATTGTTCATTGGATTTGAACATTAAATCAGCGTTACCAAAAGCTTGCATTCAGTTATTGGCAGTGTTACAGTTAGAATAGTCTGTACTGTACACCTTTATAAATATGACTGGATGCCATGGTTGGTGAATAAGCCAGTGATTGTGCATGTATGATATAGCTCTGTGGTTCCCAACCTGGGGTTCCGGCCTCCCGGTAGGGTTCACTAAGCGTCACAGGAGGTCACAGAGGCTTCTTGATTTTAAGGGCCTATATCTCAGCATTGTGTTCATATCTAAAAAAAAAAAAAAAAAAAAAAGAAAAAGAAAGAAAAAATTGAAATTGTAAAAGTTTAGATTATCATTTTAGATATGACCTCACAGCATAAGATCATAATAAAGAGCTGAACACAAACTATATTCAGAGTCTTCACTCTCTGCCGAACAGCCTCAACCTAGCTCATGAGAAGAGAACACTGAATCTGTCAAAAAAATACATTACACTGACAGAATTGTATAAACACTTCCTAAAAGTCCAATGAAAACTAATCACTGATGCAATATTTACAAAGCACATCATCTACTCAAAATTCATCCAAATCACTTGTTTGACACAAACTTCCTACAGTTATTGTGTTCACTGTTTGTGTTCATTGTACAGTTCATCAGTTATTTTATTCTGGTATTGTTATACATTGAATATAAGATGAAACACACCAAAAACATCAGTTTACTCAATGATCGAAAAAGGGAAAAGGTTGGGAACCACTAATGTAGCTGATTCCAATTAATTAACACAAGCACTACAATACTTCAGTCTGACTAGCATTTTTTTATGACCCAGCTGAATGATCACATTCTGTGTGACAGGAGAAATTTCTTTTTACCTCCATAATTATGTCCAAAATTTGGTCTACGACCAAATAACCGACGGCTCTCACATCAGTCTGAAGTACAAGAGTTTAAATTAAGAGTCTAAGCTTTATTCATTAGCACTTGAGCTAGTTCCTCAATCACAGTGAGGAATCATTTCATGTGAGCACAAGAATTTGGCTAAACCAAAAAAATGAAAAAAAAAAAATGATGCATGACGATCAATCTAAATTAGAAAGCTGCTAGATTTAAGTAGGAACAACAGAGAGGATGAACGTTGTGCAGATTAGTTATGTTTGGTTAATATATAATGCTTCCTCCTGTTTTTAACCCAGACAGGATTATTAACCTCATTTTGTCCGGAGGAACCGTGATAGGTAAACATCCCCGGCTGGTAATTGAGGGTTAATAAGTCCACAGGTAAACACAGATTCAGCCCATTGCTGCTGCTGTAGCTTACACAGCTTGCGTCTATCTGTATAAAGCTGAGGCCTTATCTCTGCAGTGTGCTGTCACCTCCACCCGGAGACCCGCCCTGAGATTTCAACATGTGCTCCATCACTGTCACTGCACCGTCGCCATGTTTGCTGTCCTGGGAGGAACTGTGGACTACAGACGATGACATGTGTTATTGTGCACCCACACTTCTTCTGCAGCTCGCCAAACGCTTGTCAAGTCATGCATGTTTTGCTGGTTTTGGTTTTGTCCCCACATTAAATATAGTTACATGATCAGTGGTGTTGATGTTTCATTTATTTTATTTTATTATTTTTTTTTTGCTCTGCTGTCTGAACTAATTAATTGTTTTCTAACTGATAGAAATAGCAACGCCTTGTGGCAGGAACACAGTGGACTCGAGCAGTTCAGTTTGTTGTTGACCTCGGGGTCAGCACATGTGATTTTAATTCAAGGTAATTCAAGGCTGAGTCTTCATCAGTGGATGGAACCTCTTCTGTTGGCACAAAGTGACATAGGTACAGTGTGCCAGTCTCAGAAGGTGATTCTATAGGGGGGCAGATGGTATCCATCCATATCCATAAATTATATGTATAAAGAAACTTTGTCTTTTTTAAATTTTGTGTTACTAATAGTTGTGTTTCCCAATAATCTTTTTCAAATATAAGCAGTGTCCACACATACTACTGACAGTAAACTAAACTCGGCTGGTCCAGACAGCAACAGAAACAGTTGTTGTGTTTGCTCTCTGGGAGCCTCTGGAGGTATTTAATGGTCTTATGATGACCTTGGGCCGGGGCAACTAAGGGCTGCAAAGCTTTGGGTTTAGACAAACATTAGACTCTGGGGAGGATTACAGCTTTGAGGGGCGCTGACAAGCATGATTGGCTACATGTGGGATATTTATTTAAAATTTCACATATTGTTAATTCAGCTCTCATATGTAACAGCCAAGAAATGTTAACCATTTGAAAAGCAACATTCTTGAGCTTGGCTTTGGCAGAGTCCATCAAAATGGGGGAATTAGCCTACCCAAAACATTGCTCTGTTTAGTTGCACATGTGAGGTCACACTTGCCAAATGACTATTTTCTTAACAATTTTTTCACTTAGCAACGGCCCAGGCTCGGCTGCCCCCTCTCTAAACACACACACACAGACGGAGAGAGAGAAGCTACTCAATCAGTCATCAATCATTTCACTCGCCAGAAAACAATTATGAGCAAGCGCTGACGGTTCAAACATGAAACAAAAGTTAGAGGAACATATGGACTGACCACTCGCTCTCCGCATGTTAATCACACTCCAGTGAAGCTGGAAGCCAGAACAACTTGATGATCAAGAAGGCTACAAGAAAAGTAAAAATGGTTTTCTATTCGAGAGAAAACACAAAGATTTGTCGCAAACAATTCTTTAAAATCAAGAATGTAAAGGACGCCATCTGAAAACAGGAATGTTCTCAGAGATCAGTCCATCCAGAAGCTGTTGAGATATACCAGATGGACCAAAATGGTGGACCCCATACATTTGTCAAACTATTGACACTGTCAGAACTATTTGATACTACATGTTTAAATCAGTATAATCTCTGTTATTTACATATTCAATCAGTTCCTTAAATGTCCACTTGAGGCTGGCTCCAGAAGTGAGTCAGTCTCCATAAGTCCCCATGTTCAAATGTCCAACTTCACAGCAGAAATAAACATGTTTACAGCCTGGTACAAAAAACAGTTTTGGTCTCTATAGCTAATTTCCCCGTTCATGACAACTGTACTGAGGGTGACTTTTTATAGAATGAATTTTCTTTCTTTCTTTGAATGACATTGCACGATGCATTTTTTTTCTTTTTCTTCGTTTTTTTTTGTACAAAGCTACTGCACAAAGAGTTTGTGTATATTTTTTTTCTTTTTATACGGTTGGAACAATATCTTGTACCTTCCCTGAGACTTTATTCTGTTCATAGTGTATCTGCCTCATGCCCACGGATACAACATCCAACTTTTTTACTGTCACTGATCTACAGTTGAGGGTGTTGGGCAAAGTGAGCAGGTTAAAGTAGTTCATGAATAAACACTAAAGTAATCTAAAGAATGGTAGCATTAAGAATGGTGACCTACTAGTACCTATAGTAATTAATTTAAGTAAGATATAAATCAACATGTGTAACATTTTTGGACTTTTTGTCCTGTTTCAAAAAAGGTATCGAGTATTGTTTTTTTAATACTAGTATTGAATAAAAGTTTAAATTCTGATATCATGACAACCTTGCAGTCCCTGTAGCCATGCCGCCAACATGAGGGATTTCATTATTCAAAAAAAGAAAAAAAAAAGTGAGTTACATGATCCAGCACCCATGAGGTAAAATATACGGTAGGTGAAAATCTCATGAATCAAAGAACGCATGGGCTCTATCAAAAGGAATGATGTCACTGACTAATATTTCCAAATACATTCATTATGTTTAAGACATAAAACAAAGACCAGGTGTGGATACTGGACCTGTAAACCACGATCTGGCTTCAGGTTGCACATTCTAACAAGCACTTTACAACAATACACCTGCAGCTTGTTCCACCAACCACAACTATTAACATATCTGACACTATTTTTATTTCATATTCCTGTGTTACATCTCACTCACTGTATATCACAATGGTTATTACTGTGCTTTTATATTATTTATAGGCTCCATGTATAAATAAGGGAATGGATCTATATATAAATACCCATTCTGTTATTCTACATGAGTCAGACATTTCAATGTGATTTTTAAGTCTCCCACTCCAGCAGGACAAAATGCTGTTTTCTTTGCCAGTAGATCATCTTGAAATCCTCAGCTCGTGGTCGATGTTTGACAGTTTATCATACTATCATACATGTTGGAGCTGCAAAGATGAAAGGAAAACGCCGTAGCCTGCCTTTCATTAAGCATCCTCTCCGAGAGCAGAAGCAAATGTTTCTGCTCGAAAGAAAAGCCTTCTAAATTACGAGCATCAGTCAAAGTGTCATTTACTCTGTTAATGTCGGGTAATGACGGAAGCTGTGTACTAAGAAAAGCTTTCCCTGTCCGCGCAGCTCAAACTGTGCTGAGTAATGGCATGTTTAGTGAAGAGAATCCAGCCTCGCCCCAGTGCATTCACTATGAGCTCAACTGCGAATAAAATGCCTGACAATTAGGGGGAGCTGATTGCAGTCACAGAGGCTGCCAAGCAGCAATTTCCATTGTTAATAACCAAAAGAAAACATTTATGTCTGATGTTGAAAATTGTTTTGCTTTTAGTGGCAGTGGCCCTCAGCCATCCGTGGTATTTCATTATAATTAACTAGAAAAACATGATATGTTTGGACCAGAGGTACCTAGAACTGTGACATATTTTTCCAATTAGGTACCATTTTATGACCGCTTAGAAAAATAAATAACAACACACACACACACACACACACACACACAGGCAAACATGTCTCTGACCACATTTCATGAGAAATAAAGCTGGGACAGGAGTTGAGTAAACAGGTGCACCCCATCATGCTTCTGCCCTGTCACTAGCTGTTCATGTTAAACTAATGGAAGTGTGTGAGGAGCTCTGCTGCGAAGTGTCGGTTTGTCTCCTGCACAAAAAAACAAAATGAACAAGATGGAAAATAGAGTTTTGGATTAAACAATAAAACAAATAAAGTTCATAAAATAGAATTTATTCCAATATAATGCTATGTCAAAATTAACATATACAACTAGGGGAGAAACAATATGCATTATAAAATAAGTTATGAAGCCAGAAAAGATTATTTACTTTATCATTTTAAAGCCCCGTTGTGTCACTTTTCTACCATAAACTAAGATGTTAAATCCTGTTGATGCTACACTGACTTGTAATCAGGTGAATGGTGTCTCTGTCGTTTGTCTCACACTATGTAACTTTGGGCTCCGGGTCTGATCACCCATGAGGAGTATGTTACAGTGCGAAGTCACACACCACCAACTATTTGACTGATTTTGGTGAAACTGGATCATATTTTATGGAGAAAATGTTTTCTGGTTTTCCCTCTGATGTCCTCCACCTCTGTGTGATTTACAGAGTTTCCTGATGCACAGTAAAGTAAACTGCTGCCAGCTGTAACTGATGTTAGCTAATGTTAGCTCAGTTTGTTAGCCTGGCTGCCAGTACTGTGAGCTCAGAGCAGTGGGGGAGTGTTAGTGTCTGTACCACAGGTGTTTTGGACCACCGGGAAGAAGAAGAAGAAGAAGAAGAAGAAGAAGAAGAAGAAGAAGAAGAAGAAGAAGAAGAAGAGGAGGTTTTCAAGCCCAGGGTGCGGGAGAATGTGGACGGGGAGCGGAGCCGGTGTCATGCCAGAACCGGAGCTGGGCAGGTGGGCAATGTAAAAAGACTCAGCAGCTGCAGATATAATGGCAGAGGAGAAGACACCGAAGAGGAATAATCACAATATTCACTGCATAAACACACACACACACACACACACACACACACACAATAAAAAGCAGTTTCCAGTTAATTGAATTAAAATAATTAAATTATCACACACTGAATCTCAACACTCTGAGCTTCTGAGGGTTTGAAAGTGACCCACTATTCCCAGTTAACAAGCCATCATTGTTATTGGATCATATTTAAGCACCTGCAGGCTTGAAAAGTGGCTCTGACAAGTTTGTGTGGAGCTCCTTCTTGGAGGAGGGCGGCTGTCGTCATCTTATGTCATAGAAGTTTCAGTGGAGATGACCCAGATGCTTTACGATCAGTTACCGGCTTGCTCCAGATTCCAACAGAATGCCACTCACCCTCTGCTTGTAGTGCACACTACTTGTTCTCATCACTTTGAGTAGGCATGATTCCATGCACCTTGAGATAATTCCACTTGTAGAGGAGCGTATGAGCTTTCAGTGATGCACTTTATAGACACGGCTGTTTTTCTTCCATTCAACAGTGAGGGAGAGGAAGCTGAGTGCTCACGCCTCTCCAACATCAATACTGAGGCTATATCTGCTGTCATGATTAAAGAGCAACTGACAAAGAAGAGCTGGAGCCTAACTACCTCTTAGGAGACTATCAGAGAGAGAGTTCCCTTCTCCTCTCCGTCTCCCTGCTACAGCCAGGGAGGCTGGCTTTTTTCATGCCGACACACTCAGAGCTTTTAAGCAAGCTGCTAAAATAATAAATACGCCCAAAACACCAGATGCAGGCTCCAGAATGGGGCAATATTGATTTCAAGACAAACAGTTAAACGTCAAAGGCATTATTGGTAATTGCTTCATCAGCCGGTTGCAATGCAGCGGCTGATGGTCCGTCCAAGACAGGCTGGATGTTCAGTAGCCACAGACCGGTCAGGTGCTGCCAGCCTGAGCAGTAGTACAGTCTATCACCATGCCAGCTGTCTCGTCCAGCACTTCAGGATAGCTTTGTGTAACATAATACAGTTTGCTTCAAAATCTCACGAACTGCACAAACTGCTTCCACAGTAAAGCCTTACAAATGCAGGAAAAAAGAAAACGTTAAACTGTTCCTTTCACAAAGATGAAAGCAAAGTGTTTTCTTTTTTCCAGAAACAGATGGGAAGGTTGGAATTGCTTTTTTTTTAAAAAAGAACTCAATCAAAACAAGATTTCATGTTGGAACTGTAGGGTGTAGAAACAGCAGTGATGTGTTCACTCTGCTCCAAGTTCACCTATCAACTCACGTTGGAGATATGATTTTTACTTCTTTTTTTCCCCCTTCTTTTCCCAGGAAAAGATTTATTGCATTGCATTACGCATATTTTAGTGTCGGAGGTTAAACATGCAGCTGACAGACGAATCACACAGGCCTAATCTGTTTTCTCTTTGACCTTTGTTCCCATAGTAACGGGCTCAGGATGTCAGGGGCTGCTCTGAGGCCCCCCACCTGTATACAAGGAGGGGATATCCTCCAGTTCAACCATTAGCACCAACGGCTATCAACACATCAGCAGCTTGACAAATTGTTTTAGATAGGTCTGTGAAAATAATAGCCACAGTTGTAATGATTATATTGTTGTGAGCAGAAGTAATTGGTCGAATGCTCATAGAGGTGACACGTATCCTATAAACTTTTGACTTTTGATGAGTCAAAAGTTGAATTATATAAATGAATATATTTGAGAGTTAAATAATAATAAAAAAAATGAGTGTCATAGGTCCTACATGTATTACCTGGGGACTGCCGATTGTTCTGATGGTCCATTACTCTGAATCCCCAACAGTCCAAAAGTGTCCCAATGGACATACATACATTACATATTTGCCCATTACTGTTTTGTCCAGCAGTCTTTGATTTAAAAAAAAGGCCAGTTTTTCCCAAACAAAAAAAACACCGCCGTTAATATTTTAGTAAATCTGGACACACAAGAAAGGACTAAGTCAAGTGACCTTTGTCATCATCGTAAAGATAGTCAGGTGACTTTGGTCGTCATGGTAATGTTGTGAAACTGTTACAGACATGTCAGTTAGGACGGTTCAGATATGTTAGTCATACCAGGGCATGTATTTTCAAAAACAAAAGGCCTTTCGGCGCAACGGCCTTTTGTTTTCAGAATAATGGGTTTTGGACCAGATGAGACATTTTCTGGACTATCGGGATTTCAAGATAATGGGCCCTCGGAACAATGGCATGGTACTTCTTCTTTCACAGGCCATGTACTTTCAGGTTGGGTTACTAAGAAATGCCGTTATTTGGCACGTTTTAGGCAATTTGTCTTTGAGTGTGGTCATTTTCTGTGGTCATATAAACAATTTCGCCTGAGATTACACTGTGGTTGGACAACGCATCATCTCCCTGTTGTTGTAGCTGTAGGGCTATACTTGTGCCCTGTTCTTTTTGGTGAATCTGCATCATCTTAGTTTGTTTGAAGCGTTCTGAAACCTTTACATTCACAGTGCAAACAGGAACATCACATGAAGTGTCATCTGAAATCATATGAAGGCAAAAAGATGTTATACCTGTTTCTATGGCCGCACACAGGGGTGGTAAGAAAAGTCAAATCAAATGTGGATATGGCCTCTTTCCAAAAAATCTCTGCTAATCACTAGATGTTGTGTGTGTAACATCAGCAGCAAATTCAGACAGGAACTGAAAAGAATGGGTCAGTTTCACAAAAGATCAATGTTGGATCTGTTACTAATGTAACTGATCGTGCTGCACTGTTACAGCACACATCATATACCAATTGTTTTATCATAAGAAAAACACACATCAAATCTGAACTGTATCTCGGGAGTGAACATTATTGTAGAATAACATCAAGGAGTGCTGTTGGAAACAGTGCAGCTAATTTCCCCTTGTCCAAGTACAGTTTGTCATTATCATGTGAAAAAGAAAGGATGTGATGAAAATGGAAAATGCTACATGGGGGTGAAATTGGAAACAGAGAAATGATTAAACTTTTGCTGGGATCAAGAAAAGAGTAAGCTTGATAAGAGAGTAAAATGTAAATGGAAAAGTGAAATATGTGTATTTACTTTACCAAATGTTAGTATGACTTAATAATGTTAATGTTACCTAATGTAAATCTTGCTCTGCTTGTTTCTTCATGCTCGTCATACTGTATCATGTTCTGTTTCATACTCAACTAACGTCCCCTTAAGCCCTCCTACCACACCCTCCCCAAGCCCACCCATCCCCTCAGCAGTCCACCAAACATTTCCCTACCCAACAGGAAAAAATGGTGATGAAGTAGATGAGGGAACCAAAGCCTCCCAGCCCAACGCTCTGGTGCTTTTAATTTCGTGTTGTGTTTTTTGTTCTGTTTTTGAGGCACTGGGGACATTCCTGGCACTCGGCTCTTTGGTCTCAATTGCAAGCAGCTGCCCACTCCCATTTCCAGAGAGCAGACTCTATCTCCCACGGGATCTGCAGCATATTTATTTCTATGAAATCATTCCAACAGGGTAGCTTTTAAAAGATGTCATTTCACATTTGCTTTGCTGTCCAGGGGGAGATCGCACAGGCCTACGCATATCACCAAATCGGAGGGAAACTCAACTCACTGCTCCCTGCTGTGTGCATTCAGAACTGTACACTAAGGGAATTCAGTGGTTTTCACATTTTCTATTCACTCAGTATCTTATCAGGCTTCTGTTACCTGTTAAACTGAGTGTCACCTAACTTTCAAACTGATGACACTGTTGCTAAAGCCAATCCAAGGCCAGGCATTTGGTGTAGGATTCTCGGGTTTGTGTTTCTTTTATATGAACTATATAGAAACTATTTGCACTGTGCTACTGAGGTTATGCCGTCAGGTTAAGTTTTAATTAAGATACAGTTTACAGCCATGCTAGCGGCTCTGTGAGGCCGTTCACAGTAGGCACAGCTGTCCTTTCAACTAAAAGCTAACACTAGCATGCTAACATGCATGCATCAAAAAGATGCATGAACATGCTAAACTAAGATGTTGAACATGGTAAAGATTACCTGCTAAATTTCAGCTCATTTGCAGGCTAATTGGGAATGTCATTAGTTTTGAAGAAATTTCAAAAAGTTTTGAAAAATTTAAATTTTGACCTGATATAAATGCTAGATGAAATGTGATGGGTTGACCACAGTTATTATTATTTATGCTGTGGTGACCATGAATGTCTTCATGGCAATATATCCAATAGCTGTCCTGATTAATGGGGTGTTGACCCATTGTTGCATCCAACAGTGATATTACCAAATACCACGAATGGAAGTAACAAATTACAGCTACTCGCATTACTGTAATGAAGTCATTTTTTGGATGGTTTGCTTGTACATTTATAAAAAGCAGAAGAAAAAAAAATCTGTGCAGCATGCACAGGTCTGGAGAGGTGACCACACTGACCAAAACAGTAGGAGTTGTGAGTAACTCTGGGACTCAGGATTTGGAGGAACAAAAATCAAATGGTGACAGATTCCCCCCTGGCCTGACTATTTGTTTGGTGTGTACTGTGAGATATTTATACCAAATACATTTTGATTATGCCCTTTGGAAATCGAAAATGAACTGAGAGGTTCTGGGCTACTGAAAAAGTGCTTGCAAAAACCCTGCACACATCTAGAGGGGAATGAACTATGTTATGCTGCTGGAATAGTTTAATAATTTAGTTCTTTGTTTTTGTTTTTGGTTAGACCACAGTGACGTGGGGCCAGCACTATAAATGCAAAACTCCAACACTCAACAACCCATTGGTCAAAAAACAGTCATAAATTACATTCTCATGGGGCTCTTGCTCACCTAAAAACCAAACACCAAAAAACCTTTGATTTTGTCCATCTTGAAATGAAAAACACATGCAGAAGGATAAAAGTACAAACATTTTTAGCCTCCTTTCAAATCTGTATTTGATGAAAGTTTTGGTGTACCCCTGACCTTCCATTTGACTGCTCCCATAGGCCAAAATATCCACTTGTGCATAAGACGCATTAAAATCTGATTGGAAGATTGCCATGAAATTTGACATACATAGTCATGGTTTCCAAAGGATGATTGCAGCTCATTTTGGTGACCTTCTGCCTTGTAGTCCAGGACAAAAAAAACAAACAAAACAAAATCTAAATTTAACGTCTGAGTACATTCATGCACCCATGAGAACAAAAAGAAAGGATGATACTCTGAATGGTTGATGGTCACCACTGGTGGTTACTGTAACTGTCTGTGAACCACAGACCATTTATAGCATCCACTGCGAAGAGGTCAAAGGTCATGGACTAGGAGTCAGTGGACGACCGGGGAAAGATGGAGGATGCTCACATCTGACACCAGAGAGCAACTTTGAACAAAGAGGAAACCATATCCCCACATGTACAAATACCTGTTATCATGTGGCTAAAGTGTAGAACTTGATGACAGGCCATCTCCATCCACCAGATGGTGGATCTCCATCCACTACAGATAAAGCTATGAAAAGCTAGCATGGTGGACCTTTTGAGCTAAGATCATGTTAGCACATAAATAAAAAGGTTTGTGTGATGTTTGGAGGTCTGTGCTGAATCATGAAAATCTACCAACGTAAGGAAGAAAAAACATCTAATAGTCCACAGTGATGAGTCTTTTTATTCCTTCAGATGTGTGTACTGCGAATGGAATCATAATCCAGCATATGGAAAAAGAAATTACACAGTTGAGTAAAATGTAATCGGGATCACATTCCACGGCACAGCTGACCCTGATGAAAGGAAAAGCAGTGATGCGTGCAGCAGTTCTTTAAGCAGCTCCAGTAAAAAAAAAAATAAAATAAAATACAATCAAGTTGTAGCAAATGAAGCTATCGATGGTTCAGTGCAGTGTGATCGAGCAGTGACGTGGGGAATTGTTTTAGGGGTGGCTCACAAGAGGAACGCAGTGTACAAAGGGGACATAAATCATTGTACTAGACTCTAGACAGCCTTATTCTTTGGCACTAACTGTGAACTTCTTTTGCAAAAGCCCTACTGCGTCAAGCAATGTATTATGATCAGCTTCTGTGCCAGGATCCCTGCAGGTTTCTTCAAACTGGGTGCATCCAGACCACCATCCACTGTAGGTAACACACTGACTATGCATGAGTACCTCTTGGAACTTGGAACCTGCTGAATGTCTATGTATCAGTGCAGTGCAAAGAGGTTGAGTGAACTGTTGCATCAATCACATTACTTCAGACATTATTTTTCTACAATTGACCGTTGCCACAGCTACAGGCAGAGACTGAACAGGAAGGATTTTCCTCTCCTCTCCGCCTTCATGCACCCGGCTGATTTTTTTCTCTTTGCCGAGTTTTCATCACTGTAAAGATTTACATGCTGGCAAGTGTCACCATGGGGCGGCCTCCAGTTGCTGTCTACATTCGGGGTAAAATGTGGAGGGAAGCAGCAGGGGGAAACGGGAGTTCTCATCCTCAATTGAGCATCAATCTTGTGTATAAATGGAGCAAGTGAAAGGGATACTTAGTGAGAGAGATCCCCCTTTGGAAAGTCCTCAACAATAACAAATAAAGTAGAGTGCTGCTGGCAGCTTCGAGGTGGAGGAGAAGGACAAGTTTGGGATGTAGCTTGCTGCAGATGCTGCTGCTTCATGCTGTACAACACAACCTGCGTAATTTGAGTCACAGCGCCGTCATTCACATTGGTCATTTTTGACACTGTGCGTCTGACGAAGATTTACAGTCACTCAGTGCAGTCAAAAATAAGCAGGTCTGTGCTTACAGCAGCTAAACACACCATCATAGTGTCCATGTTTCCATTCAGTCACAGTGCGCTCACTCATTGCAGTCTGACAGCCTTCAAACTGTGGGAAAGACTGCCCTCAGCTGTTGAAATGTAACCGCCTGACAGACCATCAGCCATGAAGATCTTAAAAATAACCTCCCAGTCAACAGCACACAGTAGAATAGAGAAACAGTAGAAATAGAAATAAACATAGATGTCCAAGTTGATTTTGACTCATGGTACATTGTGACTTCTGTCTATTTGTCTCAAAGGATGTGTTCTCCTGACTCTGTGAGCTGTCTGAATGCTGATCATGCTCCATTAGGTTTTGATAAATAATTAGAATAAAAGAGCAAATCATAGAAGAACTGTAAAAGTCAGATCTATACTGTACATTCAAATGAGTGACAAATGAAAGATGCAAAAGATGCAAAACATAATCTAATTTCTTAATATGCATGGTAAAAGTCCACTCCTTAGAGAGAGAGTTATCCACAATCTCCCATCTCCTCCTCACCCCTCATCTATTCTGCTCTCCAAGGACTGGATCCATCTGAGCATCTGAAGTAAATATGTGCAGTGAATTCGAGGGTTGGATGGCTCCATCCAGCACCTGATGGGTGAGTCATGTCCAAATTAGGGTAAAGAGGAGATGGGGGGGATTGTGGCATCCTCATCCATTCTGCTCTCTGAGGACTGGGCACCCACAAGTGAGATACTGGGTGGGACAGTGGGATAGTCTGAACACCATCTGGACACTACAAAGGATGTTTTCACAGGGCAACCGGCTTCTTCTGCTGCGGGTCAGCTTGTGGGTTTGATGGGAGGGACTTAGCAGAGCGATACGAACAGACCTGTCCACTCCACTTAACCCGGCTGCTCTTGATAGCAGCTCCTCTTGGACATAGTCACGGCCCCTAACACTTCCTGCACATGCTGAACTGCAGCCATAGACTGAATAATATGAATAAAACCTTTAGTGTCTGTCAGTGTTAACAGTTGTTTTGCATATTGATCTGAATAGTTTATCATCTCCAGGTAATTTCTTGTTTCTGCTATTGTCATCCTATATATATACTACCGTTCATTATCACTACACGTTGTTCAAGTATTACTGAAGGAATGAAGAAAAACTTCAATGTAAGTGGTGAAAGCAGTATACAGTATAGAGTATAGTACAGTATCATATTTGTCCCAGAAAGAACATGAATGAAATGATTAAAACATCCAGATTAGCAACAATAATAACAGAAGAGAATACTGTTATAACCATTTTTCCATTTAATATTCTTCAATTTTAAATTCAATTTTAAAACTCTTTATTGAACCACAATGCAGTTGGGCTCTAAATATTTTGTGAATCCATTTTACTTTGTGGCCTCTGCAGTCTACTCAGTCGACTGACTGTCAGTCCACGTTATGTTCTATGTGCTATGATCCAGATTCAATAATTCAATAATGCTAATTCCAAACCATCTTTCTATTTTTCTGTTTTTTAAGAATATCTTTGCCGAACATGCACATCTGTTTATTTCAGTTTGGTTACAGTATCAAGTGCACAAGAATGTCCATAACAGTCATTGTTGAAACTGAGCTTGATTGTTGCTTGATTGTTGGACTGTTGTACAGTATTTTGTTCCCCATGTACATAACATGACTTGCTTTTCCAAATCCTTCCAAAATAACACCAATTTGTAAAATGGACTTTCTACAACCAAAAATATGAAAGACCATTCCAAGATATATAGTTCTAGAGAAGGATAGATTCATCATGTCCAGTTGTTGGTAGTGTTGGAGAGGAGGTCCTCTCTGAAGAGCTGGAGGTCTTCAGGAGGTTTTTAAAGGTAGCGAGGGACGCCCTGATCTGGCAGGAACTGGTAGACGTTCCACTAACGGGGAACAACAGACGAGGAAAGTTTGGATTGCCCTGAGCGTACGGGTGGCAGAGGCAGGCCTCGTTCATTGGAGGAGGGCAACGGTCGGGAGGTGAGACTACTTTGTAGGCGAGCATTAGCGATTTAAGCTTGATGTGGGCTGCCACAGGTAGCCAGTGGAGCTCGATAAGTAGTGGGGTAACATGTGACTTGGTTTGAATGAAAATTTAATTTGAAAAGGTTTCACTGTGCAGGCTGTCAGGAGGACGTAAGTATTCTAGTCAGGAGATGTGGTCATCTTGTAACTAGATTACTTTATTTATTTATTTACTGTAAAAACACTGTAAACATCATAAACATGTAGCATCAACACAATTATAGCAGTAATCAAAACACATCTTGATTTCATAACTTATTTATGTAGCCTGCAGAGGACAGTGAAGCCTATTTCTTTACTTTCACTCGATATCTTCAAACCATGTTTGTGTCTGTGTGTGTACTCTGTACTTGAATGCTGAATACATTCAGATGTCCAGACCCAGTTACACTGAGGCAACACAGCTCTCAACCCTTGGTGCAGTTTTTTAACTTAGACGCAGTTTCAGACAAAGTCCTTCCTCAACATGCGTATTATCACTATGATTTATCATTTGATTTCATTTATTACACATCAGAACACGCACAGGTGTAATACAGAGACGTTTGACTCAATGAGATACTGTACATCTGTCATGGAATCTGATATTCACTATAGCAGCAGAAGGAAAGTTTACAGATATCACATCCTTTAAACCCTCCACATTCTGCAGTGACAACATTACGGATGTGTTAAATAGTGTGACAGCTGTTGGAATGAAGGACCTGTGCTCCTTCTTACATGGCTGGAGTAACACTTTGGGCCTATTTCATTTAGGCCTATTGTTTAAATGTGTAAAGTTATACATATTTGGTTGTTATAATTCAAATTAATTTGCATTCAGTGAACTTAATATCTCCCTTTGTAACAACATAATAAAGAACGTTTATATTATAAGTGTCAGAAAACTACAATATCCACTCCTGACAGCTACAGCACGATGATGATTTTCATGGTTGTGTTTAGATAACTGAAAATATGTAGAAAAAAAAATCTTTCTTAAATTGAATTGAAAAACAAAGTATTGACTTTGTTTGACTCACAGCACACGACTGAAGCGTGTGAACCTAAACCGAACAACACATGGGGCACAGGATGTGAATGATGTCTGCTCAGTATAAGAATGTCACACTTTGCCAGTGAACATAATCCAGACCTCTACCACCACCATCACTGCTATACTGTCGTTACTCCATTTTCACTATTGTTGTTAATGTTGCTACTAATAATGACATTAATTCCAAGATCTCTGCAGCAAATTCACAATTTAATACTGAGTGAAGCAGCCACTATAAGTATGTGCAATGGGGCACAGTCGTCTTAGAAAGTTGTTGGTTATTGAAGCCTCTCCATGTGGCCCTCAGGAACAAACACAGTGAAAACACAGCTGTGGATGTCCAGTCCCCTGACAGGCCAGACCTCTACCGTGGAGGCCAGAGCATCCGTCTGCCTGAGGGGTCCAAACCCCACGCTGCATCCCTTACCTCATGCCGTTTACTTTATTTACTCTCTGGTCACATGTTCCCCCGCTCGGTCGCAGCGGCTCTGGCAGAAGCAGTTAGCTTCCCCATGCCCTCCCCTCTCTTTCTGCAGATGTTACAGAGGTTTATTTGTATTTAGAGGGCCTTTGTTTTCTTCAGTTGCATCAGTAAGCTGTTCCACCACCGGTGGGTTCACATGCCTTTGTGTCAGACTGTTTCTAGCAGTTGGACAGCTGAATCTTCTGGGGCCAGAGTGCTCATGTGCTCCAGCCGAACCCTCAAAGGGGTCTTACTGCCTGTGATGCTCCGATTTAAGATCTGATGGTGAACTTGGGAGTTGTACACAAAACGGCTCTGCACCTGGGATTGTTGTTTTTTCTGTCTACACACTGAATGGAGACAAAGCAGAGAAACATTCATACATAAGTGATTCTTGAGATCAGAGAAAGACAAGAGCTTCCTTTATTCATTATCGTGCATTTTACAAGTCAGCTCTGACCAAGAACATGTACAAAACATATTACAACACAGGACACACGCTGAATACAAGAAATGCAGCAATGCACAAGTAAACGCTGAGAAACCCCAAAAAGATTTTGTGGCCCATGAGCCAGTAGAAGAAGAAGAAGAAATGTGCTTCAACTACTACTGGAAAATTAAATCTAAAAGTTGTTCTAAAGACATTAGCAGAGTAGCAGGAAATAATAATGAACACTACATCAACATTTTATAAAGAGGGACTTGTTTGCTGAGAAAGGTGACTAGCATCAGTCAGAACAGGAGCACTTCCCCTTCTGGGAACTCTAAATGTGTCACATTTACAAGACGCGTCTCGTTAGCTGGTCAGCCAGCTCTCATTATAACCCATATGTTTGTGTATGTACAGTATGTGTGTGTGAACTAAGCGGCAACCACCGTGGATGGAAAGTGAAGCCAGTGCTGAAGTCCTAAAAACTGCAGTTCCCCATATGGCTAATCCAAGTTCACAGCAGGAAAAAACATGTTTACAGCCAAAAAAAAACATGTTTACAGCCAAAAAAACTATCTAAATCTAATTTCCCCGTTCATGACAACTGTACTGAGGGTGAATTTTTATACAACTCACCTGCTTATGTATAATAGTGTGGCCACTTTGATTGACAGGTGGGTGCCGTTACAGGTGGCTTGTTTGAACAACCAGGCTTCAGTCAGCCCACCTTAGATCCACCCACAATCCACACCTTTGCCCATATTTTGGATTACCTGGCAGGTGACAGAGGCAGCAGAGGTAGGACTGCCAAGATTGTTACGACCAGAGCCACCACACTGAGCTTCACCAGGGTTCGTCACAAACCTGTGGGTGACATCATGGAGATTAGGTCCATGTTTCGTGCAGTCTATGCTCTCACTGCACCCAGTGACATATGTGTGTTCAGAGATGGATGGTGTGTGAAGCCTGTGGCTGCACTGTGAGGATAGGAGTTCTTCAGTGGTGCAGTGGTCACTGTCTCCTAACATCTGGCTACATGTTCAAAGACGACGGTTTGTTTGACAGAAAGTGTGACGGAAGAAGACATTTGTCTTGTCTTGTAAGACACTTGTGACGTAACCGGCTGACAGAAAGAAATGTCACGATTAACTTAGTTAAAGCTAACGTGCGTAATAAACATGTATGACATGTACGCAGCTGTTACATATTAGCAGTTGTAGCTTTTCAATGAGCAAAGAGTGATTCATTACATTTCTCAAGTAACTTGCGCAACATTGGTTGCACAGTAAAGCCAAAAAAGAGCAGCTTGTTGGTGACAGGAATGGGAGATTACTGCCTCTCCGGAACAAGGAATTATGTGTTGGCACAGTTCATACGCTTGCATGATTAAATCTCTGACCTCTGTACAAACCACCTGTTGCTACCGTATGAGCATTTGCATGGTTTCATGGGGTCTGGCGCTCGTCACACTTCTGGTGGAGGGCCAAGAATATGAATCTGCAAAATTGGGTGCAGCAATGCCAGAGGACACACTGTCCATGCATGCAGATGGTGCTTCTGTGCAGATGGAGGTGCATCCTTTGTGTCGGCCCCTCTGAGTTCTCTGCCTGTCATCATCCTTGCAGCATTTGAAGCATGAGAGGTCTGGAGTATCCTTGTACTGGGCACTATGTATACAGTTGTAAGATTTAAAATGTACGTACTGAATTCATGCATTTCATTAAATCTCCCAGAAATCAGTCTAGATCTAATTGTATTGTTTGCTTGTGTCGATCGCCCCTTTGTACTGTCTAGAAAACAGCAGGGATGTCTTAGTAAGCTGATCCACAAAGCACAGCAAGTCGGGAAGTGTCTTAATCCTGTCCTGGCCATAAAACAAAGACAGCAAAGCTGGGCCTTCACTGGAAGTCAGCTGATCACATTCGTACATCATCAAAGACAGTCATCTTTGACTTCCACTGTCCTGCTCTAAAGGAGTCATGTCTAATTGAGAACTCAAATCTCTCAGACCCCTCCTCCAGCCACTCTGTAGGGCATCATGTCACTTCCTCCTCTGAGCTGAAAGTCGTAGAATCTTCATAAGTTTTTCCACCTGCTCGTCTGCCTCTGGTGTGAGGCCCGCCGGAGCAAACTGACAGGAGTTAAAGCCTCCATGTTGATTCAGCTTCCTCTCATCCAAAGCATTCCCCCGAGGAACAGATCCTGTGTGTGGGACACGGGGGCGGGCAGGGGGTGGATGTTGCCTGGGGTGATCCAGATGATATGTTGAAGTTCATAAAGAACTGATTAAAGTAATGCTGTGGAAGTTTGTTAATTCAAAGAACAACCTTGTCACCTGGATTCAAACAGAGAGCGGTATCTTGTCAGCTGCCGTGATCTCCGTATTGGGGCTGAGAGAATGGAATGTTGCAGGGCATTGGGCTCCCACGGGACCTTTTCAAGCACTACAGACACCACGCTACAGTTGGAAAGGGTTAAGAAAACATACACACACTTCACTTTGATGTCCACTGTTCACTCACCTATGTATAGGTCCAAGGACACATAGGAAAATATTGATGCATCCAAAAAAAGACTGGGTGGAAGTCTGTATTTTCAGGTCAATAAAAAACATTAGTCCCTGTTGTCTTAGAATGAATATTTATTTGCAATAACTGGTAGCAGGAAACAGAGGTCACATGACGGTGGTGGCATGGATCCGACGACCCTTTCTTTGTCTGTCTTTGTATTTGATGTTTTTGTCTGTTGCCCATGGAATCTGAGCATTGTCAAATCACTAAGGGGGCTTGGAGAATTTCAGCCGTCCACTTTGTCAGTGATGGATTCACTGTTTGCACAGTACACGCCATTTTTATTCCAGACACCGCTCTTCTGATTACCACTTGCACATTGTCCAAGATGTATTAAAGGAAACTTGGTATGTCATTCCTACTGGTTCATTTACAAACAGCTGCTTCCTCCATCTCATCCATCCATGGGAGCTGCTTCTCATTCTTCAAGGTTTTTTTTTTTTTTTCTGTGTGTGTGTGTGTGTGTGCGTTGCAATCCATCAAGTTCAACTTCTTCACAAATGGCAGTGGCATTTTTGCTTTTCAGAGAACAAATAAATTCAATTTTGGTTTAATGGAAATAACTTGTGACCTGAGAACACAGCTGAGGCTGTTTGGTCAGCTCCATCCTCAAGATAACATGAGTGTTTTTATGATCAGCACTGTTCTTTTTTTTTGACAACTCAATGATTTAGTGGAGGAACAATATTCTAGCCAGTTCGCATCTGTAGTTGGAGAGGTGGTCCCTGTCATGAGGGTAATCATGGAAAATCTCAGGTTTTTAGAAAATTCTTTCTAAAGCCTTCTTTCTTTTAATGTGCTCTGTGTTTTCAGTCATTAATCCTTTACTATTTACGTACACTTGGAATTGCTAGGATACAGCCTTTTTTGTTGTAACTAGAGATGGCATTGCTTGTCAGCCGGTTGGACAACCACTTTGATTCCAAGTTCAAAATCTCATGAACAAATGAAAAGATGTTCCTGGTATTTGGTTTAGATATTCAGACAAGGACCCCTGAGGATGAATCCTAATAACTCTTTGACATCTCATCTATGTAAAATATAAATAAAAACAGAAGGCAACTATTTGCAAATCTTTATCGACATATTCAATTGAATACAGTGGAAAGACAAGATATTTAATGTGTTTAATGAATGCCACCTTGGGGCATTCACCCAAAGATTAATTTTAAGCTGATAATATACACTGTAAACTGGTTACTGTGAAATTCACACTAACTGGCAGCTGTTGACAAGTAACTTACTGTAAATAAAATCACAGTAACGAACTGGCAGCTGTTGACAAGTAACTTACTGTAAATAAAATCACAGTAAGTAACTGGCAGCTGTTGACAAGTAACTTACTGTAAATAAAATCACAGTTACTAACTGGCAGCTGTTGACAAGTAACTTACTGTAATTTTCACTGTAACTCTATAGTTACTGTAGTTTCTGGCTGAATACACAATATACTACTGTAAAATAGTAAACAGTAATTTACTGGGGCACAAACACAGTAAATTACTGTGGATTTCACAGACAAATTTTACAGTGTAGTCAAGGGGGTTCCTGCCAGCACAGGCAAGATGTAAAGAAATTGTGATGTGACGTTCTAGAAATAAATGTGTTATTATATTTGAATATATAATTTTAACAGAAAAATAAAACAAATGCCCCTAAAACGAGTGAAAATAAAAAGAAACACCAATCACCAAGCAAACCACATACCTCAGTCAGATGCCAAATTATTTAAATTACAAGCAGCAGCAGCAGCAGCAGCAGAAGGGGAAAGGTCAGAGGTTAAAGGACCGGTGTTTATATCCAGTGTCTGAATTGTGCCTTGGGGACTGGGTGTGCCAAAAGCTTCGACTGGTTACAAACTGATAAATTTTGTTTAGCTCTGCCGACAAAGCGTCAATTTAGTTGGTTTACAATCTTCTGAAAACCGTCAGATTTTGTTGTGAAAGGGATCCTGACCCACCGAGGACAGTGGAAAGAGACAAAGACATTGTGAGTTGAAGTGTTTTGCTCACATCACATCATGCAATCAGCATCAGTAAGCAGACTGACTTAACCAGCTCTTACTGCCCAGATGGTGACTGTTTCCTGCAGTTCACTGAAGACTCAGACTTCTTTTATGTAGCTGTTATAGAGGAGATAGCTATTTACAATGATTGTAATGCTATTCATGTTTTCTTTCTGGTGCTTTTGAATCAAACTCGGTCTAAAAAGCTACACATGCCACATATTAGGTATCAAGTTAAAGAGGAAGTTTTTTTTTGTTTGTTTGTTTTATTTTATTTTTTGACTGTCAGTTCTTTCTGTTCTGAGTTATGAGTGATTGAGTAGGAAAAAAAATTGAGTGACTGTCAGTAGACCACAGCGACATTCTACGCAGTAGGAAACAAATTTTTGAAGTTTTGAAAGTGAAACTTTTTCCCATTTTTGCCTGATATATGACTTCAGTTGCTCAACAGTCCAGGCTCACCATTGTTATACTCTGATCTTCATAATGCATGACCATTTTTATGGGAGATGTCTGGACTGCAAGCAGGTCAGTCTAGTACCTGCACTATTTTACTACGCCACCACACTGTTGTAACATGTGCAGAATGTGGTTTGGTATTGTTCTGCGGAAATAAGCAAGGGCGTCCCTGAAAAAGACGCCGTCCAGATGCTGCTCCAAAACCTGGATGTACGTTTCAGCATTAATGGTGCCTTCACTGATGTGCAAGTTACCCACACCATTGGTACTAACGCACTCCGCGCCATCACAGACTATGGCTTTTCTGAGCAATGAACAATCTGGACGGTCCGTTTTGAGGACACGACGTCCATAATTTCCAAAGACAATTTGAAATCAGAGTCAGACCAAAGTACACTTTTCCACTTTCCGTCAGTTCATCTCAGATGTGCTTGGCTTGAAGAAGCTGGCAGCATTATGTACACTTCGAATTGCGTTGTTGATATCTGGCTTTTCTTTTTGCATGGTAGAGTAATTTGCATTTGTAGATGCAGCAGTGAATAGCCCTCTGTAGTAACATCCTTCATCCTACAATCATATCGGTTTTTAATACGGGTACAGTGGTAAGTGGTTGATTTGGCAAACAAACATCTGGTTAACATTTCATAGCAGCCTCCCCAAGAAATTCCACGGAAAGCATGTCTCCCATGGAGTGGATGAGACAGTCCCAGACATGGTGGGCGAGGTTTGACCATGGCTTGGAGGTGGGAAGGAACTGTCATGGTGCTGCTTTCATTTGAAATGTAACCCGACCAGGCATGTGGTATTACCTCTCAGATATTAGCCACTCTCTCATCTCAGCGAGCCATCAGATGTTGACACAATGCTGCTGTGCTGCCTTGTTTGGAAAGTCACCTACTGATCACATGGACATTATGAGAGGAAACCAGTCACTGAGCAGGTTCTTGACTTTAGACAATGAGCCACCTCTCCATCTTCTCTCATCTAAATGGTTTCAATTATCCATGGTGGATATAAAGAGGCCTTTTAACAATCATCACTCTGAATATCTAATAACATCCATCTCATGGAGCACCAGCAGCTACTCAGCTAACTGTTACACTTCAGCTCACGCTAGAGAATTAAACTCAGCTGCATTTTGCTCTCTGGATTCTTGGATTACTCTGCCGCAGTGTTGCAAGCAAAACTCCTGAGATTAGATGATTGTGTTCCATTGATGATGATGATGTCAGCTTGTTTTATCACATCCTCCCAGCTCCCCGCAGAGTGCCAATTTGGGATGCTCTTAGAGCATGAGAACAGAGACAGAAAATCAGTCTGACATGCTCGCCTGTCAGGCCTCTTCCATGTAAGTCAGTAGATGTTTAACCAAATGAGAAACAGCCCGAGATGTGTCACTGGATGTCAGACAGATCCATTTGGCACAAAGTAGCATTTTGAAATGAGGAGGACATTCCGAATGGACCTTTTTACTGGAAAGAGGCTTTTTCTGCCCCCAGTGGGCAGGCCTGGGTCCAGGACAAAATGACTTAGGGTGCATCTGAAATTAGTGGGGATGAACTAGTAGCTACAGTTCAGTCCGGCAACAGCAATAAAAAGTAGTGTTACAAATGGTCCACAATGAACAGATTATGCTGGAACACAAGGAACAAGTGAATGTTGCTCCTTGTTCCGTGTTGTCATTACAGCACTCGTACCCTCGAACTCTCCAGAGGAAAAGAAGGCTACTGATACAGTAGGCCGTTTATGGTTTAGGCCAGGCCTGTGTTTCAAACTAACTATGCTGCAGACGTGCTGCTACAATGAATTAATGTTTGTCAATCTGCATTGATCTGTGACTGAATAAATGTAGGTCATTCTTACAGTATCTGCTGTCGGTCTGCTTTATACCTAGAAAAAAATTGTTGACTGTTGACTTCAATAAATACCCTGAAAACGACAGCGGGTGACCTACATTAGAAAACTGATAAAATAACATTGGTCAGATATAATCATATAACAGCTTTCACATTGACACTTACGAGCAATTTAGAGTCACCAATTAACCTGTTATGGTTCATGTCTTTGGACTGTGGGAGGAAGCCGGAGTACCCGGAGAGAACCCACACAGACATGGGGAGAACATGCAAACTCCACAGAAAGACCCCAGCCAAGATTCAAACCACCACTGTTGTGTTGCCCTCTTTTGTTTACTACTTGGTGTAAAATCATACTCCATCTGTGCTCGGGTGCAAAGACATGGGTGTTCTATCTGTCCATCACGTTAAATTATGATTGCTTCTGCTGATGAGCCAGGTTATTCAAATTTCAATTGAGGGTCCAGTGAAATGTGTAATAGATGTTACTGTTCTAAAACATAATTGTTTTTGTAAGCTCATACTGGAATAATTAAATGTAAAATGAATCTAGTGATGTGTTTCTGTCTTGTGTTACATTGTGAAAGTAGGGCAGTAGAGTTCATCCAGCTGATGCTGATGGTTCACTTTATCAAAGGCTTTACAATAATCAATCAAGTGAGGTACAGGTTCTGCTCGAGGTTTCTGCCTCTTAAGGCCACGTTAAGACAGGGACAGGGAACCAGGCAACCAGTGGTGGGGGAGTGCGGTGGTGGGGGGGGGTGAGGGGAGCTGAGGTGGGTTGCTGTGGGCGTGTCTATACCTGCTGAATGTAACCGCTGTGAAACAATCAGGAAATAACGTTTTATTTCTCTGATTAATGACAGCTTCATCGAGGCCGGCGCTCGCTCTCTGTGTTGTTACTCTACGTCTCTCTACCAAAGCGCTCGCTCTCTCTCTCTCTCTCTCTCTCTCTCTCTCTCTCTCTCTCTAATCATCGGACACAAATCAAATTAAACTTCTTCGTGTCATTATATTTTGCGGCGTAAATTGCGAGTCAGACTCAGATTTGGAAGCTGGTACATGAAATGAAATGAATTGAAAAACGCCGCCGGCGTCCGGTTTGCCTGTCCCTGTCTGAACGTGGCCTAATGGAAGTTTTTCTTGCCACTGTCATCAAGTGCTTGCTCATGGTGGGAATTGTTGGGTCTCTGTAAATGATAATATAAAGAGTACAGTCTAGACCTGCTCTATATGGGAAGTGTCATGAGATAACTAGAATTGTGTACCTTTGAAGTCAGAATTACCACGGTAGAGGGTTGTTTTTATTGTATCAATACAGTAACCATCACCCCATGTGAAGGCACCAGTAGTTGGTGTACAGTATGCCTCTTTAAAAATGGCCTCAAATCTCATTAATGAATTTGGCTTTAGCTGATTCTCACAACCACAGTCCCCTTATACGTACCTTTGTATGTATAGTTCAAGCTCATCTTGTTCTCTCACTCTCAACTCCTCCTCCTTCACATCTACAAAGCATTTAACTAAACAGAAGACCTGCCAAGGCCAACAATCTGACAGGGCCGAGCAGAAAAGTGTAGCAAAACATACCTTTAAATTAACAAAATGAGTCCGGCGAGGAAACAATGTATTATCATTTCTCATGAAGAGTTATTTAAAGTGCAAGATAGAAGCACAGTTTGGATTTATAACCTTTGTGTTTCAAGGAACTGAGGTTTTCCCCATAAATCACTGACTTTGTGGGGTCTCCACACTCCATATCACTCGGCCATTTTGTCACCCTCTACTTATTATTACATCAGATATGTAAGTGCAAAGGCCTGGCATGGTAACATGGGAAACAACAGCGAGGAAATGGTGCGTTCCAGCTCTGTTAGACTGGGACCTCCATCTTAGAATCAGATAGGACTTATCTGTCAGAAATTACTTAAGTGGCTTCTTATAAACGCATTTTTCTATATGAACGCTTGTTTGCAAAAGAGGCGCTACAGGCCTCTGAGGGCATTTGGCAAATGAATTCAAAATGTCCGATTTTAGATTGACAAATTGAAAATACAATTTGCAAACTGAACATGCTCCTCATTGAGAGGTTTTCAAGGAGGCGGGTCTACCCAGGGGAGGCTCCAAACAGTTTAAGGGGAGGTTCAGTGAATGCCTAAATGTGTGTGAGTCATAGTTCAGAGATAGAGTAGTTTGGGGCTATTTTACTTTGTTTCCACTTTTCCCAGAGTCAGAAACTAATAAATGTCTTAGACCTTTAATATGTGTCGTATGATTTTATGTCGAACAGAAATATTAGCTGACCTTGGCTCAATTCTTAATCAAATAATATCATCCAGGAATTGGGTGAAATAGCATGTAAACAGGGATGGCAACTGCTTCGATGCCATCCGGTTTTCAAAATCTTACAACATCTAGTTTCAAGTCATGATTACTATGCAGACTGTCATTTGTTTGGTCAGCACAATCATTATCACTGCAATTAAAGTCAAAATGACAATGAAAAAATGTAAACCCTTGTCCCAAACATCTAGTGTGCAAGTTTCCCAAACCGCTTGTTTGTCCCACTCCTGCTTGCGGGATGCACATTTTAGAGGCCCAGCGGCAGTTCCAGAGAACATACATCACTATCCTGCTTTAGATGGAACCTTTTTATCACTGAAGCCAAAAAAAAATGGATGAGTAAACAGTATAAATATGGACTCCATATCCACGAGGTCACCCGCAGGCTTCTGAAGAGCTGTTGAAAGCTCACAGAAACTGACATGAACACCTCTCAAACCAGTGAGGACCAAGAATAGTAGAGCTTAATTCCTGAACTTTTTCTTAATTCTGTCATTTTCAGCCTGTATGAGCAACAGTGTTGGGAGTAACGGCGTTTAAGTATAACGGCGTTACTAACGGCGTTATTTTTTCAGTAACGGAGTAATCTAATTAATTACTTTTCCCATCGTTGCAACGCCGTTGTAAATTCAAAGGTAGCGTTCTCCAACTGGAAGTACCGGCACTACTTCTCCCTCGTTGAAATTAAAGGCAAGAATGTATATGTATCATGCACGCTATGCCCAGGAAAAAAGATTTTATCCACGTCTGCCGCAAGCAGATATATTATATGTTTTTATTTCTATGCATATCATATGGCAGGCTGCAATCTAAGTTCAAATACATACCAAATGTTCTAAAATACTGTATGTAGTGTTTTTATTCTTCAATCAGTTAATATAAACATCTTTGACGTTAAAGATGTTATAGAACGTAAAAAATAACGTCACAGTTACTTTGCTGAGTAACTAATTACTTTTACAGTGTGGTAACTGAGTTACTAACTCATTTACTTTTTGGCAGAAGTAATTTGTAACTGTAACTAATTACTCTTTTAAAGTAAGATGACCAACACTGATGAGCAAACTGTTATAATAGTTAGCTGACTTAAGCTCTGTTCTCAGCTTTGACATGTTGCAACTCGGTTTACAGGATGGGAGTTGCATGGTGAGCCTCTCCAGGGTGTCTCCTGTGTGTGTGTGTGTGTGTGTGTGTGTGTGTGTGTGTACGCTTGTGTTTGGGTGGGGTGGCTGGAAAAAAATATTTGCACTGGAGCCAGTCACAATTACATGATGCTGAGAAATGATCATGACACTACATGAAAGGTCAGGAGGTCACCAAAACAACAAGGATCCATCTTGTGGACATGGCATATATAAAGATGGAAATATATTTTCTTTTCTTAGATTGTGATACCTAGATGAAGAGGTCTAGCATCAGAAACTTTATCCCAAAGTGACCAACCACAGTTCTTGAGTGTTGTATCTCTGTGACTAATGTAGCATGCGATGTGGAAGAAATTAAATTACATTTGACTGTTGAACATCCATCCATCCATCCATCCATCCAAGGATGTCTGAGCTCCTCACCCTATCTCTAAGGCTGAGCCCAGTTGGAGAAGCTCATTTCAGCCAAAGCTCATGACCATAGGTGAGGGCTGGAACATAGATGGACTGGAAAATCATCCCTCTTCCACAGTCTGGTACCAACCCACCGGTCCATCTCACACACAGTTTTCCCATCACTTGTGAACAAGACCCAGAGAAACTTGAACTCCTTCACTTTGGGCGGCAACTCGCTCCCAAACTAAAGTGAGCATTCCACTGTTTCCCGGTTGAATTTAAAACTGTGGGTATTAGTGTGCTTCCTCCAGTCCACTCTGGGTTCTCGCTGAGCTTGTGCCACAGATATCTGAAATATCACTACAGTTTAGTCCAGAGCATGTGTTCATGTACTTTTGACCACACAGCGTTACTGTTACATTTGGCATTCATTCGGCAGATGTATTACAGGAGGTGACATTACTGGTTCAACTATAAATTAGGCCTCCACTTTTTATCACACACAGCCTGACTGACAGAGATAACATTTATCCTGATAAATGAATTAACACTGTACACTGTGGAAAGCATCATACAAGTTAGATTTACTGAGTCATGTTTTTGGATGTTCCCAAAACCATTTCTGTCAAGTATTATCTCATGTCTTCTCTCATGTTTTCCAAAGTATCTGCAATGAACGACTGCAAGAGTCATAGTTGGAAGATAACATGCTTTTATTGCTAATGTCATTATTCAAAGAGAGCTGTCAGACACTGCCAGAGATGGACTGAAATGTTTCCAGAGTTTGCATTTCTCTTGGGAACAAAATGAACACAACCAGCAGAGGATGTTAAAGAAGTATCATTCTGTCACGACCACAGACGTGCCTCCAGTCCGGTCCCTTGTGTTTTCCTCTGTCACGGTCCTCTCATGTGTCTGTGTGTGTGTGTTGTGTTGTGGGCATGTCTTCCCTTCTGGCTCGAAACCTCCTCGCCCGGTCTGCTCATCTGCCTCATCACCTCTGAAGTATTTCTACCCCGGTCTTCACACATCTAGTGCCAGACCATTGTCTCTACAGTGGTCATCGGTTTTTGTGATTTATCCTTCATGCTCAGCGAACTGTCTCTCCCTCATACCTCAGGATCTTTGACTTCACTAAACTCTGTGTCTGTGTCCTGCATCATTTGGGTCCACCCTGTAAACACTGTAACACATTCAGTGTTGCTTATTGATTTGACTTCCATTTTACTCACACTGTTACAGTATAGTATCTAACAGTCAGTGACAAAACCAAAAGAAACAGTAGGAAATGTGAAAAAAAAAGTAGTGAAAATATTACTCATAGACTCCTCAAAATAATAAACAGGAATGGTATGTTATGTATCTATGTATGGTATGTATGTAATGTTATGGCTATAATGATGATCGACAGAAGAAACAAAGGCACAAAAATACAAAATAAACTTCTTCAAAATAATCTTCTTACATTTTTCAGCAGGTCATTTGGACTTATGAGCTCTGGGAACACTGTCACTAAAAACAGGTTGAAAATAAACCAGCTGTTTCTCTAAATGATCTAAAGCACTTCATTTGAACTGAAGGTGAACGTCGCTGAAGCGTTAATGCTAACAATCCATCATTGTACAGGAAAACTCAACACACAACTACAGTAAGTATGGTAGGTCAAAGTTGAAGCAGGAAGTAGGTCTGGAAACTGTGATGGATGTTTACGACACAAACACACGTTTGGGTAATAATTCTCCTGGTCAACTATGTTTTCTCTTCAAAGTAAACTTGACTAACTTTGAGGTTTCCAACCTGTCTGACTGCTCAGGATTCTGGCTTCCTGTTTTGTTCTCCCTGCATGTTTATTTACCTGCTTTACTGACTCCATCATAGTTTTCATGTGACCTCACAGGAACGCCCACTTAAAATGCAAAACAAGGCTTTCCCAGCCAAGATGATGAGCAATTTCTGACTCAGACTGTTTGTTTAGCCAAAATGCAGGATAGTGTTCAATCAGATTCACTAATAGATGAAGAGACCGGGTGAGAGTCTGGGTTGACGAGGTTGAACTTCGGTGGACTGTGGTGAACCCATGTTGCTTCTACAGGATCCTAAATCTGAATCCACATCTAGAAAAAAAGCCCAGGAGATTGTGGATTTGTGCTGTCGGACGTGAAAGAATTTCTTGTCCTTCACCCCCCAAACAGCAGCATTACTAACCAATCCAGATTAAATAAATAGAACTATCTGTACTTTTGTAAGCTTTCATCCTGACGGCACTGTACTGGAAAGGGTTTTTCCACAAGATATATGTAGACACCACCAAAGTGGAGTTCTGGCTCTCTGTGTTTACAGTGATTGATTGTACATGGGTCAGAAGTGGCAAAAACTTGCAGTTTATTCATGTATCTTTGTTTTTCTTTTTTCAAAAGGTGATCTTAATACTCGTGGCTTCAGATTCACAGTCCTCGTCTGTGGTTCTGCGGAATGTTCAGTGTATGCTGTCACGTTGGAACGTTATTTTACCCTCCAGGGCTCCGCAGCCTGTTCCTGTCATTCCTCATCACCTGACTGACCGTCTCACCTGTTTTTACTTCCTGGCCCATTTCCACCTGCTTCCTGTCAGATTGTCTTGAGTGTTCAAAGTGGTCTAGCCACCTCCTCTACCTGCCTGATAGGAATACGGTTTATTGCTAAGTTTTCACATACAAGGGATTTGCCTTGGTATATTGGTATGTCTAAACATAATACGACAAAATGGTAACTGTAATTTAATGACTGTTGAGACAACAGTTGAGTCCTCACCACCCTGCTGTCCTTATGATTCTTAATGTAACAGAAGCAGCAAGCTTTTACCTTCAAATGTTTTCTCTCATCATCCAGTAAAAATGATGGACTGCCGGTCCTGTTCATTTGAAACCAGTGTGATAATGGGGGAAATCGGGAGTGTTTACATGTATGTAAAGTGAACCAGCCTGCTCCACTGGTACACCATCTATCAAATGAAGTCAAGCTGCACAAACATGAGATGTTGAACTTGGAATGAAAGCCAACAGTAAAATGACAGGTGATGGTGACGTAGTCAAAGCTGCAGGGTACTGTACGATATGCGGAGGTGTTATTTTAACGGAAAGCTCATATAATGTGCACATTCTGCCAAATGAACTTTAAATTGTCACATCAATATCGTTAACCATTGCCTGTATTTCTTTCCCACAGCTAGTTGTCGGGTTTGTTGTTATGATTCTACTAATTCTTTTAAAAATACAGTTAGCAAGGTTTTTATTGGCCCGCAGCTCTAAATGAGAATCATATATTTGCCAAAGTTGATAGGGTTGTTAATCAATAGCAATGACTCATTGATTTCTTGGCCAGGCGCTGAAACTCCCCACCCACTGGAATTTCAACAGACTCCCAGCTCCCCACAACCTCCTGGTATTTTCAGCTGCTCAGCCATGGAGGACAGTGCACTGAGTGAGGGAGCTGAGTTGCAACACTGTTCACTGGCCGAAACCCATCTGGACAACAGGAACCATGTGAGAATGCTGTTTATTGATTAAAGCTTAGCCTTCAATACCACAGTTCACACCACGCTCATGCAACTAGGACTTAACACCAAATGGGAAGTGGATTTCCTGACAGGCAGACCACAGGCAGAGAGGGTGAGCACCACAAAGCTGCGCTCTGAGCTCTACACTCATGACTGTGACGCCACTTCTGACTCCAACCACGTCAAAACGTTTTGATTTGATTGGCAATCAGGATTAAAGGGCCTGCGGGGGAGATCGAGAATATGACACTGTGATGTGAGGACAATGCAAGGAACTCAGTGTTGAAAGAAGGAGGAGAGTGACTACACAGGATCAACGGGACTTCAGTGGAGAGCGTGAACCATCTGAGAACATGACATGCTGTGTCGACATAAACGCCCTTGCCAAAAAGGCACAACAGCACAACTTTTATCACCTCTAACAACTGCAGCCACTTAATGCCAGGGTCCAACTACATGATATTTTTGTCAGATTAGGTCATTATAGAGTGATAAATTCTTGTCGTGCCATGGTTAACAAACTACATGTTGTTCTTCAACTAATCATTGCTTGCCGTCTTTTATAGTAGTTCCTGTTGTGGTCAGGAAAGCACCACCACTGTCATAAGAAGGTGTCAAGAGGAGCTAAATCCCTTAAACCACCTGAATCCTGAATGACACAGCTCCGGAAAGACTGCCTCCACCCTTTCCCCAACTCCCAGTTAATGTTTGCACCGTATTTAACATTCTGCATTATATCATATTTGTTGTGGAGAAATTGCTGGAATCAAAGGTCAATGGTGAGGTCAGGAGTGAAGAAGTGTTCAGAAGCCTTTGATGTCTTATGCTGTAATATTTATTGTCGCTTGATCAAGGAGAATTAGAGACACTCTCATAGTGCATCAGAAGTGTCTGAGTCGGTCTCACATTCTGCTGAACTCGTGCTGGTGGATAGACTTTAAACCTCGAGATAACACCAACACTATACGCCCCAAATGAGACAAAGAGAATGTTTCTACCAAGAACGGTGTTATTGTCAACATATTCTAGTCTGGAGACACAGATGTCTGTTTACGTCAACGGCAAGCTTTCTATTATGTCTAAGCAGGCAGCAAGGGTCTCTTCGACCCTGGCCACCACAGTGTTGAGATAGACTGACACCTACTGCTCCCAGTCAAAGCCAAACAATTAGTACCGCCGAGGACCTCAAGGCCCACACGTGACCTCGTGTAACCTAAGGATAGAAAATTCCACAACAATATTTATTTGATTTTTATGTGTATCACAGTACTGGAGAAGGCAACAAAGCATTTCACTGCACAATGCAGATTGCGGAGATGTTGAGTCAAGTTCTCACTCCAAACTTGTGAAATATAGCAGCTTGGTCAGTGACCATATGCTTCAAACAAGATGCTGTAGGTAGGTCTGCAGTCAAATTAGCAATAACATGCAATGTCCGACTAGGCTTCCAAAGTAAAGCTTCCTGAGAAATATTTCACATTTTATGAGTTTAAACAGTTCAATGTTGACTTGGTTTCACGTGGGACAAACAGCAGCCTCCTGCCTGAAAGTCCATCCACTCTAACCACCTCTGTATGTGGACATTTTTGCTCTTTATACTATCTCATGTAATTTCTATGGCACATCAAAACATTACACCAGACCGATGTGGCAAGAAATTATGCTAGAGGGGTACCTACAGCACTGACCAAGGTGCAGTACTTGACATTTGAGAGTGAGAACAGGCTGGCTGAGTACATGAGAAAACTTAAACTCGAGTTTGAAGAGATCAGTACAGAGCAGCGATATTGAGCCAGTACTGCCTGGCAGTACGTATTACCTCTGAGTTCCCAGGATTCAGGGATAACTTTCATTCAAAGCACATTTTAATATAACGAGAAGACATATTTTTAGTAGATGTCTTTATTGAGAATCAGACCTTTTAGCCCTACACTGTTGCTGTGCCATGTTTTTGCATGTATTGCAGTGATGTTGAAAATGATCCATGAAATGAGTCTTTTGAGAGAAACAGATCAGTTCCACTGAACTCTATTTAATGTGAGATGCTTATAAAATAGTCTGGGATCCAATTTTAGAGGAATGTCTTTATAAAGCTATTGAAACAACAAGACATGATATAAACAGCTAAACTGTACTAAAAATATTCAACCTTCAGGTCAGTTGTCTGGAGATGCTCAACAGATTGTGAGTAAAACTATCTCAACTGTTGATCAAATCCTCCTTATGTCTCATTTTTAGTTCAAAGTTCTGTTTACTGTTGGCAGTTGTACTAAACACAAAATATGTGATTTAAAGTTCATTGCTGACCTTGCCAACAGTTTTGTCAACTGGTGAAGAATCAATTTTTAATCCCATAACCGCCATCACTACTTCTGGTGTACGCTAAAGCTTGTACCTTTCAATATCTCCTCCAACACTCCATCCTAAAGACTTTTTAAAGCCATGACCTCCTTATAAGGTGATAATATGTAAGGCTAAGTGGTCCAAAAGTTCATGTTTGACCATGACATTACCATGAAGGGTTACTGACCTCTACATGCTCTTTATTCTGCCATTGAGTCATAGTGCGTGAGTGTTAACATGAATGCTGTCTTGGCCAAACCGGTGGGTGTAGATCTGACGCACAGCATCAGAAGCCAACTCTCTCTAACACCATAGAGTTCTGTAAATGGTTCCAGAACAGCCAGTCCCTAGCCTTGTCCCAGCTATTTAACGACATCTTAGAAAACCAGTCTATGCCAACGATGATGCGTACTGCAACAATCTCTCTCCTCCCGAAACCTGGAAAATACCAACTAGACGTGGATAATTTCTGCCCCAAATGTCTCCGGAACAATGACTATGAAGTGTTTTTGAAAGTTCTCGCCCTCCACCTAGAGGTAGTTATCACCCCTCTGGTACATAAAGACCAGATAGACAACATCATATTGCTGCTTCAAGTTATGCTAAGAGCTAGCTTTCTTCGATGCTCAGCTACAGCGATATTGACACAGAGAAAGCTTTTGATAGTGTTAACCTTCATCTAAAGTATGGTTTCGAAACAAACTACGCAGTGGCGTAAGGTTCTCTATAACCTTCCTGTCTGCTCAGTCAAGACCAATGAGCGATTTTGCAAGTCCTTCCATCTCCACAGTGACCCCTTCAACCATTAACATGTGCTATTGGCAAGAATTTTACCATAACCAGCATGATAGTAACCGACCATGATTTCAAGTTTAACTTGTACACAATATTCTACTGACTTCATTGAACCCAGCCCACTCAGTGCCAATAGTTCTGGAATTAATCAAATCATTCAGCTCATTCTCAGGCTACCAAATCAACTGAACCAAGCATGAAGCAACCCCACTGAACTCTGGAACATTCCCAGCAGACCTGAGTACTGCTCCCTTTGTCTAGAAGCCTGAAGGAATGAGGTATTTGGGGATAACCATCAGATCCTTGATTTCCAGAATATTTGACCTTAACCACCCTCTCCTATTCAGAACGATCCAAGATGACATGTAAAGGCTGAAGATTCTCCCTCTGTCTTTGTGAAAAATGAATATACTGCCTACCTATAGGCAATATCTGCTCTCCCATTAGAAATTCCATGACTGGTTTCAAGAGATTGATGCTCTGTTTTCCAGCTTCCTGTGGAAAGACAAGACACATAGGATAAATCACAAAAAGCACTCAGATCACGACAAGATCCCGAGGTGAACTAGGTGATCTAGATGGATCTATAACATGGTGACAATGGGTAGCTATCAATGGCTTGAGGACAACTTAATCATGGAACAGGTTAATTTCTTTATCCTTTTATGGAACTATCCTAAATCCCCCTACAAACTAGACAATCCCATCATCAAGTTCTCATGCAGTGTTGTAAAAAAGCTACATAGCAAACTGGTTATCAATGGAACCCCCACTTGTGCTCTATGGAACAAAGCTGTCATTGTTTGTTATTGTTGTGGATTCTGCAATTATTGTTGCTGTTGTTGTATGTCCAGTGTCTCTATTTATCTATGTCATGCACATTTAAATAAAAATTCTAAAGGAAAAAAGCCAACTATCCTCTTGCTTGATGGGTCAAAGTGACATGTACTTGTCTTCAGTCTTGTATGAAGGTAGAAGCTAATGGTTTCCATTTCTGTTTCACCAGATGGGGAATGTCAAACTCTGACGGCTACACAGTACTCTGATTATATGACAGAGTTTAAAATGGAGTGAGCGAGCTCCAGAGAGAAAATGTAGGAAATTATAATTCATTGCTTGTAAGCCACTGGCTGTGCCAAAACAACCAAGCTTTGAGGGGCTATAAACAGAGCAGCACCGAGGGAGTCGACACAAAGTTCAGGGGAGCCAGCCAGCATCCCAATATTTCACCCTTCACCGTTTCATCTAAACTCAGAGCTGTGAATCATGATGAAATCTTCTTGCTAAGCGACTGTGGAGGCCTGCATGAACTACCACAGAGTCTACACTCTCCTGGATTCCCACACCCAAAAGCTCTTTCTCTCCTACCCCAATTTTTCTACTTGGCCTGTAAACCTGATTAACATCAGAACCAACAGTGAGCGCGGGGGTCAGAGTGTTAATGCGGAAAATAGCTACCACACTTTTCAGTGGGTCGCACTTCCCCAGCACTGAGCTGAACAAGATGGAGGGTGAGGGGAGATCGCAGGGTCTACCGCAGGGGAAGGAGGGGGGGTTCAAGCGGACCATGGCCCCCATGCATTGCATGAAAGTCAGTCAAGCATAATCAGTCATCCACACAGTACAGGAACATGCCTGCTGTTAAGTTGTTTACATATCCCCAAAATGACTCTGGAGTGGGTAATAAGTGCAAATCAATGAGCAGAGAGGGAAAGATTTGGGCGAATGCTGCAGCCCCTGATGTAGCCCAGGCTGACAGTACATACCCCTATGATGGATTAGCGCAGCTGGCAAATTACATCTCTCTAATTGTGCTTTGCAAAGTGCGTTACCATGTATCACTCTTGCTTTAATCTCAGCTAAACACTGGGTTGATGTTTGATGGAGGAAGGCAAAGGGTGGACGCAGCACGGGGCCAATTCAACTCTGGAAATGTCTTTATTTATTTTGGTGCTTTGCAAGGGTAGTAGTCTGATAGTAGTCTGATTGTAGTCGGATGATACATTCATAATTCCAGTTTATCAAAACTTGGGTCTTATTTCTTGAAGATTTGGAGTCTGTTCTCAATATCCATCAGAGTTTAGGGACCTGCTACCTGCTTTAACTTTGAGCCACTGCATGTAAGAACAAACAAGTAGTTTTGTCATCCAAACACGTTTAAAGGCAAAACTTTATGCTTGTTCTTAATGACCAAGATCAAAAGTAGAGCAAAACCCCTGCCATCATGTGGATACCATTCCGTCATGGCAAGGACAACCGACAGTCATGTGAAGAATGAAACAAGAGTCCACATGCCCCAGTCTCATTTAACAACTATTATCCTATAGTATTCCGAGATTTTGTCATGTGTCATACTTTTTGCATAATTTTGCTCATCAGTTTTTTGGGTCATGACAATATCATGGTAATCAAGTTAATTGCTATTTGTGGTTGGTTAAAAAAAGTCTCAAACATGAGCAGTAGACAGTCATACGTGTTGTAAACAAGTCAATAGTTCAGCTAGCTCATCTTACCAATTTAGAATGTAGAACGAAAAAGGGAGTGCATCCACCCACCTACCCCTCAGCTATTACTTTGAATGTATAATATTAACCTAAAAAACAAACTCCAGTTAAACCAGAAGTTTCCATTAAAGCAAACTTAATTTACTTTTGCCGAACTGGATAACAGTAAAGCTAAAACAGTGTAAAGCTAGAACAAATAGAAAAGAGTACCAAAGGCAGGAACATGACTCAAAGCAACAAGAATTTGCTAATATTAGCATTAGCCACTATAAGCCTCATACCAAACCAATTAAGGTATTGAACTGAGCCTTTTATAACTTACAGATCAATTTTCCATTTGTAAAAGGAAGGATGAATCATTAATTCCTTAGAAGTCAACAAATGAAGAGGGTTTGAAATGCAACCAAGCACGTTCAAAGGCATCATACTAGATAAGACTTACAGAATAAACAGTAAAGTCATCTTAGTCAACACTGATTGGCTTTTTTAACAATACCCATACATTTCGATGCCTCCGCAAAACAATCGGACTCATCTTTCTCCTTGTAAATCCACAGCATCCACTGCGCTCTCGGGTTTCCAGGGCCTCCAACTACTGGATGGTAATCACAGGCAGGGTTAGTCGAGGTCAAGCCTGTCAGTGTGGCTCCCAGGAGAAGCTCTGGAGGCCAAAAATCCAAACTATTTTTGAATTCTACTGGGGACTGAGGCTGAGACCAATTTGAGAATGACTGTAGCACAGGAAACTAATCAGCTAAATGCGTGGAGGTGGAGTTTGTGCTTTCTCAGAGTTTGGTTTAAAGTGCACATCAAGAGGTTTATCTGTCATTAGCATACCTCTCAGTTGTCTGATGTGAACACATGAACTCAAACAGGGTTGTGTGTGTGTGTGTGTGTGTGTGTGTGTGTGTGTGTGTGTGTGTGTGTGTGTGTGTGTGTCGTGTGTGTTTTAGCATGTTGGAGGGGTGCTACTACCTGGAGATGGACTGTGCATGGAAACAACTGTCTGCAGAGAAAGAATCTTTGGTCATGAATTTGGACGGCCATGGGTTGGAAAGCTGTTTTATAGGCAATAAAATCACTGATATCAATGTCCTCACACTGCAGTCTTCTTACCGCGACAGGCGCAAAATCTTTTGTGGCTCTGAGCTCTCTCCCCCACCACGGCTGAAATCCTAGCGTCTCATATTAGTGAGTTCATCATGACATATTTTTAACCATAATATCTCATAACAACTGTGTATTCTGGTCACACAGCAGTCTAAATCATCTCAGATTTTGTTGTACAGTGTTTTTTTGTAACAACGCGGTTTTGTGGGAACAGTTTTTTGGGGGGCAAATGACAGAAATGAAAATCTTAGGTTCAAAGAAAATTGATAAATTGAGATTTTTGTAAGCTAGCTTGTTAGCTATAACAATAGTTTTGCTGATGTCTGTGTCATTATAGCAGTCCCCATGGCAGTGAGTGGGAACCAGATGCTGACCAGTGTTTACAAATGTAAGTGATACTGAAAGATAAGACGAGTGATGTCATATACATTATAATCAATCCATTTTTCTCATGAAAAAGGCTTCATTCATTTTGCAATATTTAAACATGCAGAAAGGTGAACAAATAAAAAGACTGAAAGAAACGTCTCTGGTCATTCATATCATCAACCTGTCTTGTAACACGTATGTCCAAGACACTGTAATGAGATACAATGAGGACCACAGTTATCAGTTTAATATTTCAGATGGATTTGTAATTTGTAATGTACACTTTTGGTCCGGCCATGTTCACTGAGTGACCATTGAGCCCAGTTGTGTTGATCGCTAACAGCAGATGCAGCTTTAGTGATTGGCTGTTTCAGAAAGTAACCCTAAAGCGATCTGTCCACCAGGAAACAATATAAATCATAGACAGTTGAAGTCAGTGTTGCCAAGTATTTTCCAATGAAAGTAGCTTGCACTGGCTCCAAAAGTCACTACAAGTCACCAGATGACATCACATGCTAATTCTCAAACTGACATTGCATTCAGCTGCTTTTTGGTTGTGTCGGTTTGCAGTGAGGGACCGACTCATTAAGTAGAGAAATCTTAACCTCTTATAGGCCACTCATTGAAATACTTTCAACCTGGAGTGTTATTGGTGGATATAAGAAGCCATTTTTTTCTTTTTTGACTTTTTTAAAAGTTTCAGTTTTAGGCTGCAAATCAAAGTCAAAGAAGTTACCATATACGGTCACTCACCCACCTAGGGTAAACAAAAAAAATCCAAAAAATATTATATTTATTTCCAAATGAACAATCAGACATATGTCCATCGGAACTTATGACACTTATTTCAAAATATCACACACATGATACAGTGTAAAAAATGTTAGGGTTAGGGTTAGAGTGGGATCCATTAAAGGCCATAGCAACACCACCTGTGACGTAGCCTGACATTCACTGATTGGCTGGAGAAAGTCATGTGATTCTGCTCCTTCATTGAGAGACATGGGGCCCATTGAAGTGACCATATATGGTTCCTCACCCTATAAAGGCTTAAGCCAAACACTCACTACATGGACATCTTATATTTTAACTAAAAAAGGAGGGAGAAGATCATGATTTTACAGTGTAATATATATTTGCTGTTGGTCTGAATAAGTCACTAAATTCCATGTTGCTTATTTAAAATCCCTAGGAGGGTCTGAAAAATCTACATTTCTCAAGACATATATGAGGATGTGATAAGGATTGAGATGGTTGGTCGTCGAGGCCACCTCTTGAGGCATTAAAGCATGCCTGAAACCTGAAGATCAGTGAGAACCTCAAAGCTTATCAGATCACAGACAGTTAAGATACAATATATCTGACTTCTTTATTCCTGTTTTTATATGAAACATTCACCCATTTCAGCTGTGAGATTTCTGAATGCTCCACTGTAGCTGTTGATGGCTGAGGGTTAAGGTGACATCACGTGATGTCTGTGGTAGTCACCTGGAGGGCTTGATGGGTCGCGCTGGTCGAGGCTGGGTGAGGACGGACACGTGTCCTGGGAGCGCTCAGCTCTAAGTGTTGAGTCAGACCTATGCCTATTTCTTCACCTCCACACCAAGCGACCGGCCTCCATTTATCAAAGCCAAAGTTTTGGCCCGGCCGAGTGACACACTGGGGCTGTGGTTGTCATCTAGGCCATACATTATGTCAGTTAAAGCTGTTTTTTATTAGCTGGATGACAGATAGTTCTTTAATTGTTTTGTTATTTTTTCTCCTCATGTGAGAAAACACAGGTCTGAACGTGGGAATGCGTGGACGCTGCTGGTGCTGTGTTTGGATAGAAAAAAGGGGAAAGTCTTCCAGAACATGTGCGATAGGATTTCAAATGTGCTGATATACAGAGAGCTGATAGCACGGTGAAGTGTGTCCAGGTCCTGGGACGTGCTTTCAGTTAAACATGTAACATAGACGGCTTTCTGTGTGTGGAGCTGATTCTCTCAGGACTGTGGTGCTGAAGTCACGGCGCTGTACGCTCTGAAAGGTGCCACCTCTGATTTGAGGAAACAAGTTTATAGCCAGGATATTTCAAAACACTTTAGTCACAGTAATTCCTACTCTTTTTGGTTTGTGAACATCCATAATGGTTTAATATCTACAGCTGTCAGCTGCATATGTCTATGAGTTAGAATCAAAGAGTAGAAGTATTGAAACAATTAGATGGGCAACCATTTTTATAATGAATGAAGTTTGGATCATTTATTTATTAAGGGAAAATGCTAAAACACAGTAAACACATGCTAACAGCGTTGATTGTGAGAGTTAGAGACTAGCTGCTGAGAAGGAGACAAAACATAACGTTTCTCTTATCTCTAAAAATGCATATCTGTAGGCAACGATTCTGGTTTACGTTTGTAGTCTGTGTGATATTGACGAATCATGCTGGAGAGGGTTTTGGTTGTCAGTCCTTGTGGGGAGCAAAAGAGATGGAACGCTTTGGATGCAATGCAGTCTTGGAACCCATCGGCCGGCAGTATGTGTCTTTCTCATCTTTCTCATGCATCAAGTTGCTAATTGGACTGCAGAGGAAGTTTTCCCCTGGATATCTGTTCCGCATTTTCCAGATATCCGTTGGCCACACCAGATGCCCAAAAACACCGGCCGTTTGCCCCAGAGGCTAAGATCAAGACTGATGTTTGCTATTACTGTTAGTCCCCTCTGCAGCATCTTTAGATTTAGATTAGCTGCTGTAGCCTGCTACTTGCCACTTGTTTCCGTCCATCTGGTTGGCGACTTTGTATGCATGACGTCACCCACAGGTTTTTGAAAAACACTGTCCGTTCTTTGTCCTGTCATTGGAGCCACCACACTGAACTTCACAACCTGTGGGTGAAGTCATGGATCCAACGTCCATGTTTTAAAGAATCTATGGCAATAGCCAAACTAATAAATAAGAAGCAGTGTTGCCACATTTGTGTACGTCCTCTCTTCAATTCAGTTAGTTCATAAAAGGTCCTCTATACATGAAAGCTTTGCATGCTTATAGCGCAGTGTATTGGATAGGGTCCCCAGATTATCCCAGAACACAGCAGTGAGCTGAGGTCGGTGCTGTTTTTGCAGACTGTACTCTCATTGTAAATGCATAGTGTTGCAGTTTGGAGTACTGTACAAATTATGTGTATTGGCTACATTATCATATAATTATTTGTTGCCATGCAAGCCGGTGATTAAAGCTTGGCGAGCTGCCTGAGGCTCACGAGCCGTGCAATGAGTTACACTGCTCCAACATCGCTGCCAGGGTGTTTATCTGGACCAGCACCATGATTCTGGTGACCCCGTGACCTCCATTATAAAACCACAATGTTTCCATTAGTGCACTGAAATAAGAGGAGGTATTTATGTCTTCCCCATCTGCCTGATTCCATATGTCACTATTGGTGCTCTTCTTGACCATGATATAGGCTTTTTGTGGTATGGTTGTTGTTTCTATCAGTAATGAAAATGTTGCAATCATATTATTTGTCAAGATCAAGATACAGGGGCATCAACATGGCAAAGTCAGACGGGTCATTGTAAGTCCAATACAATCTCATTCAAAGGAAACTTGATATGGTTGGTATTCATATTTCGTGGCTGTCAGATGGGTGGGTGTCAAAGAGTCAGTGGATGACCAGAGAAACACTTAAAGCTGGCACCAGTGTGCAGGATTTAGCTGCATCTGTGGGTGTAGATTGCCTCACCCTCCTTCACATCTCGATTTTTTTTCTATATATATATTGTTCTTCCGTCTCCGGTCAGCATTTAGGATCTTATCGTCCAATGAAAAGATGTTTGTCCCATCATGTATGTAGGACAGATAGAAGGAGGAGAGCTTTGGATAAATAACACTTTGAGATTTGATTCAAAGATAGACGACGAGCTCTGTGATCTCTGAGTCAGACTGATGCAGCACAGTGTCAGTGTCAGACAAGCATTAACCTGATTTCATTCGATTCAAGTTTATATGGTACAAAATCATAACAGAAGATATTTTATGACACTTTCCATATAGAGCAAGTCTAGACTGTACTCTTATTATTTAATATTATATAATATTATTTACAGAGAGTCAACAATTCCCTCCATGAGCAAGCACTAAGCAGTGACAACAACGACAACAGTGACAAGGAAAAACTTCCTTTAAGAGGCAAAAACCTCGAGCAGAACCCGGCTCATGGTGGGCAGACATCTGCAGAGACCAGTTATGTTGATTTCAGTGTAAAATAGTCAAGTAGCTTTGATTAGACCAGTGTGCTCTGTGGAAACATGTAGGACAGCCTGATACTGATAGTTTACCAACTGAGGTGGACAGAAACAGGAGAGTCGAGGCTCATAATCCAATATCGGTTTCCTCATCTAACTGTTGGTTTCATGAAACTCTGGACTGCTCCTTTAAAGAGCTGCTTGGCATGTTTTTTTTTAATGTTTCCTTTGCTTTTCACCGTGCAGCCGTAAATGTGTCCATATCCTCGTCATAGTTTATACAAGCATACAGCACCTTTTATTTTTCTCTATAGGCAGCTCTGCAGCAGCTACTGGGGCGATGGGAAGCTTCGCTCTCTGCTGCCGAGCAGAGCTGAAGCAGACCCACCATTATTTGTCTGTTACAAGCTCGGCTTTAACTCCGATGTTTTCCAGATGTTACAGATGTTATTAACACATTATTGCTGCTGGTAGAGCCCCAACTGTGAAACCAACCATAACAGGCCCAGCCTCAGTACCACTGGTTGACGTTGAAGAGTTTGACTCGGTGTTGTTTCTTTTGGTTACAGGCCACAAGGGCCTCTCAAGGATTTAATTGATTTATTTAGGAAATCTGAGACTCAGGCAGAGAGATGATGCGGTTTTTCAGTAGCACATTAAAGGTGTAGAGACTCTGATACTTATACTTATACTTAAACCGCTCACATCAACTGGGTAGGAGAAAGATCAAGGAGAAATATATATCTGACACCAGTGTGCAGGAGTTAGCGGCATCTATGGGAGTAGTTGTTGATTGCAACCCCTCGCCTCCAAGTGTGAGGGAGAAATTACGGTGGCCGTCAAACGCACGCAATCAAGAGCCAGTGTTTAGTTTGTCCATTCAACATCTGTAGATATAAAAGTCTTATTCTAAGGTAACAAAAACACAATGATTATTATTTTCAGGTGGTTATTAAAACACAGTTATGAATATCATCGCTGTCCAATAAAAAACACATATCTCTCCTTTGATGACTTTTTTTTATCTATATAGAATCTGCATATTCTCTTCCATCTATGGTCAGCATTTAGAATCTTATCGACCAATGAAAATATGTTTTGTTCCATCATGTATGTAGCATAGATAGGAGGAGGAGAGCATTGGATAAATAACAGTCAAAATAACACAGTTTTGATTCAATGATAGATGACGAGCTCAGTGATCTTTCTGAACCGATTCAGACTGATGCACACACATCAGTGTCAGATGGACATTAACCTGAATTATGATGATATCAATAGTCAAATATCTTTGATCAGGCCAACATGCTCATTGGAAACATGTAGGACAGCCTTGATATTGATAGTTTACCAACTGAGGTTGATGGTTCAAGGCTTGGAACCACCCGCATGAACCATCCATCTATTTTCATTAGGGTCATGGGTGGCTGGAGCCTATCCCAGCTGACTTTGGGCAAGAGGCGGGCTACAGCCTGGACAAGTTACCAACTCATCACAGGACACATAGAGACAAACAATCATTCACACCTGAATTTCAATCATTTCAATCATTCACACTTACAGACAATTTAGAGTCACCGATGAACCTGTTAAGTTCATGTGTTTGGACTGTGGGAAGAAGCCGGAGTACCCGGAGAAAACCCACACAGACACAGGGAGAACATGTAAACAGCCCCTGGTTTGAACCCTAGCTGAGGTTTGAACCAGCTTATTACTTACTGGACAGATTACATAGTCCATCTCCTTGTGGGAACACCTCAGGATCCCTCATGAGGAGCTGGATAACATTGCTGGATATGGAATAGCCTACTAAGTATGCTGACACCTAGACCAGATAAGCAGACGACAATGGATGGATGGATGGATGGATGGATGGCAAGTACTTGGTTAGTGGTGGAATATGGTCATATTTTGTTCTTTTACTCCTAGTAGTTAGTAAGTCCATGGGGTCTGGGCACCTTTTGGTACACAATACTTACAATGCCATGCACACTGGACCTTTAATGTATTTATGTGCATATGTTTCTTTCTAATTGATATACAAACAGAAATGTTTGGGAGGGGGAAAACCTGTATTTACTGAACACATCTGGAAACCCTCACTGTAAACAGTGACACTGCACAGAAGTACTGGGTGGATGTAGAAACTGTTGTTCGTCAAGAAATAGTTCCAGCACTGTCATAATAACCCCTAATGTCACTCTGTTTATTAGATAATGAGACATCTTGTAAGTTAAATGAGGGCGATACAAGAGGAAATTTCCAATTCAGAGATGAGTCTTTCCAAACACGTTATTATAGAGCCAAGTTTTTTTATCATGGGAGAGGTTTGACCTGTCTGTGGAGCTAGGAACAGTCAGCAGGTCACCAGAATAATATGGAATCATTGTCCGTGTGAATCACGAATATCCAGACCACATTTAGTGTTAATCTGAGGCCGAGACGTCTCAACACAAATGACCACAGTGTTGGACAGAGAAAGACGGACCGATGAATGAGTGGAACGACTTTGCCACCTCTGGACCCTGTAGTTTCATCCTCATCATTTCGATCAGAAGTGAATACTTCTTAGAAAATGATATCTGCATGTTTTATCAGTTGATTTCCCTTTAAACTGATAACAATGTGTGTACTTAAAAGATGGCATGATGATGGTTAATCTCCCAAATGATCGTACACGGCCCTTCAACTTCAATACAAAGCAGGGGTGTGTCTAGGGTCAATGGAAATCTAGGAAATAGCCCTGAATGAATCACTGAAGTTATTATTATCAATGATTATTCATTGTTACATAATTATTTCAATATAAATCATCACTTTTTAAGTGTACAACTCAGTTTTGATTAAATGTGCATCGTGTCACTAATTTTTGGCGGTCTGACTGCCAGAGCATAAAATCTGGCCTCTGGAAACCCTCCTGGATGGGTCAGAGGAAACAGGGGAGGCCTGCTCCATCTTCAGTTGATTTGCTCCAACTGTTTAAAATTCCTACGCAACTATGATCAGCTTTAGTACAGAAAACTTAACTACTTCCACTTAAGAATGGCTACAAGTGAGTCGGTCTCCAAAAGTCCCCATGTTAAAACTTCACAGCAGAAATAAACATGTTTACAGCCTGGTACAAAAAACAGTTTTGGTCTCTATAGCTAATTTCCCCGTTCATGACAACTGTACTGAGGGTGAATTTTTATAGGACTCTTAAAGACTTAAAGTTATGCAGAATTAACAGCGTGGCTGCTTTGATTGATGACTGAACATTTAGGCTTCATTCAGCCCGCCTCAGCTCCATGCACAATCATGTCTTTTCTCATTTAGCCAAGAGGAGGCAGAGGCTGGACTGCCCAAGATGGCACAAGCCAGAGCACCACTCTGAGCTTCACAACGGCTCTTCAGAAACCTGCGAGTGATGTCACAGAGACGCGTCCATATTTTCCTACAGTCTATGGTGATGGACTCGTAAAGATTCAGGGCTTACCGAGAACAGAAGTCTGTATGCCCGCTACTGGTGCCATCAATGAGGCCTCAAGTGGCCGTTCGAGGAACTGCAGCTTTTTGCACTTTTGGCACTTCTGCATTGGCTTCACTTCACAGTCACGAGGTTGTTGCTTGGGTTTGACACACTACATTCAAATTTGACTACTTTGAGGCCAAACAAATAAATGATGAGTGTTTGTCCACCAGAATTTGATTCCATACAGTCTTTAGAATTATTATTGGTAAATGGTATAGCAGTGACATGAATTGGGACGTCATGTGTAAAACACTATATAATGACTAAAGTTTGTCTTCAAATCAAAGCATGAACCGGCACATATTCTCCATAATGATGTGTACATTATACAGTCAGCACAGTCAGAAGATAAAACAGCCACTTGTTGTCGTTATTGACAGTGAAAGTCAAGTTAAACGGTTGAAAAGCCACTTTTACGAGTTTACCTAAAGGCAACTGACGCGCGTTGTGAATTCTGGGTAATGAAGTATTTCTGTTTGGTGCAGTCAGGATAACGATAAGCTAACGTTACTTAGCTTTTGACGAACAGCTGCTCGGTAGGAGTCTAACCGAGCAAAACGATGAACGGAAAGACGGTGATAGTGACCGGTGCTAACAGCGGGATCGGGAAAGCCACAGCGGCCGGTGTTGTGAGGCTCCGGGGCCGCGTGATAATGGCCTGCCGGGACGTGAACGGGGCCGAGGAGGCAGCCCGGGAGATAAGAGAGGAGACCGGTGCAGACAGTAGACAGCTGGTCGTCAAACAGCTGGACCTGAGCTCACTCACATCTGTACACACTTTCTGTCGAGACATTATAAAGGTAGCTACTGTTAGAGGCCTGTTTATGACAAGTACGTGCTTGGCGCCAGACGTCATTCAGAAAATATCCATTTTAATAAACGTGACTCGATTATCATCGAATTCTAGAACGTACCACAATAAATGTAAGGACACGTGAATGTGTGTTTGAAGAAGACACGTCCGGCTTACATTCAGTTCAATACATATTACATATTAAACTTCAGCCTGTCATTAGTTTGTTCATCTACTAAACGTCAGATGGAAAGCTAATGCCAAGCAGTTATATAATGTTTTGTAATTTTTGGTCAAATAGTTGCTGCTCAGTGGATCATATCAATGCCGAACTGAAGAGCACCACACATGGACTTACAGCAGTACATTGAAACACTGTGTTCGGTGACTCATCAATAAAGCTTCATGGTTTCATTTCAAATGGGCCGTTTTCTTAAGGGAGTTCTTTATTGAACGATATACAAACAGGCAAGTCAACCATGGTGTTAGAAGACGTGTCTGAGTAAGAATAAACAAATATCAACAAGAAGAATGAAATAAAAGTAAATAAATATTTAGAATTAATATAACTGAGTTTTTAAAATGTGGAAAAAAATTAAATGCTGTAAATGATATGACATAAATAATACAATATAAATAAACTTCTCCATAGCTGAGGAGTAACAGCACTGTTTAACAAGTTAGTAAACTAGTAAATCATTGAATACTACAGTCAATGAACTACAGCAATAGTTCTGATTATTTAATTATATTGTTATAAATATTATAATAATAATAATAATTATGCATTTGCATATGATGTCTTATACAAAACAAATGTGATAACATGAGTAACAGTTAGAGAATAGCATATTTAAGCAATATCACATGAGAGGGACTGCCTGCCGCCTCGTGTGTGCAACCAAAGCCACAGCCGTGCTGATATTGAGTATAACGGCACATCCTCAAGTGTGATATTGCTTTTATACAACAGTTCTACAAGTTCCATTTATTAGTTTACTGCCACACAAATAGTTCTGCAACTGCACTTTCACTGCACTGCCACTGCCATGCTGAACACGTCTAGTCTACATGTTACCGCAGCCCAGTCGCCGTTGATATGTTGGAGATTTGAAACCAGTTTAAAGCTCATGTTGTTTGCCTCGCAACAGAACTCATACAGTAGATAGTCATACATGTCTGTGTGTACATGTGTAATAATGTCCTGTCCTCTGTGCTGCTGAACAGGAGGAGCCTCGGTTGGACGTTCTCATCAACAATGCTGGTGTCTACCAGTGTCCTTACACCAAAACAGAGGACGGCTTTGAGATGCAGTTTGGGGTTAATCACCTGGGCCATTTCCTGCTCACCAACCTGCTGCTGGACCTCCTGAAACAATCAGCTCCCAGTCGCATAGTGGTGGTCTCCTCCAAACTCTACAAGCGCGGTCACATTAACTTCGAGGACTTGAACAGCGAGCAGAGCTACGACAAGGCCTTCGCATACAGTCGCAGCAAACTAGCCAACCTGCTGTTCACCTGCGAGCTGGCTCGTCGACTGGAGGGCAGCAGAGTTACGGTGAATGCTCTGACTCCGGGCATAGTGAGGACTAATCTGGGGAGGCATGTTCATGTCCCAACGTTAGCAAAGCCCCTGTTTAACCTGCTGTCCTGGAGCTTGTTTAAGAGTCCAGAGGAAGGAGCACAGACTTCAGTCTATTTGGCCTGCAGCCCAGATGTGGAGGGTGTGCAGGGTAAGTGCTTTGCAGATTGTCGGCCTCAGATTCTGCTGGACAAGGCCACAGACCAGGAAGTGGCCAGTAAACTGTGGGACATTAGCGAAGTCATGGTGGGCATGACCACATGATCACTTCAAACATGCTCATCAGTGAATTGCCTTAAAAATCCTAAGTATTTAGTGCCTTGCCCTGTACAGCAGAGGGTTTATGAGGTATACAGCACACTGGTGTCACAAAAAATGTGTTCCCCTGGCTACAGCTGCTCCACCCACTGCTTCACAGAACAGAAAACTTACAGGATCTTCACGTATCAAAAGCATGTTTTGATTTGAAGGGCCTGAAAACATATTTTCTGAGTCAGTTTCCTCCCATGATTAATAGCTTCCTGCATGAGCTCACTACATCCTGCCAGAGTTGAAACAGTTTTGGTCGATACACATTAGAGATTTCTTTATTTCTGTTTTTTTTTTTGTTCGATTCTCACTGGTTGGAAGTGGGCGGGGCTTATTTGGTTAATGTGATGTAACATATTTACACACACCAATAGAGACAGAGCTCAGTGGTGAGGGGAAAACAGTCGCTCTCCACTGACTTTGTGTCACGTCAAGGTGAGGTAGAGATGTCCTGATGCCATTTTTTCTTTCCCATAACAATCCTGATACTTGACCTTTGCGTATCGGCCAATACCAAGTACCAATGCATTTACCAATTGTTTATATTATGATAGCTGTACACAACGAACACTTTCTATCATTGTTGCATGTCTATCTCAGGTTAAACCCTTTAATGTAAAACATTAATACATACATACAGAGATAAACAGCAGGAAACATTATTTCATTATCTAGTTTGACATTTAGCCAGCGCTAGCTAACGTTACACTACCGGTAATCAACTCTAAAACAGTAGTTATAAGAGACCAGTGGCAATGCAGTGGACGAATTACCTCTAATTGACTAGTACTGGTTACCCTCGATGGTTTGGGTTGGTCAGATTGGTAAGGGTTAGGATGAGAATATCAGCATGAGTGTTTCATGACTTCACCATTCTGCGGGGAAAAAGAACAGGAACAGGACTGTTCCCTGACTTGGGCCTAATAAATTAGGTGCATCAGATCGGTGCATGCACAGACATATAATCACTGATACCTGATCCCGCATTTTAGGTAGTAACAGAGGCATTTCCGATACTGGTATCGGTAGAACCCAGAACTAAAAACTGAGTCTTTAAGAAGACAAAAGTGGATGCAGGCAATGAGACATGAAGCAACATCAACGGGAAGAGTAATTATGTGATCCTGACAGTATGAGCTGAAGATGACTGAGCTATACAAGGCCTTGTTTTGACCTTCGTAGGGTTAAATGATGATCTTACCTCGGGATTCAAAAAGTATTTCAGCATCTCTCCAAGAAAATCAAGTTAAGGAGAAGAGACACTGAGAGAAAACAATGTTGATGATCTGCTTGGTCACTGTCTCCAATGTAAACACCAGCGATTATTAAAAGGTCTTGAGAAAATGTCAGTTTTGAATGTTAAACTGTTTAATCACAAAATAAAAATTAAGAATAAATCAACCAAATGTAACCTGCAGCATTTAAGTCATTGAGACGTTTCAGACCTGATCAAAACAGTATTTTCCATACAACCCCAGATCACTGCTAAAGCACAGAAACATCATTATGTGTTCTGACTAAACACATGTACACAGTCAGGTCATGCCATTTGCATAAATAATCACTGAATGTAGGTTTGAGTATGAAGATCATTTTTAATGTTTGTTTATGATGAGACAGAATAAACAATGTGTAGAAGTGCCCTGAATAAACATATCACAGTCTGAATAATACTTTTATTGTTTCGATTATTTGGGACTGAAAACACCTGAGAGGTGTCAAATGTGAAGAGCTGCTGAGTTTACAGTGAGAGGCCGATGGGTTTTTTTATTACCTCAACATAGAAACACGAGAGTCTCCTGGATAATATCAGGACACTATAGGTTTATGTTCTGACCATCTGTTGTTTTCAGAATGAGTTTCTGTCAGATTAGTTTGGTGCATAGCTCTGAACACAACAACACTCGTGAGGCTCGGCTGCCGTCTCTATGGAGAGGAAATCACTGAAAACATTCTGGTTGTTTTTACAGTAAGAAACTGGCAGCTGTGGTTGGCAGAATTCTACTTACTAGTAATAAATACGGTATAACTATTTCTAATATTACAATAAAAGGATATTAATACTGTTGATTTCATGTGTAAGGTTGGTGTTTTATTCCATATCCAAGTTTGTACCAGTAGAAAAGCTGACTGCAAATACTGTCCGAATAGTATAAAAAAGGTCCATGAAATATTACAGTGTTTTACTGTACAACAGTCTCTAGCATACAATACTACTTTATTCTGTATAAATTCCCTTAAAATGCTGTATAAATAACGGTTTTGCCATGGCAATAGTCTTGGTTTGGCAGTTTTTCACTATAAAATCTGTAGACCATTTTTACAGTGTAGTGTTGACCAATCATGTTTGATCAGGTCTAGGTTTCAAGAGTTTTGTGTATAGAGCAAAAGTATTGGCCGAAATGCAACCTTAGAACCATCAACCATCGTCTCATTTAAAGTTCCCTGCATTCAGATGCAGATATCTGTTTATAGAGATTAGCAGAAATGTGTCTTTCTCGTCATTCTCGCGTATCAAGTTGCTAATCGGACTACAGAGGACGTCTTGGCCCGTAGGTCTGTTATCGGTTTTCCAGAAATCTGCTGGAAGCCCAGAAACACTGACTATAGCTCCCAGAGACTAAATCGTTGTCAGACATCAGCTATAGCAAGAGACGATGGCTTCTGAGATTGTTTCTACAATCGTTCTACACAGAACACAAAGTTTTAATTTGAGGCAATTACTATAAACTCAACGTTCATTTATTAACCAGAACTTCCAGCTACATCTCGTGGCCTTCTTTAAACTGAAGATTCAGTTCCTAATGTTCTGCATTATAAAAGATCAGTGTAAGCAGCCCCAAAGTTCAATTTTTATTCAGATAACAGTCAGCTCACTGATTATTTTATCCTGTTTCTTGTACAAATCATTTTTTGTGTCATGTTCTGGATTCAATACACCAGTCTGTTGGATATTCTTTTGAAACATGTTGGAGTACTGTCACTTCATTGGCGTATTGTGTTTTAAAACAACTCTGTAGACCCAATAGACGTGAATGATGAAGATGAGATGAAGATTCTCCATCTGTCGGCCACCTCATCCTGTCTTTGAGAAAGTGAACACGCTCTTTAACTTTAGCAGAACGCTCAATCAGTGACTTCCTCTCATGTTTCCTTAAATAACCGAGCTCTTTGAAGGACTCATTCATCAGCACTCACAGGTAGGTCTGTTATCTTATTGCTGCCATAATCAGGTGTATATAATAGAATAATGCCCTGCGACGTGCTTCATTTACAGACTGCCTCATTTACACGCAGGCTCCACAGGAGAAGGAGGAAGAGAATGAGGAGGAGGAGGAGGAGGAGGAGGGGGCCAGAAATCAAACTTCTTCAGGGGTTAGTTAGGCTTCAGTCAGCCATGCTGGTTGCTCTGAGAGCAGTTATTAGCTGGGAATGTTTTCTCTCCAGGTCACTCACAGATAGAGCACTTCTCCTACATGAAGTGGTAGTGAGACCCCCAGGATACATAATGACTTTCCCACCTGTATTCTTCATTAGGATATTTTCTGGATCATTTATAGAGAGCTGGAAAACAAGGTCGGAACACAGAGGCAGTCGCTTTATCAAATCCATCTCACACTAAATGCTCCTCGGGCATTTTAATGGCAGCTCCATTCTATTTATTTTACAAATAACTCCAATTAGCACAATTACAGAGTTTAATGTCCTTAATCGGCACAGTAATATTGATAGGTACTGCAGTGCTAATATAGATGTGAGGGCCTCACTCAGGCTGCTTATGCCCTAAGGTCCAACACATAATGGTTCAATTAAAAGTGCATTAAATCTGTCTTTTCCTCAGCTTCTGTTGGACTGACTGTGCTCAGGCATGCAGCACAATCAACTCATACACTGAAAGAAGCACAACATGTTGCCGTCCACCACAGACTTAAACGTCTGCAACTGTTGGATGGACAAAGACATTTTCCAGAGCTTTGCACCAAAAGATAACTGCAAAAAACTCTAGTGTAAGACGTTTTATGAACAGATTTGGGGAGTTGTAAACACATGTAATTGAAGTAGTAGTGTAACTACATTCATATATGCAATTTACAAGTAGGTGAATGACTTGAGTTTGAGTTTTAACTGAAACTACATACAATTTGGGGATATAAAAGGAAAGGAATGTTTTTTTTAATTGTTACTTGCTTTGCTTCTCTGCTGTAATTGCTCTCACTTCGACCAGCTCTTCGTTTTTCACCCTGATCTCTGTCAAGGCATGCCCAGGCAATGCATTCATCAGGCAGCCACCAACACACACTTGACCTTTGTGGATTCCATGTGGAAAAAATGGCAGGTGTCTCTCAGCGACAGTGTCATCATGGCCACACTGAAGCAAATATACGATTTTCTCCACTGACATAACCTATGTTTTTACTTACTTCTACTCTCCAATAATTAGTGGGGTCATTTTTATGGTTCATATATATGAGTGGATTGTTTTTACAGGCATGTGACTCATCTGTGACTCATCGGCAACAATCTGACATCTGACCAGCCAACAAACATTTCTGACTTAGTGTTCTGGCAGTGAAACATTTGTATTTCTTATTTTACAGCTGTTGATATGTCAAGAACAGATTGATATTTAATGGACATACATTTAAATTCATTATCTGACATGTGATCATAGATATTCAAAGTTTCAAGTCAAGATATAAAAAGCCATTAGAAGTCGTGGAGGTTTTGTGATAATACCAACCTTGCCTGTTTTTGTGTGGTTACATCCAGCCTCGTTACTGCAGTTCACCTTGCAAAGCGTTCACTGTGGTAATAATATCCACTCAGAGACCAAGCACATGGTGCTGTTCCACAGCCTATTGCTCCCCAGTGACACGAGCCGGGCTGGCTTTACATCACAGCTGATGTTAGACATGATGGTGCAACCGAGGCCACAACAGTCTACAGCAACACAATTAGAGCGGGTGATGAAAATCTTGAAGGAATGTGTGAGAATGTTATAGTTTTACATATCAAGATGTCAGGGTTAATAGTTCAGTTTTCATGCTATACACTCCAGCACAGCAGAGAGCAGATGTGATTAAGATTTAAGGAGCGGCAGTCGAATAACATGACATTAAATAATGTGCTCGAATGTAGTCTCAAGAACACAGCATCAACAATCTCTCTTAACAAGGGTGAGAGATGGACTGACTGTACATTTATAGATTCATTTTAATGTGTTTTCATATATCCATGGAGCCATTATTACCCATTACACTGCAGTACACGATGAAAAGCAACGATAGAATTAATTTGAAACTTGAGTAAGAGCAGCTTTTTCAAAATCAGACTGTACACAACAATTACTTACAAGTTACAAGTCTTACAGAATACAGTGTACTTAATAATGTTTAGACGGGGTGCATATTATGTATTTTTTTTGCATTAAATTGCCAAGAACATGCAACAGTTCTTTACATCAGTGAGTAGTTCATCTCTATACACAGGTATCTGCATATGAATGGAGAATCTGAGGACCAAGATTTTGGTATTTGGTGTTCATGTCAGACCGCGTGGAGACGTATTGGCCGAAACGCTATCTCAGGGATCTTTATTTATATGCAGATATATGTTTCTATGTGTCTTCTCATTCTTGACTTGATTCTTTTCAAGTCTTGACTTCGCTTTTCTGGATAACCACTGGCTGTTAAATCATCATCAGCTGATAGCCGATGGGGGGGATTGGTGAGTAGTTGTCATATCATCATGTAATGACCATGTTCTTTGTGCTAAATGCTCACTTCTAATCAGTTTCTAATCAGCTTTACTATTAATTTAGTGTCACCATATACTCAGCAAAGCAAAGTATGTACACACCTGCACAATTGTCATCAAACACCTGCTTGAAGCAGTTAGGTCTTCTAACACTGAAAAACTGCCAGTTCAGTCAAACTGACAAGTTGAGTTCTGCTAATCATCACTGGACTAGTGGTGAAAGTGAATGAAGGGCTGCTGGCAGGTGGATAATGTTTCTGTCATTAACACTTATGACAATGAATCCACAGTAACTCCGATGTGGAAGAAATGTGACATTTTTGTTGACATTGATATTACTGCCACTACCACTTGAGTAATGGATTACCCACATTTATTTATTATGGCTTCACACATGTGGTCTTAAAGATTAAGATAAAGTCTGTCTTAATCCAATAATTAGAACTGCTTCACAATCCCACACTAAAACAAACATCAAAAGACCAGAGTCAATAATGACAAGTCAGAATATTCACAATTGTCATGTCTTGTTAAATCATGTTTTCAGTTCTCCTATGTCTCGTCTGTCTGGTCCCTGCTTCCCCTGTCGTGTCCCAATCAGGGGCTGCATCCTTCTAAGCACGCGTCCTTAAACAAATGCAAGGGTCCTTCAAACGCCTTCTTTTTCCTCTTTTTGGAGGATGCACCGGAGTATCCTTCGCGGCCTCCCATATCCCAAGATCCTTTGCGCACCGCTGTTCAGTGCCGGGAAAATACAATGGCGACACCAAGCCGTGATGAATAATACCTAATAATGAATAATACATTTAATAATAATAATAAAAGTAAGTATTGGGTTTTTATATTTAATTACTTTTACTTATTACTACTTATACTTTTACTAATGACTTATATTTTATTACTTTTATTATCCCTGCTTTATTTCCAGACTGTAAAACTGCAAAGTCTAGTTAAACGATTGGATTGAATAAAGAGCTACGTTTAGGATTATCACTATTATATGTTATACTTCATTCTTCTTTCTTATACTTTCTTCTGTCTGTTTTTTCTTCGTTTTCTCAACTGACGACTAACTGACAGGCAACGGCTACGTTACAAAGTACCAACTGACGGCAGGTGACGCAGCTGGAGGCCGCGTCCTCCGAAGCATGCAGCCCCTGAATTGAGACACAGCTTGTGTGTCATCCCTGCTCCCTGATTACCTGTCTCCCTCAATGTGTTTCACCTGTGCCTGATTGTGTTTCCTCTCCTCTTTTCCCTCTGTATTTAGTCTCTGTGCTCCCTTTGTTTGTTGCCAGTTCGTCTTGTCTTATACAGCGTCCCAGCGTTACTTTGTCTCGAATTTCTAGTTTTCTGATTACCTGATTATCGACCTTGAGCCCGTTTTTGACCTTGATTATTACCCTACGATTTTGTACCTTCGCCTGTACATTTTTTGTACTTCCTAGCTTGTCTAGTAAACTTTTTGAACCGCCACCTTTGTCTCCGAGTCTGCTTCACGAATCCTTCTGTCCAGCTTGGTGAATAGTATTCACCAAGAAGACTGCATTTAATACCCCCAGCGGACACTATGAGTATCTGGTAATGCCTTTTGGTTTGACCAATGCCCCTGCTGTTTTCCAGGCCCTGGTGAATGATGTGCTCAGAGAGATGTTGAACAAGTTTGTTTTTGTATATCTAGATGACATCTTAATCTTCTCCCTAGATGAGGCCACCCACCAGATACATGTTCGTCAGGTTCTGCATCAGCTCCTCAAACACCAACTCTTTGTTAAAGCAGAGCCATTCCTCCCAACTATCCTGTCACCCGGGGGTCAAGAGGACTTTGTCTCAGGTCAAGCAAAGGTTCTGGTGGCCAGACATGGAGACTGCAGTAGCTGAGTACGTGGCAGCCTGTCCAGTTTGTGCCAGGTGCAAGCCGTCCAGACAGGCTCCGGCAGGACAACTTCTCTCCCTCCCCATCCCTTCACGCCCTTGGTCTGAGATCTCTTTGGACTTTGTGACTGGGCTGCCCACATCCGAAGGTAACACCATGATACTCACCGTAGTTGACCGTTTTTTCTAAAATGGTGCGCTTCTTCCCCCTTCCCAAGATCCCCTCTGCGAAGGAGACAGCTGTGGTGGTCTTGAACAATGTGTTCCGGATCCATGGGTTCCCCAGGGATGTGGTGTCAGATCGGGGGCCCCAGTTCATTTCGCAATATATTGCCCTACGATTTTGTACCATCGCCTGTACATTTTTTTTGTACTTCTTAGCTTGTCTAGTAAACTTTTTGAACTGCCACCTTTGTCTCCGAGTCTGCTTCACGAATCCTTCTGTGAGTCCTTCTGATAACAATAAAAACTATGAAACTTTTAAATTCCAGTCGATGACGGCGGCCTGCATACTTCACAACAGAGTGGTCTCCATTTCAGGGGTCGCTGACGTGACCACATCTAGTGGTTAAAAATTCAAAATACTGGACAGTGACTCAGGCTGTCAGATATAAATGAAACAAATGAAATTAAACCTGTGCCAAGAAAATAAACCAGTGCAGGGAAACGTGTGTTTAAACAATATTTTTGTCTAGAATCTAAAACTATATAAAAAGTGAAAAATTATAAGTTTTTATAGATAAAAATAAGAAATAAAATTACAAATAAAGATAAAAAAAAACTATTTGCAATTAAATTAGGCTGTATAAAATGTATGAAAGTCGCAGCATTGAGCAGAGGTAGTACATATTGAGTCCAAAATGACAATGACAAAATGTCCAGGAGAGATTGAGATTGTCCATTTGTCTGTTCTTTGTGTCCTCCCTGCCATAACCGAGACGTGTTGTACAGTGTGAAGTTCAGGGAGACAAAAGAGTTCTTGAGTCTGTCTGTGGAGCAGGATAGGGACAGCAGTCTGCCCCTGAACATTCTGTCTGTGGTGCAGAGGGTGGTGGGCGTTGTCCAGTATGGACAGCAGTTTGTCCAGGGTCCTTCTCTCTGCCACAGTCACCACTGAGCCAGCCCTCCTCACCAGTCTGTCCAGTCGGGCAGCGTCCCTCTTCTTGCTGCTTCCTCCCCAGCACACCACAGCGTAGAAGAGGACGCTGGCCACCACAGACTGGTGAAACATCTGTAGCAGTTTTTTTGCAGATGTTGAAGGACCCCTGTCTTCTCAGGAAGAACAGATAGCTCTGTCCTTTCCTGTAGAGTGCCCATGTCTGACCACCTCCATGGAACTTATAAATATCTATAAGCCTGCAGCTGCATGACAGGTTGGATCCAGCGCTGTGCATTATTCCACAATGAACCTCCACAAGTGCAAAACAAGCACAACATGGTTTATTTCATGAACAACCAGCTCCTATGTCAGAATCTGACTTCAGTCTGTGCTGCAAGGGGAATAATAATAATACATTTAAAGAAATAAAAAAATCACCACGACCTGGCCACTGCTCCACACTGACAGTACGGTGAACACTTTCCACGATGCACTGTGGGTCAGGATCTCTCTCACAACAAAATCTGATGATATCCATGAGATTAAAAAGACAGGGACGATGATGGTGGAGAAGCAAAGTGTTGATATGGGCCATGTGTGGTAAATAGGCCAGATCACACACTGTAGTATTGTTGTCATGAAGCTTGTATTTCAGTTGAGCATGTTTCCTTAATCTGCGATGACACAGCATGGTCATTTTATGATTTAATACAGTAAATATCTGACAGATTGTTCCTTTAAGTTCTTTTTTTCTTTGTAAGTGTTGCAGTTCTCTGTGACTGGACTACTTTTATGCCTTGTTAACAGCAGCTCAGCGCCAGACAGTTATTTCGTATCATTCATTTCCCGCCCTTTCATTTTTCATGCACTTATGTTGAATAATCTTTTGGCACTTTAACATCAGAGAACAGACTTATAATCAATAATTAGAGGTGTGTCTCCGTCAACCCTCTTGCTATCTAAGACAACACAATGCGAGCCAGACTACCTCCAGATGTGGTCAGGCCGATCCAATCACATTCTATCACGCCACATTCACACCTGTATTAACATGTGTGTTTGCTTATCTGGATAACGTGTCTAGATACATATCTCATCTTAATACCAGGTGTAAATGGGGTCAGAGCGTGGTCACTTCTGATTCGGGATGTCGTGTTGGAGTCAGGTCTCTGTAAAGATCATACATTTTCCTCCATGGGCTTCACGGTCTGTGCAGCATACGACAATGTCTAACCTTGGACCCTCGATTCAGATGAGGAAGAACTCCTTGAACTGGGGAAAAGATGGATGAACTCAGGAAGACAAGGGGAGAGGCTGAATCTCCTGGAGGACGATGTTTCCGCTCCTTCAATACCACCCTCGAACGAGGTCCTGAACCCTAGCTGTTCAGGTGAAGCTGCTCAGAGCCCAGCAGATCTGATGTACTTGCCACAGACCTCCTCGTAATGAATCTCATAATGTAAAGAGTGGCTTTTGCTCTCCATGTATGAGGTGTTAGGGATCATACCATGGCCAGTATGAAGAAGAAGAAGAATGATTACAGCAACCAGTAACTCTCGACTTTCTCAGGTTCTCACTTCTACACTGTGCAGTTTTTTATTGAATGATTTAGCTGATCCTGACTCCGACATCTTCCACTTTCACCAGGAACAAAGTGCCAATTCTTTATCTGCATCTTTCATCTTTCCAAACACTGGCTGGAGCTGCACCAAGCCTACGGCAGGCTGAAGGAAAACAGCCTGAGTATTTAGCTTGGCTCGAGCCTCTGCACATCCAAATGTGTTCTGTGCTGCTGTAGCCGTAGACCACCACGCTGAACTTTTCAACTTTCCCCAACTCTATAACAAATTATTGCAAGTTTTATTGCGTAATAATTACGAAGTAAATGATGAGTGATAAAGTACATATTTGCACACAAAGGCGTGATTTATAGATTTTTATATAGTGAAACGACACAAAGCAGGTGAGACGTTTGCTAACTTGACAAAGTTGACAGTTCGAGTTTGCTGTCTGCTGTAGTGCAGACGAATACAAGAAACACGACTGAACACTCTTTAGTCAGTCATTAGACTGACCTCTCAGTACGTCCAGAGTCCCTGCAGATCATTATGCAACCAAGGACGTTTTTCCTTGCCACTATGAATACTGTGAATAATATTATTTTAAAAAATCATGAAATGTATAAAAAATATTGAATTGAATTGAACTGAATTCAATTAAACTTTTTAAACTTTTAAATACGTAGTCTGTGTAAAGTCAGAATAAATATGTGTTCTGAGTTCATCAGACCAAAGAGGAAAGTGTTATTGACCACACAGCCAAATTTGAATGATTAAAAATATGGACAAGTTTATGAAATTAGGTGTCAAAATCAGGTAAAAATGAATTCTCAGCTCCAGGACTGTGGGGGCGTGTCCTCTGAGTGTGCTGAAGCCACACCCACTCGTGGGAGCAGTCAAGCAGCCATTTTGAAGCGACTGAAACGTGTCAGATGAGTTCAGAAAATGACATGACTAACTTTGAAACACTCTGAGCGAGATGAATTCATCTCTATCTCTCTGCTCAGGGTGGCCTCAGCGTGTCATCAAGCCACCCTTTAAGGACCGCCCACAAAATCCTGGACTGAAAACTGGTGAAAAACTGTTTCAACCTCTAACTCCACATTTCAGTAATACATCGTTCAAGTCTTTTCACGTGTTTTCAGCAACTATTTTCCAACATATTTAATGTATTTTGAAAGAAATCTCAGAATTGCCTTTACATGGACTTCATTCTTATATATGAGTGGACAATGGCAGATCTATAATGTTTTTTGACTGTTGATATAGTGCATCAGAAAGCATTATACAATTCACTGTGGATGCCCTCATAATGCACTATAGATGTGGTCATTGTAATATTTTTCACTAGGTTGTCTACCTTCATATATCCTGAAACAACACGGTAAGAAGTATCACGGGGGGGGGGGGTATCTAAGATGTTCTTTTTGTAGTCCATCTTCTGAACATTGTAGTTTCCATCACATAGTTACATAGCCTGGTGAAAGTGCTGTTGGATTCTCTGAGGTTCATCTTTTCTATAAATAGGAGCTCTTCTTCATATCTTCTCTTAACCTCATGACGTTTCTATCAAGGTTAAGGAAAATGTTTTCATTCTGGGGGTCTTCTGGTTCTTTGATCACAGCCCATGTGAAAACTTTGAGCCCCACAGCAGGGCTGAAATGGCCAGCTATGCTGTTGTTCCATGATTTTGACATCATGTCTGTTCACTGATGCAACCCTGCAGAAAATCCTCTAGATTCATTACAATGCACACTAGCATAACAAATCCATCCTGCATCCTTGGAAAATTCCACATGAATACTTTGTAAAGGTGGTGCAGGGGACAGGCGTTTAAAGCAGATGACGCAGGTCTCACTTCCAGCAGATTGTGGACTGGATCAGTTATTTGTCATGTGGAGTTCACTGGTTAATGATGGGTTGCCTGTGCTCTGGTGAATGAAAGGTGAGCAGGAGCGAGTCTCTGAGAGGAGGGAGCCCATAAATCATCTGGAAGAGTTTAGTGTAAAGTAGCAGGAGAGGCAGGGGCCCAGGGAGCGCTTGTCTTCAGCCTACTGCTTGGCCAGAGGGATTTGTTTTCTTTAACCAATCCAAACAGTCAGGAGAAGAGAGACTGGGCCTGCTCCTCGCAGTCCCACCGTGGGACTGTCCTTCCCTTTCCCTCCTCGTTCTGTCAAACATACACACATGTTCCCTCACATATATTCTCTCTGTAGGCTGGTGTATTCTCACTCGTATAAACACTCTTTGGCTGTTGTTTATGCGATCACTTCAGCTAACTGTCGTCTTTTCTCAGACTGTGGATGTGGGATCAAGCGCGTTGCACGCTTCCTCGGTTACAAGGCCTTAAACACAATTAACCAATTAAAGGGTTATGTTGTGGTTTGGGTTACACAGGGTTAAGGTTGAGTTTAGGGCCACGCTTTAGGCTTTACCAAGCCACCAAAGGGTTACAGCCTGGAAGGAAGTCTTTGAGAGTTCCAGTCTGTGAAGTACTGAAGTTCACAGCTGTTACCGAGACTGTTTTGGATTTCACTTTTAAAACAATTTAAGAGAAATTACAGAAGAAAGATGACAGATCCAGGACCAGCACATTACAAATCACTCTCATACACTGCCATCTTCCAAAAGATAGAAGGATAAAGATGATATATTTCAATAGCTGAGCAGGTCATACAATTTTGAATAACTTATGAGGTGACTTTTTGTTAGTTTGGACCTGCCTGTAGTCCGTGATTAGTGCTTTAAAAGGAAAGAATAATAGCAATTATAATAATGAAGATAATAGCTAGTTAGTGTGTTGATACCATAGACTGTATAAAACATGGACGTAGTCTCCATGATGTCACCCACAGGTTTCTGGAGAGTCATTCTGAAGCTCAGTGTGGTGACTCTGGCCGCCATGATCTTTATGTATTATTCTCAGACAATGAATTGCACCAACTGGTGATCCTCTGACTTTTATTCTAGAGCCACTATTTTTAGTTTTTAATGTTTATAGTGTTGAATCGTGGGCGAACCACTGCACTGCCTCATAGCAAGAAGGTTCCTGGTTTGAACCTTGACTGGGTCTTTCTGTGGAGTTTACATGTTCTCCCTGTGTCTGTGTGGGTTCTCTCCGGGTAATCCAGCTTCCTCCCACAGTCCAAAGACATGAACCATAATAGGTTAATTGGTGACTCTAAATTGTCCGTAGGTGTGAATGTGAGTGTGAATGGTTGTTTGTCTCTATGTGCCCTGTGATGTGAATGTGATGTGTGAATCAAATAAATTTGATTTGATTTGATGACTTGTATATATAAAAGACTCATTCTAAGGTAACAAAAACTGGTAATGATAATAATTAATGATTAATAATAATGATTCTTATTTTCAGGTCATTATACATGTAACATGAAAACATCGTTATGATTATTATATTACATTTGTTGGGTTGTTGTTGGATTGAACTTCTGCACTATTTCATGTCTCAGAGCCCGAGGACATAGAAAGAGTTTCACTGCCAGTCACTGCTTCACTGTAATTGTTGTGCATAGGACCAATGAAGGAACATGCTGTATCACAAGTTCATCTGGGTGTATCACACTTTGCCATAGCTAAGCGCTAACAGCTGCATGTATGCTGGGTCCAAACACACTGTATGTTTCACTTACAGGAAGTATCAAAGTATAAACAGTTCTCTACTTGACAGCAGATTAATAACAATATATATGATACGTTGGTCCACAGTCCAAAGGACTAAAGTTTGTGGTTTGTACTGGAGTTTGATAGCACAGAGCTGTTTGGGAGAAACTGATAAACAAACGATAAAAATGTAGATCACAGTTTAGAACCAATCATAGTTTTGTTTTGTCCACAGAATGTAAAATATAAAAATATACAAAACAATGAAAGCACATATTCATATCAATGATGTCACCTACAGGTTTGGCCACTGCCATGTTGACTGCCTCTTTTTCTTCCTGGCTGATCTAAAAATCGGCCAAGACGTGGATCATCGGCGGACCTGAAGGGGGCTGAATGACACCTGGGTGCTCAAACAAGCAATCTGTCAATCAAAGTGCCCAGGCTGTAAACATGTTTATTTCTGCTGTGAAGTTGGACATTTTAACATGGGGACTTATGGAGACTGACTCACTTCTGGAGCCAGCCTCAAGTGGCCGCTCAAAGGAATTACAGCTTTTAGCACTTCTGCATTGGCTTCATTTCCCCTTCATTGCCACAGAGGTTGCTGCTTGGTCCACACCTACAGTAAGTGCAGCAGAACAAAGTTCAAACAGGAAGTGAGTCTGGAAACTGTGAAGAATGTTTACAACAGACAGTCTGAATTCTGCTGTTCAGTCTCTTTCAAATGAGATAAACCAAGAATTGTTTCCAACATGTCTGGTCAAAGCAGTTCTCTTGATTTGGATTAAGGTGTTTCTTCTGTTTTTAGGGGCGACCTCAGGATAATTTAAGGGTTAATTAAAGTATTTGAAAGATTTTTGCTCTCATTAACACTTCGCCTCGTGCAGCTTGAAATAATAAATGAGTTGTGGCGTTTCTGTCTGAGTCACTGTGATGGAGCTCAGTGTTGGTGTCACCACAGCATCTCACAGAGCAGAAACACAGAGCAGAGAGAGATCACGGACCCCTCAGAGGTCGACCGTGTCAGCTCACGCAGCACCTGAGGGACTGGATCCACCTGAATGATTGGACCGGGACCTTTAGAAGTTACCCGTTGTTAATATCATGGCGAATTGTGTCGACATCCATGAACCCCCCCCCCCCCGCCACTCCATCCCACCCTCACTCCCCCACCCACTCTCCCTGCTCTTAGAGCAAGTTGTCTGCAGAACATCACTGACTCTGCAGTTGTCAGAGTCTGCTCAGACCCCCATACATCACAGAGGCTGTGTGAAAAATGAGTTCCTTTTCTTCCTCTGAACGCTCCACAGCTCTGTGACTGTGACTCCTCTGCTCACGTCCACAGCTTGTTCTCCTTTTAACACCACGGAGCTTAGAACAGGACAATAGTAGGAGCAGCACAGCAGTGTGCTGGAAGTGGCTTAAACATGTTAAACATGAAGAGAACTACGTCCTCTCTCAGCTGGTGAGAATGGTTTGGACAGTGTAAAACTGTGATGTTGTGGCTCCCTCTGCTGCCATAACAAGGAGACCTCTGGAGGAACACTCAAAGCATAATCCACATGTAACATCATCCATATCAATTAATAATACATGTGAATTGGAAACACCATAATCCAGCCTGTTTTCATGAGTCTCACAGTGCGATATACAAACTTGCAGCAGGTTTTAAAACTCAGGATGAACAGTGGGACATGATTAAAAAATGTGTAATTACCGGTCTCTTCATCCCTCTCTTGTTTAAAATATGACTCAATATGACTTTTTTATCTTTTCACATAAAAATCAATGTACAGGTATTCCGTAGTGTTGTTGTTCGATTCAGGTTCAAATCTTGAAAGTTTAGTGCAAAGTAAACTGAATGGCAGCTTCGGTCACCGGTTACTACCTGTATTATCTAGAATCAGTTTTTAGTTTGTATGTAAAGACTCATTCAACTACAAACGCCCACAAAGTGACACAAGACAGTCTCTGTGAAATACACTAAAACACTACTACACTAAAATCTTTGCGGACAGAATAAATAACATACAGAGCATCAAGGTACTGGATTATTTTAGATCAGTCAAATATCAACCATGTAAATATTCAATTTATTTTCATGAAGTAATAAAACTAAATCTAAGAACAAAAGTGAAATCATACACAGTATCATATACATATATATGAATCCACATAGAAACCTTAAAGTATATAGACAAAAAAAATACTTCAGCTTCTTTTATAAGAACAGATAACCATTTGCATACTTGCCAGCCTATAATATACAATCATGAACCAAAGTCCTAATGAATATTAGACCTAAACAGACAAATAGGCCGGTGAAAGCACACTGTCCCCTTTATGGAAGAGGATATGGTCCACATGTGAATAAAGACTAAAGTCAGAATTATGGATTCTGACAGTTAGGGTTCTCTTTTTTTATCTTTCTTTTTTTAACTTTAAACTCAAAACTCAAATACATTTTCACATGTGGCCCTCATATTCTTCCATACCTTTAACTTGTAACATTAGTAAAAATAAATAAATAAAAGCAAAAGATTTGAACTTGAATATTAAGATTTCTCTCTGGGTTTAATCTGTGATAGTTAAAACACAGTGACCAATGCAAAAAGTCCATAGAGCAGGGCACATGGGTAAGCCACCAGCAGCTGCTGGCCCTCCATAGCCAGGGTGGAGATGAAGATCTTTGAAGCAGAAAAACTACACCAACATATCCCTAATGCAGCCAGAACTGTACCCAGGATGCCTCTGTGAAAACAAAAAGAGAGATTTGAAGTGTTTTCAACATGAGCTGATCTCTGCAAGAATCCTAAAGTTTTATCTGACTCTTTTTTTTTCTGATTGTTAAATGGTGGCATCTATGACTCCCAAGGTGCATTTTGGCAAGAAACATCCAATCATGGGGCTTAAATTTGACCTGACGTGTGCTGCAAACTGCAGGTGAAAGCAGAAGATGGCGTGTTGAGAAGATTAAAACCCATATTACGTTTTAATTAATGTTTTAATGTTGAAATGTCCTGTGAAGTGGGATACAGAACAGAGAAAAAACAGAATCAAGCAGCTCCTCCAACTTCACAACTGATGGATGAAATGGTGATTGGTGTTCTCTCCTGTGCTCATGTTTGTAAGTAAGATGATTGGTGGCTTTGGGATAATTTTATTGGATGATGGAAACCTGGAAGGAGTTGTATCCTAAATGTTATACTCAAAGGATATCAGAGGGAAACAGAAGAATAATTTGTTTTATAGAAACCAAGATGTCATTAGACTGAATAAAGTTCAGGGAATGTTAGGCCCTAACATGAACCTTCCATAAATTTCAACGTCCCCAGCTAGAAAACTCTCTAAAACTAAAACCTAGTCTATACTTTACTGCCTATAATCATACCTTTCTTGCCTAAAATGGAGAATTGGTACAGTTCATTTTGAAACTGAGAGTAGTGTCCTACAGAAGCTCATCATATCTGTTTTGGGTTTGATCTCTACCTTTTACAGCACACCTGCAACTTAAATTTAAGCAATTTAATACAATACTGACCTTTTTATTGTATGAAAAAGATACATCAACAAAGATCTGAGTCAGGTGATTACATATATTATTTCATTTAATATCACAAAGACAGAAGAAACCCTGTTCACACTGGGCTTCATAATAGTTGCTCCACCACTAAGGACCAAGGTGACAGAGCCTTCTCTGTAGCTGCCCCCTCCCTCTGGAACTCTCTCCCCAAACACATCCGTGACTGTACCGACCTTCCAACATTGAAATCTCTGACAAAAACACACCTTTTTAAAATTGCTTTTAATGTTTAGCTCAGTCTATTGTGTTTTTAGTACTATTTCATATTGTTTTTTTGATTTGATGTTCTTTTTATGTAAAGTGTCTTTGAGTACCTTGAAAAGCGCTTTTAAATAAAATGTCTTATTATTATTATATGGAGACGAATACTTGTGAAGGTTCTCGTCTTGGCCATCTTCCTTTGAGAGGAGTTAAATTTGGGGCATCTGGACATTGTTGTGAAGATGTTTCACCTATCAACCAAGAGACTTCTTCAGTTCTGAACTGAAAAAGTAAGTCGAGTACAACCAAGTCCAGTTGCCCCAGATTTAATTAAAGAAAGACAACTATTTGTTATTTTCAAAGAGGGGTCAGATATTTTGTCCATAAAAAACAAGTTCATCAACTACAGCGCAGTGATACTGATCTTACAGCAACAATACTTTTCAAGATAAACTCTGAAGTAAGAGCTGTGCTCATGAGCTCTGCAGCAGTTTTGCTTGGCAACACAGTGGCCTTACAGCTCCATCAAAAACTGCAGAAAATCTAGTTAGTGGACCTCAGGTTGACATTATTTAGCCAAATTTTTTATTCCCAAAGTTACAAAATACCATTCATGTCCAAAAACCTTTGTGAGGTTTAACATCAAATGAGTAACAACTAGAAACAATACACAACCACTGAATGGACTTACTGCAGGGAGTAGAAGACAGCGAATGCAGAGAGGGCTACCATGGGCAGGAGGCAGTAGCCCAGAACACTGGCCACACAGCCGAAAGACACTGCCAGGGAACTCATCAGACTCAGCAGAATGTACATCCCAGTGCAGGCTGTGGCACTGGTGCCATACACATAACCAAAGTGAGCTTTACCTGCCTAAAACGTGAGAATAAACAGAGACTTGTTAACTCTCACTGCTGTCCAGAAGAAGGTTCCAAGTGATGCACCAGCACCATGTTTGTAACACACCATCATTAAAGTGACCCCCAGTGAGAGGCAGAAGACGATAGGTCCTGTCAGATCAGTCTCATTCATGATGCTGCCATCTGCAGGCTTAAAAGGGTTCAACACTGTCAGTGCCTTCTGCCAGATGTGGTCTAAATTGATGCCAAGTTCTAAAAAATGAACAGAGAAGAGGGAAAAGGGCAAATAAATATTTGAAAAACTGATCTTTGTGTGATGTTTGCATGCAATGCAAAAACTCTTTCTGATTGTTAGTATGGAGTGAAGTCCCAGAGCCATGTGGCTTTTATTTAGGATACAGGAATGTTGGTTCGCCAGCTGTTTCCTGGGGTCAACGCATCCGACCTCTATATGAACAGATGATTGCTAGCTGGGCTCAGACTAATACAACATGAGCAGTTATGATGACCAAACAAAAACATACATTTGTCAAGAATCTAACCAATGGAAACAAATCTTGGAACAAATGATCTTTTTACCCTCGAGAAGTGGAGGTTCCTCTTCAGGACAATCTGCTCCCATACTGCCAGAGGGCATTGTAGGTTGGTAGAACTGTCCAGTGTATTGCTGCTCCATAGAAGGATCCAGAGGCTCTGGCATGAAAGTCTGTGCTCCACTGAAAACAGAACAATTGGAAGAAAAAGTACAAATGAGTAAACAAGTATAAAAGTAGTGATGTGTTAATGATTGATGAACTTTCAAGGTAGGACAGTTTGTCAGCAAATACTGCTTTGGTTCTATAATTTAGTTTCAATTTGGATCCATATACATATACATATACTTTGCGCACATGCTTCACCACACACACACACATAACTTTTGGGCATGGAAAGTGCCATCTTAAAACATGTTTCTAAATGATTTTTCAAAGTGGATACAGATGTTGATCTAATCTCAGTAAAACAACTGCTAGGACAGGTGTGATGTGCCAGCAGAATGCTGAACCAGTTATAGCCAAGAGAGCTTTTGACTGAGTCAGGAATACAAAGAGTTGCAATAGCCAAGTCTAGAAAAAAGTCTTGAAAATGAAGATGCTCTGAGTACACTGGTACACTACGTTTCCCATAAAGCAACATCTTTTGTTAGACCCTCCCTTGCATTTCCTACCCACTGTTTGTTGAACAAACCAGTCTGGTTGAAGCAAAGTGAGGCGTTAAGGAAAGGAAGTGTTTGAAGATGAGTTCCTGGGTGACTTTAATGACTTCTTTCTGTGACAACAGATTCAGATTCAGGTTTTAGAATAGCTTCATAAAACCAAAAGATTAACATCAACATAAGTCATGATGTACAGTGGTACATTTGTTACTTGGGTAATGGGTTAAAAATATTTTTTATGCATCAGGATATTTTTTCACCTTGATTGATCATGATTTTCATCTAGGTTTGCTCCATAGTGTTCATGGTAGTCAGAGACTCCACATTTCTGGTATTTTCAGTGATTTGAGTGTTATTTTTCAGATAGTCAGATGCTGATGTGACTTGAAAGAGTTGGTAACGCACACGAGACACAATCTATAGCTATCCTCAAAAGTCTGAATACTTACTCATCATAACAAGCCGGGTTATCGTAGTAGGCTACACTTTGACCCTGGTCATCGATGTAATATCCTGCCTGGTAGAAGTCCTGCTCAAACTGCTGGAAGTCCCCCATGCTAATCAGAAAAACAAAGTCAAGACAAACCAACATACAACACAAGTATTCATCAGAAACAGAGATAAAGTAGGCTGCCACTTCTTCATTCAGTAAAAGTTTGGAACCAGTGCCAAATCTTGTGTCCCCCTTTCAAAGTTTTACCCAAACTTCCAAACTGCTTGCATTTTTCCAAACCAGTACAGGGAAAATGAAGAAGTAGCTAAGTGAAATTTTATCAAAATCATGATGACACCTTATCAAGTTTCCTTTTTGTGTCAAATCACTGGTTCCTTTAGTACCTAGAAGTATATAGCGTATAATGTACAGCGAGATGGTCATTACGGTGAATCAAACCCCTTCAGGGGTCCTCCATCACTCTATTGGGGTTTATTTGACAACAATGACAGGATTGCTGTACATTATCCCTTACTTAACGGACACCTGCTAAACCATTAGAAGTGTTGAAGAATTCTGGGTATAATGACAGTGAATAAAAAAAAACAAAAAAACAAACAAACAAAAAAAAACTCATCATGATTTGTTTTTACTGATGAGCATGGTCAATTTTTGGCTGGCTCACAGCAAAGCAAAGCCATCCTTAAAAAACCTAAAAGTCTGTCCTTGACTTACTGAGTGAATGATGAAGTTACACCATTGGTTGGTCAAGTGTTGGACTTTCCCTTTTTGTCACTGCTCTTTCAAAATGAGTGAGCAAGACTGGTACTGAATGACAAAGTACTGAAAAGACATTTTGAATTGTAACAGGAAAATAAAAGCGAAACTACTAACATTCATGATGTTTATTGGACGATAATAATTTTATTTGTGACAGCTGTGATTTACAAATCAAAACACCTCCTCCCATACCATCAATATGTCAAAATATGATCTTTGAATTATTTTGTAAAATGAAACTCACTGCCTCTGGCTCATAGAAACAATCAGTAAAAGTGTTCATAATTCAGAGAATATATGCTAACAAGCCACACAACAACCTCCTCTTTGCTCCTCAATAAACTCACCTTGTTGTTGTCTACAGTCCACAGTCAGACAGTGAAGAAGACTTCCTTTGAGTCGCTTTACAGTTCACAGCGTGGTGTTGTCAGGCCAGAGAACCTGTGAAGCCCAGTCTGTTAGGATATTCTATGAATAGTTGGCTATATTTAGACTTGGTCTCAGAGACATGACAACTGCTCAGTGCCTCAGACTAAAAGGTCTCAGTCTGCTTGAGGCAACTATTGACTTAAAATGAGCATTGTCAAAATAATATAGACATATGCTATGAGGTGACAGATACATTTATTGATTTTTGGTTCCTATCACTGTGTCTTTATGAGACAGAAAGTGAACGGATGGTATCTGCATGTGTGGTTCCCACCATGAAGCACAGAGGAGGAGGTGTGATGGTGTGGAGATTGTTCTCTATTCACTCAACCTCCACAATCACCCAACCTAAACCAAACTGAGATGGTTTGGGAAGATTTCAAACTTCAGAAACCTTAAATCTCATTCATGAGAGATTCTTCATATCACCATGGATTAACAGTTTTGAATCCAGACAGCTGGTTATACGAATGCCACAAGCTGGTTAAGGAAATGTGGCAGTAAGTAGGCTATGTAGTAAGTATGGGGAGTCCAAGAGGCTTACTTAAAACAAGTAATCTTTTACAACTCTTTGAAAGTTAAAATAAATCATAAAACAAACCAAAAGACAGTGATGGGAGGGTGGATGCCAGCTATAGGTTAGGAGCGTGAGTGAGCGCAGTGATCAGCTGTTATAATCTGAGGGCCCAGGTGAGCTTAATTGCAAAGATATTATAATTCTGCAATAAATGTTTCTAAACCTGTTGATCATTTGGACACTTGGGGGCAGTTTTATAATTTCTCTCTGCCAAAAGAATAAAGGAAAATCAAATACCAAAGTACAGCAGCCCTAAGTGGTCATGCATTCATACATTTTAGCCCGTGTTTGGTTTGTCCCTTCTGAGCTGCTGTAGTAACATAGAGGTTCAACATGGCTGACTCCGTGGAAGAGGACCTGCTCCCTTCTGTAGATATAAAAGTCTCATTCTAAGGTAACATAAACATAACAACTCTTATTTTCTGGTGATCATACACAAATAAGAACATAGTTATGATTATATTCAATTTCTGTCAATAGATACCCTTAAATGTTAGACACTGGACCTTTATTATTATTTATTTATTATTGCAACATTTTCCTGTTCCTCTGACATTACTACACTGAATGTTGTTTCCTGCATTTTCTATTTTTTATATAGTTTTCTATTTGTATAAGACATTTTTATTTCTACGGTCACTTTCTACTTTTATATAGTTTTTGTATGTTTAGCATGGGTTAATTCCTTAACACAGTTATATATTTATTTTCTATGCAAATGTTTAATTCCTCTGCACATTTTTAATTCCTCTGTACATATTTAAATCCTATGCAAATGTTTAATTTAATTTTAACGTATGGTTACTGTGTTATGTTCAATGTATGTTTGCATGCTGCTGCTGGATGCTTGAATTTATGAATGAATCTATCTATGTATATGTATCTATCCTTTTGTTTTCTCCAGATCTTAGATTCATTATGTTGTTATGTCAGTTTCTCACTCAGATTCCCGGCAAACAGACCTCCAGCATTCAGCAGCTGACAGCTGAATGGTTTTGTACTTCATCAGCTGCTGTGTGCGTCAGCAGTGCGCATGCATTACGTGCAGTACTGCGGCTGCGCAGTCCGGACTCTCGTGAACTTCTTCAAGAGCCGGAAACACAACATCTGTCATGTGATCATGTGATCTGTGCTCGTGCCCCTTGTGTAGCATGTAGCTGTCAGATGTAAAGTCAGTCAGATAAACAGTGAGAGAAGGTACGTGCACCCGATCACCGCGCTGTTCACTGTTCTTCTTTTATGTATGTATGTATATTCTTTTATACTCACTATTATTTCAAATTTATTTAGCGCGCAGCAGCTGGATAAGCGGAAGTAATCGCTAGTTGTGTTAGCGTGTTAGCATGTCCTGATTGAGCCGCTGTTAGCAGAACAGACAGTCTATGACGGTTAATGGAGTTTGTTTTCTCCCCACAGCTGCCTGGATAACACGACAAGACACTGGCCACCATGGCTGATGTGAGTAGAGCCTGTCTGTCTGCCTCTGTCTGTCTGCTTTCCCTGTTAGCTCGTCCATTAGCCTCTAACTTTTGTCTAGCTCGGTCAGATAAACATATGTTGTGACATTTCTAACCAAAACAAAAAGTTGCATATACGTGTTGTAACTTAAACAACATGTCAGCATCATAGCAAAGCTCACAGTCAGTGTGTTGTCTGCTGCGTGTCCGTGGGTTCACTGACAGACTGGCACTTAAGATGGCCGCCTCACGCAGAGCGTCTGACCTGTTTATTTTGTGTCTGCAGGATTTGAAGAGATACCTGTACAAACAGCTACAGAGGTGTGTATGTGTATGTGTATGGCAGCTGTATTCATGTCCATGTTGAGACTGTCAGTGTAAAACCTGCTGTCTGTTCTCCCTCAGTGTCGAAGGTCTTCATGCCATTGTGGTGACAGACAGGGACGGTGTCCCCGTTATCAAAGGTGAGACACTACGTCTGAGTCCTTCTGTCCTCGGTTGTATGTTGTCCCAAACCTTCTCTGTTAGGGTCGTGCAATGTGTTGATATCAAGCGGCAACCTCCGCGTCTGGGAAATTAAGTCAATGCTGAAGTGCCAAAAAACGTAATTCCTTGCGCGGAACACAGAACATTTCAGCGTCCATAAGTCCCCATATTAAAGTGTCCAACTTCACAGCAGAAATAAACACGTTTACAGCCTGGTACAGTACGGCATATTGTTGCACGCGGTCACACAGCAGGGATGCAGGCAGGACATTTGCACAGATAAACAAACATGGAGGACAGTGAACAGAGCAGACTCCGACCAGCCAAGACTGTCACATGGACGTGGTTTGGGTATGAAAAGTCCTACATGGACCACAAAATGATACCGCAGACTGCTCTCCACAACACCACCAACCTCCTTTACCACCTACAAAAACATCACGCCCCGATCTGTCTTAGGTCATGGTCTTATGGTCTTATGTAAATGTTCCAAAGACTCAAACATCATGACAGAATCAGATAGAACTGCACTGCCTTCAGTGTAATCATTTATTAGTTTGAATTTTTGTCAATAAGATCATCCAACAAATCCATTCTTCATTTGCCTAGACCTTTGAGGGCATTAATGAATTCTCATGCACTGAGTTGATATGTGGCTCATTCTCAGTGTTCCATGTAGATTGAATTGATTTTATTTGACGATGAGAGAGATGATGCTAATGTTTACTCCTGTGCTCTTAGAAAGCACAGTGTGACGTGCATTTAATCTGTCTGTGTATTTAACCTCAAGCTGCTGCAGCCTTTATGTTGCTGTCCAAACCTTTCAGGAACGGTCAAACAGGGTTCATTCAGACCAATGACGGTGTAAAGAATGGAAGCTCCATTTTGAAGCTTAAAATCTGTTCTGGCCATGTTGGCAGTCCTGCCTCTTCCACCTTCCGGCTAATCTAAAAATCAGCAAAGACGTGGATCATCAGTGGACCTGAGGCAGGACGAATGACGCCTGGTTGCTCAAACAAGCCCAAGCCATCTGTAACAGCACCCACCTGTCAAAGTAGCCACGCTCTTAATTCTGTATAACTTTAAGTCTTAATATAATTTGAACAGGTGAGTTGTATAAAAATTCACCCTCAGTACAGTTGTCATGAACGGGGAAATTAGCTATAGAGACCAAAACTGTTTTTTGTACCAGACTATAAACATGTTTATTTCTGCTGTGAAGTTGGACATTTTAACATGGAGACTTATGGAGACTGACTCACTTCTGGAACCAGCCTCAAGTGGATGTTTGAGGAATTACAGCTTTTAGCACTTCTGCATTAGCTTCTGTTCCTATTCACGGAAGTTGCAATTGATTCAGACAGGAAACTGTCATGAACAACAGCCATCACATTTTGTTTTTATGGGGGTGCATCAGTGACAGCAGCCTCTTGTTCTGACCTTCTTTGCCATGACATTACTTTTACATTAAAAGCTTCTCATGGTTAAACCAGCAGACGTGTTTTATTCTGCAGCAGCTCAAAGAGGAGTTTACTTTAGTCACTGTGACTGTTCCCCTGCTGCTGACTGCTTATCCGCTTTAAAAAGTCATCTGAGAGGAAGTACAGGTCGGAGCAGTTAAGGGGAATGTCAGACATTCAGCATGTCTGATCAAACTCACTGATCTCACTGCAGTCACATGAAAGACCACGTCTGCACACGCATACTAACTGAATGGAGATCCTACGGTGGACTTTGTGTCATGAACAGAATAGAGAAGTAAAAAGAAACAAGTTAGACTTGACATACAGGACCCATCAACAAAGATTTGCAATGTTTTTTCTTTATTTTTGTTACTTTCTACATTATAGATGAACACTGATCATCAAAACTATGAATTAACACATATGGAATTATGTTGTGGTTATACACCCTCACATTCTCTCAGTCAGCTTCATGAGGTCTTCACCTTTAAGGTTTTTGAAGTATACTTGCTGAGCTGCTTTTCCTTCACTCTGTGGTCCAACTCTTCCCAAAACAGTTTGTCTCAGTTTGGTTTAGGTTGGGTGATTTGTGGAGGTTGAGTAAATAGAGAACAGTCCCCACACCATCACACCTCCTCCTCCGTGCTTCATGGTGGGAACCACACATGCAGATACCATCCGTTCACTTTGTCTGCATCTCACAAAAATCTCAGATTTGACTCACAGTTCACAGTCCAGATTTCCTCTGGTCTAATGTCCATTCAGTTTTTGTTGGTTCGAGCTGTTCTCTTCTTCTTCTTGGTCTTTCTCAGTCGTGGTTTCTTTGCAGTTATTTAAACATGAAGGTCTGATTCACCCCGGTCTCCTTGAACTCCGTGAAGCATTTTGCACTTTTCTGTTGATGACATAATTCCAATAATGTGTTATTTTATAGTTTTGTTTTCTTCAGTACAAAGTAGGAAGTACCAAAAATAAATCTAAAACACTGAATGTGTCCAAACGTTGGCCTGCTACTGTATCTTCTGTAAGACAGGATTTAAAATGAATGGTGCCGGCAGGAAGTCAGTGTCCATCTTCAGAGTTGTTAACATTGTTTCTGTATATCCTTGCAGTTGCCAATGACAACGCCCCGGTCCACGCACTGAGACCTGGCTTCTTGTCCACCTTCGCGCTGGCTACAGATCAGGGCAGCAAGCTGGGCCTCTCCAAGAACAAGAGCATCATCTGCTACTACAACACCTACCAGGTCAGACTCATCATTCCATGTGTCATCAGCTCTCATAAGCTTTGGTCTGTTTCTTGATTTTGACGGTGTGATTATAATGTTGGAGATTAGAAGTCCATGTCAAGGCCAGAATTGTATATACTCCAATACATTTTGAAGTACACAGTATGGTTTGTAACACACTTGAAAATACTGAAGAGCTTGTTTACTCATCCTTTAAATGTTCACATATTTTGACGGACCACCCCTCCATATGAATGTGACCCTGTTTTGTGTGTGCTGAACAGATCGTGCAGTTCAATCGGTTACCACTGGTCATCAGTTTTATTGCCAGCAGCAGCGCCAACACTGGTAGGTCAAATCAGAAAGTTGTTAACAAGATCTTTGTGGGAGGCTTCCTGCTTAAATATTTATCTACTGTCCAATCATGTTAAAGGAAGACGTCGTGCTGTCTCAGCCTGCTGCTAGTGTTCCACTGTGTTCCTGTAGCAGAGCCATTATTTCCACTGTGTTGTTTTGGGTCAGGACAGGGTTAATGAACGTATCAGAGCAGTAACAACAGCCGAACATCACAATCTCTAAATCCAAATCCATCTGGTTTCAACCGAAACGAAGTGATGAGCACATGAATGAATCAACAATTATGAACCGATAGTATAATATTGTTCTGAAATAAGTCATTCTGCACTTTTACTTTTGGTACTTCAAGTGTATTTTGAAGTATTTTTACATTGAAGTAAAACATCTGAGTACTTAAAGCATGTTTAATGAACTTTTCTTCAGGACAGGATTTATCTGGTGGGTTTGGTGCTTTCAGTGTGAATTTCTAGCATGTATATTTTTAAACACAAGCATTACTTTCCACTCTTGCTGCCTCTCCGGTCCTCTGTGTGTCCTCAGGTCTCATCATGAGTCTGGAGAAGGAGTTGGCTCCTCTAATAGAGGAGCTGAGGCAGGTGGTGGAGGTGACATAATCCGTGAGAGTCAGTACGACCCGGAGCAGGATGCACAGCAGAATCACCACGTCCTGCTCTGTCATGGTGCATTCATGTCCCCCGGGTTAACATTCAAATCATGATTGAACATTTCCTCTCTGCTTTTTGTTCTGGTGACTTTGCTTTCTGCCGTTTTCTCTAGAATTTTAGGTGCATTTTCACAGCTAAGAGTTTTTACGTCAAATCAAATGTCATGAAGTCTGAATAAATGTTTCATTTTTAGCACCTAACGTGGTTTCCCTGCTTGTTTTGTTCAGATTTGAATATAAAAATACAGATTATTTATAAGGTGGTCTTACAGTAAAGATCACTTTGTCCATATTTCATTGATAATTGTAATCGTCATTTTTTTGAAGGGTTTTTGCTTTTAATGCTAGCAGCCAAAATTATTTGATATTCATCCTTGACTGTAAGTTAAAAAAGCCAGTTTTCCACTTCCAGCTCCTGGATTCCATTATGTGGTTTAAATATAATGTATATATTACCAGCACTTGCCCGTGTTCTTGCTCCTTCGTCATGTGTCACATTGTTCAATCATACAAAGTAGAGCTGGTGTTTTTGGCGTTTATTAAACAGTATAGAGAGGACACGAGGGAGCAGAGAGGTTCTTTTTCAAAACAATCACTCAGATTCTCACTGAATACTTCTGCCCACTCTGTTTGCATTTCTCTGGCAACATTCACTCACACATGTATTGAGTTTCCCCATGCAGGATTAATAAAGTATATATAAAATAATATACTGTAAGAAGAAAAAGACTGTATGAAATGTGTTCTGAGATAAACATGTTTACAGCCTGGTACAAAAAACAGTTTTGGTCTCTATAGCTAATTTCCCCGTTCATGACAACTGTACTGAGGGTGAATTTATATACAACTCACCTGTTCAAATGATATTAAGGCTTAAAGTTATGCTGCTGAATTAACAGCGTAGATGCTTTGACTGACAGGTGGGTGTCGTTACAGATGGTTTGTTTGAGCTCCCACACTCCATGTTTTTGCCAATTTTTAGATTAGCCAGGAGGTGGAAGAGGCAGGACAGCCAACGTGGCAGCCACAAGATTCAGAACAGCACTTCAGAAACCCGTGGATAACATCACAGATTCGATGTCCAGCCGTTATACTGTCTATGGTTTTTCTGCATGTCTGACATTGAAACGTCAGCTGCAGCATGTAATTGCATGTCTGATTGTCAGAGCGATAATAAGAATCCTTCAGTTGATTTAACATCAATACTTGACTACATTTATTAATGTCTTCAATGGGTTCTCATGAGGCTGAGGTGACTTCTCTCCTGTAGGACGTGATATTTAGTGGCACAGTATCATAGGCACTGACACAGCAGGTCATTATAGGTTGATACTACATTGTAATTACCTGTTTTATTGTAACGTGTAAAGCCAATTCCAAATCTCATCATCTCACACTGACTTCATGATGAAAAAACAGTATTTACAAAACATGCTTTTCATTTTATTCCACTGTGCACACACATGCACACACACACACACACTGCAGATTATTTTGACTCAATCCAACACACCATCCTGCTGCTGGAAATACTCCAAAATAAAATAGTCCCCCAACAATAGTTGGATAATTTCCCTGTCTGAGTAAGGTTTGTTTTCCTCAGCGGGGATCATCAGAAGTGATTGTTAGTTTTGGTGGTCTAGAATAATTTTTTAAAGCAACACCATTTAAATAAAGCAAATGTTCATGTTAAACTGCTAACAGGAGACTCGTGAGAAATGAAGCATCTTTGTACTAAACTATGTGATAAAGCAGAGAGTGGAATCACATCCAAGTTGTTCGCCTCCAGTCGGTAACTCTCAGGGAAATGTGTCGCAGTATCATCCATGGACAAGTTCACTCTTGGGTTTCGAGCCGTGGTTACTTCATCGTTCATCCAGCTGATGTTTGCATTTCCAGCGTCTCCACTGACGGCCGTCATCGACCTTTTCTCATCTGTGACTGGAAACGAGAGAGTGTCACTGCAAAAGCTCTGAATGAAACTTCAGCTGATCATTTAAATACTGGAAGGTTATTGGTTTTGAGTCAACATCGAACTTTGATGCTATGATCAAAACACGTCTTGTACGAGCTTTCCCCAAAACCCATTAATGAACCTCCAGGAGCCCTCCTGGATTGATGTCTGTCTTTGACTTATCTAGGTCAAGAGAATAAACAAATTGTGGTCCATGTGATACTAAAAAAGTGGTAGGTAGTCAAGACTACCAAAACCAGAGTGTATTGAGACAGAGATGAGACCAAGACTTTGAGGGGTAGAGACCAAGTTAAGACCAAGGCAGGACGAGACCAAAGTTTAGACCAAGACCAGACAATATATAACCTACTTAGATAGCTAATAGTCACCTCTTGGCCATCTCAGTAAGTGTTGCATTGCAGGATTTGCATACATACTTTTTGGTGCTGTTCTGCAGATGAACTCTTTATGGTTGATTGTTAGGATTTGTTATCTGATGGGTTTAAGGTTTTGTTACAGAAGATTTGGCTGAAATCTCCTCCCGCCCACAACTTCTTCTCAGCCACGGTTTAGTCTTTTGTTCCGTCCGTAACGGACAACAGTCCAGTCTTCATCAAAATATGGCATAACTGCCAAACTACAACAAAAACAATATCCTTCCCCCAATATCCAAAAATAATTTATTAAACAATCCACTCCAAAAACTGAAAAATCAAACTCACAAAATCCAATAAAGCATTAATACAAGTCCATAAAAAAGAATAAAACAAAATAGTGTGTCTGTGGGCGACGTTTCGATCCAAAAAGTGTCTTCCTCAGGCCCAGACACACTACAAATATATGAATCTGTCAAAAAAGTCACCTGGCTAGAGACATAAGCTGTGCTGTTTCTCTTTACAGAGTCAGAGCAAGAGTGAGGGTTTTTTTTCTCTCTCCCTCCTTTTATGTCCAAAGCCCTGAAACAAATATATTAAAGTACTGAATATCATGTTAGTATATGAAATTATGAATTTATTATTTTTTATTTATTAAGGTAAGTATATGATAGTATATGCAATATTTATTAATGCAAGAATTATATAATCAAAATGTATTAATTTATTAGACATTATGATCTTCATTATTCCTCATTGGGTTTAAAATTAGGGTTAGGAAAGGGAAAGGTTAGGCTAGGGGAGATTCTCCTTTTTTTTTTATTGTACCTCACATTCAAACTGTATGGTTGTCTTGTCCCCAGTATTTTTGTTTGTCTGACCAATTTACGTCTTTCTGCAATCCCGCCACCCTCATAGCTGCTAACCCGTGCTCCAGAAAATGTTTAACCAAAGGAGTATCGGTGTTTCTCTGATTTCTAATATTATATCGGTGTTGTGCCATTCTTGTGGATAACATATTTTTCGTCTCGCCAACATATTGAATATGGCATTTAGCACAAAAAATCAAATAAACACAATTTTTGGACCTGGGACTAAACCCTTGCTGAATTCTATAAATCAACTTATTCCTATTGTTCCTAACAAATTTTACTCTTGAAAACTATGACTCCAATGACAATGGTTTTTCAGTAACTTAACTAAAACAGCTCTCAAATTCTTATTGCGTCTATATGCCGATATAACCCTAGATTTGGGGATTACATTACTATTTACTAAAAGTTCTTCAAAATTTAACTTATTATTCAATACTTTCCCCACTGAGGAAAATGTGGTAATCAATGGAATTGAATCCCCATGATTTCTGTCAACCCTGTCCTTGAAAGTTTTGAGACAATGTCTCAAGAAGGGTCTCGAATATCCCCTCTTCTTTAAGGCCCTGAATAAAATATGGACTGCTCCCCAAAAATCGTCGTCCCTAGTGCATATACGTTTAAACTAGAACTAGAATTTGAGATTTCACAATTCCCCTAAAAGTATGCTTTGGGTGGAAACTCTTTTTTATGGAGCAGTGCGTGTGTGTCTGTGGGTTTGAAAAAAAAACGTTTACATCCAATTTAAAATTTGAAGCAAACACTGGGCCTTTAAAAAAATCAATGGAATTATAATTGATTTCTGTTTTCAACTTTATCGACAGATCATGGCAGTTCAGTATCCTCACAAATTCTGTAAACTCCTCCTCGGATCCCATCCAAATACCAGAAATGTTATCTAAGTAGCGTAAATAATAAGCTGTTTTTTTAGGACACACACACACTTTCACAAATACTAAGCCTAATTACACAGTTTCTATTTCTCTCTCTGACACACATGCACACACACTCCACGGTAAACACATCCTGTCTCTCTCTCTCGCTCTCACACGGCACGCACATGCACACATGCTTAATCATGACACGAACACTAGGTTACATTTAAGGTTCGTTCTCACATAAAAGAGTGAGGCCTCTTTGAAGGAGTAATGGACATAGAAGTCATACTTGTTCAAGTTCATTCTTTGATGCAATGTTTTTTGCGACATATTGAAATATTTGTTGCAAATAAAAGTCCAGCACTTTAAGACGGTTGTCATCCAGCTTATTATATTTCTATGATTTGACTTGTGACTTGCTTGACCTAAGCTATGACTCGACTCTCACAAAAATGTCTCGGGACTTGCTTGAGACTTGAAGGTTAAGACTTGAGACTTGCTTGAGACTTGCACATGTGTGACTTACTCCCACCTCTGCAACAGACCAACCAACACATCCGCTGACTACTAATTAGGGATGGCTCAATACAACTTTTTCATGTCCGATACCGATACCGCAACTTGGAGTATCTGCCGATACCGATATCAATCCGATACCTTCTTTTCTCCTCTGTTAAGTTGTTAATAATACATATAGTTTGTATAGATGTACTTTGCTTAATATGGACATCTAAAAACACCATGTTCAAACTGTGCAAGAAATATTCTGCTCCCCTAAAGGAAGAAATAAAATAGCCCATGATGTGCCTCAAGCCATAAGCTCTTTATTTAAACTTCAAATCAGTGCAAACTGCAAACTTGAATGTTTCTTTTTCACATGTAACCTCTGGGGTTGAACTGTGTAAAACACCCATATCAAACTAGATATTTAAAGTTAGCAGTTACTTATAGCAGCTATATGTCCTATAGTCTTCAATGGAACATTGGAATTGAGTCCATTCTATAACTGTCACAAACACTTGCTTTTACATTTCTTTCTTCTTAGCACTTGTTGACTGCAAAAAGTCTTCATACCCCTTTCCGTGATGCTTCTGCAAATGCTTTATCAAGTTAGTGGTGTTGAAATGCCCAGTGCTGCTGCCACCTCTTGAGACACTCGTGTTGCACAAGTTACATTCGGCTGTTTTACTTTTCTCTTCCTTGCGTGCAAAGTAACTCCACACAGCTGGCATGATAAGAGCGCTAGGCTAATTCACTGTCACAACGTTCCTTTTTACACACGCTGCAGCAGCTGCTCTCTGTTTACGGCATGTCGCGCAACAGCATGGTTGGTGAGGCGATAGTGTCTCTGTTTACGAATGGGCTATAGTTGTTTTTTTCGATGTTCGATCCTGAAATTTTGACCAATATCGGACCAATACTGATCCTGAGTATCGGATCGAGCCATTCCTACTACTAATCCACTGGACCAAGGAAACAGGAAAAGCAATGTGGGCCTATCATTTATCCCCACTTCCACCATGTTCCCAGACCGATGACAATCCACAAAAGGCCATGTACAAAAACACCACAGACATCTTAAACTAACAACATTCTATGAAGGATCCAGTAGAAAGGATATCCCACCTTTCCAAACCCAATCCCTTTGGGAACCAAAAGACGAATATCTACCAATGGAATTGATTTCCTTAATTGAAAAAGACAAACGGCACTTATCACACCTGAAAGCACCCAAAGAAACCCCAGATCTAACCAAAGAGGAGAACAAGGCCCTGCAAGAGCTCCAATCGCTCACCAACATAATCATCAAACCACGCAGATAAAGGGTCAGCAGTGGCCATTATGGACCGAAAAGACTGCAAAAAAAGAGGCTCACGGACAACTTCAAGACACATTATACTACAAACGACTTGACAAACCTATTTATCCCAAAACAACACAACTGGTCAATCCCATAATTGATCAGATGGTAGATAAAAAACACCTCTCCCACAAACAAGCCCTTTACCTTAAAGGCAAATCACCCCCTCGGCCAAGATATTTTTATTTACTACCCAAGATCCACAAGAACCCAGACTCTTGGCCAGTCCCACACAAAATACCACCAGGCCGTCCAATCATATCTGACTGTGGCAGTGAATCGTATGGCACAGCGGAATGGATTGACCACTTTCTCAATCCACTGTCAACCAAACACCCCAGTTATGTGAAGGACACAAAGATTTCATAACAAGGTTCGGGCATTAACCCTACCACAAGACTGCTTCTTATTCACGATGGACGTCGAGAACCTATACACCAACATTCACACAACAATGGGTTTGCAGGCGGTCCAAAAGATGTTGACCAAACACCCAGACCCATCACGACCTGATCATCACATCCTGGTACTCTTACATATCAACTTAACATGTAATGACTTCCAATTCAATGGAGAACATTTCCTGCAGATAAAAGGAACAGCGATGGGCAAATGATTTTCACCTGCATACGCGAACATATACAGTACATGGCAGACTGGGAAGAATCGGTTTTCCAGAAATGCCCAAAGAAGCCAATCATCTACTTGAGATACATCGACGATGTTTGGGGAGTCGCCCAAATCTATTTCAAACCCACGGATGCACATGCACTACTACACAAGACCAGCTTTCACCCCAAACACACATTTAAGGGTATTTTCCACTCACAACTGTTGAGATTTCGCAGAATTTGCTCAAAAAACCAAGACAAATCAAGTGACCCGAATACTCTTTAAGGCACTCCGACAAAGAGGTTACTCCCGGACATTCCTCCGGAACATCAGAAGGAAGACAACAAATAACATTGAATCAGCCCAACAGGAGGAGGACAAATCCCCAATCCCGATAGTCTCAGTATACTCTTCCTTCAGCGTAGCAGGACATAGAACACTGAAACAGAATTTTCAGGAACTCTTACCAGGCAACTCATTAAAGAATACACACAGAGTCATTTCGGCATTTAAAAAGAACCCCAACCTTAAGGACTTGCTGACCAGGGCACGTCTCCCACCCTTGAGAGCCAGATGCCAGAGACTCCAAAGTTAACACTTATAATGTATAATTTTGTAATAGTTTTCTTCCTTGAATATTTACCTATGTACACCATTTAACCATTTCCAGTTAATCATTAATTTATCATTCAATTATCCATTATTAGATTATTTCACTTAAGTTCTTATTGAATACATAACTGTACAAATTGTATAATTAATCTGTTCATTAATAAATATTTACTGTTGGAGCATGAGATTGGGTGAGGAAAATTGGCACAATTTTTGTGGAATATCCACAACAGTGTCTATCTGACAATTCTCATTGCTCATCATGAAAATTACTCATTTATTCCAATAATCCAAATCAATTTTTAATCATATCCATTTCCACCAACAAGATTCTTCAGTAACATAACATTTACGATCAGTAAATGGCAGGAATACCATCAGAACAAACCAAAGCCACAACAACAACAAGGAACCATCATGGAACCACCCAGAATAAATTATTCTAACCCTTACCACCGCAATCCATTGCCTAAACCTAGCCAACCTACCCAGGATGGAATATCCTAATCCTAACCACCCTAACTCCTTACCTAAAATCCAACAATTGGAACCCTCATCCCTAACCTCCTAAAGATTACCCTCCCTCAGGAAGAGCCATCCGGAACCTAGGGTAAGCAGCTTTTTGAATCTCTCCAGCCAGCTGTATATTGTTGGTATATTCTTTTTGTGTGCCTAGGCCTGAAGAAGACCCATTTTAGGGTTGAAACGTTGTCTATAGGCACACTATTTTTGTTTTTATTGCTTTTGTTTTGTTCTCTTTTGGATTTCGTCTGTTGGAAGTGTGATTTGAGTTCATTGTTGTGTGAATAAAATCTTTTTGAAGAGTGAGGAAAGGCTCCATTTGAAGTTTTTTTTTTCTTTTTGGAGAGCTTTGAGAGTCAGACGTAACCAAAGACGGAACCGTGACTGGGACCTGGGTGGCAGGACCTACTGAGGGATGGACCATGCACCTCCTGCTCCCTTTGGGGGACGGGCTCAGTTCCCTCTCCCTAACCCTCCAAAAAACTTTTACAACCTCAAACATTCAGGACCCCGTCGACTGAGGCCTTTTCCTCATCCTTGAAACGCAAGACCCTGGAATTACCCTCTTAACATTGATGATTTAGTGAACTTGACTATTCCTTTCTTTCCCTGCTCTAGTGCACAGTGGGGTGGACTGCTGAGTGACATGCACCGGCCCGTGCCTTACCTTTGGCTCTCCACACCAAACCGTGTGTGTCGTTGGACCACAAGGGGAGAGCCATCGAGATACATTATCAAATCCCTAACCCCATAACCCTAACCCTACAGCTCAATCAATGTTAAACCTAGCCCTAACAACTTATGAACAAAGTAAAAGCAAATAATTCAACACAAGACTAGTTAAAAATGTTTCTCAAAGACTGAAGGTATTTTTCTTCCAGTTCTTGTCCAGCACACAAACCTTTTCTTCAGGTGACGAAGATTCAAGTTTAAACTTCAAACTGGTGATATCAGAGTGCTACACACACACTGTGATCCAGCACAGCTGTATGATGTTTAATAGTGGTGTATGAATCGCGATTCATATGGATCATTAGAATCAAAAGACTCGAGAGACTCGCCGACCAGCAGGCCCAGATGATTCAGTGACTCAACCGAGGCGACTGGATCTTTTCCTCTGTACAGTGAAACGAGACAGATTCAGACTCGGATGGATTTCACAGAGTTGTGTCGACTTCCCGCAGTCAAATGTAAGAAGATAAATACAGCAATAAACAAGATGATAGAAACTTTATTTAAAAACAAACACTTGTTTTATGTAGCTGAGGCTAATATAGCTCATAGGCTAAAAACAACGTACGAGGGGCGTGACGAAATTAATTATTAGCCACACTTTATTAACACAATTAAGTGCTAATAAACTTTAGAGGCTAGGCTAATATAGCCTAAACACTGTGAGAGGAGCATTTGAATAGCAGCATTATGTGTTAGCATAATCAGTCGTCAATAATTATGGAGTTTTTCTATGATGTCATTTACTGTATTTACAGTTGAATGAGTGATGCTGACTGTGAGTTATGAGAATATAATACTTTATTTGTGTCAGTTGAATATAATGCAGCTAAATAAAAACATTGTGAACTACTTACAGCCTCATAATTAATGTTAGAGAAGTTTTAATAAGATGAAAATGTAAAGTTTTATTTCCTGCATCAAAATTTCAAATGCACAAACAGTAGACTGCCCTCCTCGTATAATAGCTCTCAAATTTGAAGTTATTTAGCCTATTTGTAGTCCAAGACAGTGCGGCTTGTGTTTCACTGGTAGAATTTATTCAAAGATTCAAAGAGATTTATTGTCATTGTATTCCTACAACGAAAAATTGTTGGCACTTCTTAAAAACAAAGGTAGAACAGAAGAAAACGAAACAACATTATGTTTATGGACATACTGACTCAAATGACTCAAATGACTCGTAAGATCCGAATCTGTTTAGATGAAAGATTTGAATCCCTAAAAGGATCCGAGTTTGACATCTCTAAAGTTTAACAAGCAAAGAATCAGCATTTGAAGAAATGTAGTATTTTTCAGTAATAAGGAAGTGGGTTAATATTACACAACTAAAAAAACTGGTGGTTTCCCAGAATGCTTTTTAACAATTCCCATTAAAGTCGGGATTGTGTAGACATTGGCAGAAAATTTTTATTTGTTTCACTATGATATGAGTGAAGGGCGGAGGTCCTGCAGCAGTTTGAGTTACTGGTAAAAAAAAAACATCCCACTTCCTGTCAGCTCTGGAACAAACTCACCATTTTCCACCTCAGGATCTTGATCCACTCATCGGCCTCCACACCCGTCTTTGCACAGAGATAAAACGTTCTCTCAGGAAACACCAGGCTGTGGACGCACACAGATATGAAGAGTTACTCAAGGGAACGGAAGGAGAGTTATTAGAAGAGCACATCTGGTCATGTGTATGCAAACTTTGTCATCTGCCTTGTAAAAAGCTCGTTCTGGTTGAACACTAAACGTTACAGCACAGTCTCGTTGCACAACAACTTTTAGAACAACCTGACCTGACAGAAGAATAAATTATTATCTCATATATCATAGTCAGGATATGATTCAGATCAACACATCTGACATCCCTCAAGCCAAAAGAAACAAGGTGCAGTTTATCAAACATCATCGCTGCCAATAAACCCATTGCTTTGTTTGGAAAAGTGCAGATCCTCATACACGGCATCAGAACAAATGATGTTGAATCTCAAAAGGAAACCACGTCTCTTTGATCAATGCTGCTCTGATTTTAGGAGCTACATGGGTAATATTTCAGCCTTTTATTGGTTGATGAGATATGTTTGACGTATGTGTGTTTGTTAAACATTACTTTTGAATGTTGTGTTGACTTCACCAAATATACCCTTTTTATTCTTTTCTTTTGTGTGCATTTTATTTTTGTTTTTTATTAATTAATTTATTTATTATTTATTTAAAGGTTTCAAGGGTTTCAAGTCTGTCTTAAAACCCTGGTCCACATGAGCACTCCTATCATTCCTCTTGTTCATACTGTCCATGCAGCTGATGTGGTTACACCATTATTTTCAGTAATAAAAATGATCAAATTAATGTCTATGTGATACCAAAAAAGTGCCAGGTAGTTAAGAGTACCTAAACCAAGACCAAGTTATGACCAAAACCAGTGTATCGAGACACAGATGAGACCAAGAGTTTGAGGGGTTGAGGTAGGGCGAGACCAGAGTTAAGTAGCCTACTTAGGTAGCTAACATGTAGCTAACATCCCACGCTTGGTCTGTAAATGTAACAACTGAACAGTGTCACTCTTTTCACTATAATTTGTACCAATAATACTAAATTACATAAAAGAGTTAATTGAATGAAACTTATGTAACTTAAAATAAATCCATCATTTTCTGTAACCAGTTCACGGCAGGGCCGGAGCCAATCCCAACTGGCAATTTGGTGACAGGTAGGGTACACCCTGGACAAGTTGCCAACCTATCGCAGGGCACATAGAGACAAACAACCATACACAGTCACATTCACACCTACGGACAGTTTTAGAGTCACCAATGAACTTGTTAAGTTCATGTACTGGACTGTGGGAGGAAGCCGAGTACCCAGAGAGAACCCAGGGGCGGCGAGGTAGAGCGGGTCGTCCACTAATCAGATGATTGGCAGTTTGATCCCCGGCTCCTCCAGTCTGCATGTTGAAGTGTCCTTGGGCAAGATACTGAACCCCAAATTTCTCCCAAAGGCTGCGCCATCGGTGTGTGAATGTGTATGAATGGTTAGCTCCTAAAAAACTGATGAGCAGTTGGCACCTTGCATGGCAGCTAATGCCATCAGTGTATGAATGTGTGTGAATGGGTGAATGAGATATGTCCTGTAAAGCGCTTTGAGTGGTCGGAAGAATATAAGTACAGTCCATTTACCATTTAACCCACAGAGCCTGTGAGTTTAATAATGGGTAAGGCAAGTATACAGTATACCCTATACTCTCCCTATGGACTGAGCTACTGCCCCAGGTACTGTGTGAACTGTATATTGTCTATGGAGTGTGGACTGGTAGCTGGAGAGGTACCAGTTTCACCAAGGCAACAAGCAAGGCAACAAACCCCTAACTGCTCTGAGGGCGCGACTACGTGGCTATCCATCACTCTACATTTGCATGTCAATAAGCCCTGTGTGTGTGTGTGTGTGTGTGTGTCACTGCTGTGGAAAATATCCAATCAGAGTCATGAAATATGGGTTCTAGCATAACATAGCACTGTAATTCATTCACAAATTTGAACCTCCTGGATGAAATAAGATAAGCACTTCCTGTTTGGATCAGTGAGTAACTGTGTCAAAGAAAAGTGAGTTGGTGATTACCTCGATAAAGCCACCACTGCCTTTCAGCTCCTGAGCACTTCTCCTTTCCTCCCCCTCTTTCCTTCTGTTATTTATGTGCCCTGACTTCCTCTTTGTTCAAACAAAACAAATGTCAGATTTTGTTGCCAAGAGGAAGTAGAACTGTAGAACCGTGTCCTGGTCTTGCTTTTTCTTCTTTTGTTGGTGTCAACTGATACATAATTCACACGTTTGGTTTTGGTATTTCTGTCCATATTACATATTCAGAACTTCATCATACCATACATACACTTTGATTCATTTTGTGTGTGCTTGCTCATATTATGTTGTTATAAGTCTTTATTTTTAAAGATACGTGGCTCCAAAATGATATCTGTTGATAAATAAACAATCAAAACCAGGACAGATTCTCTGTAGCATCATAGAAGACAAGAAACAGTAAATATTCACATTTAAAACGTGTAGTTTTTTGTGTTCTGAAATCCCCAAATTTCCCCTGAACATATTGATTGTGTAACACATCATGCTGCTTTCTGCTTTGAAATGCATTTCAGGTTTTAATTTTGGATAAAGGTTGGCTCACTGGCACATTCATACGCTGACGGCATTGGCTGCCATGCAAGGTGCCAACTGCTCATCAGTTTTAGGAGCTAACCATTCATACACATTCAGATATTGATGGCACAGCCTTCGGGAGCAATTTGGGGTTCAGTATCTTACCCATTGTTACCAAGGACACTTCATGCAGACTGGAGGATCATTTGACTAGTGGATTAGTAGCCACAGCCACCCCCAGTGATATGTTTAGTCAGTGATATGGATTGTCAGGAGGCAGGGCTATCTTTTGGGAGTTTTATTATTATTAAGTACTTAGTGTAGTGTGTACTGCAAAGAAGCGTACTAACTAAAGTATCCAAATTGAGAAAGAGCTAAACTTTAAAGCTCACTGTCTATACTTCTTCACATCCCTCGAGCCTTTTGTACATTTTTAAAACATGTTCATCAGGCCATGAATGCCTTCTGGCAGCATCATCCAAAATGTCAACTTCTTGACATAGTAGGTCAATCAAATTAGTCTCTTCTGAAGCTGAAGACCCACTGAAAGCTCCTGAAACCTCCAACATGAAAACCCATCAGAGCAGTCTGCTGTCTGTTACTTCATTTTAAATGGTTCCTATGAGAGGATGAAACAGACTCACCAGAAACAGTTGACTCTGTCTTGAGAGTAGTCAAACTGGACGGCAGAGCAGGCTCTCAGATCCAGGGTTCGAATGGGCTCCACACACTGCAACAGAGACACTCTGCATCTTACGGACACACACTAGAAGCTCAGACCATCTTGCTGTTTGTCTGGAGGCCTCACACTCAAATCAAGAAATGAAGTTCTGAAAGCACGAGGAAAGACTCACCGCTTTGTCTTTGAAGTACTTGAGTTCATATCTGTTGAGTGTGAACCACCTCTGTTTCCAGTTCTGCAAAAATGTTCAGCAGTGGATGTGATTTAAATCTGACCTCATATCACAGGAGGACGACTGAAAACAGTGTGACTCCCTCACACTTCTTACCTTCACAAATGCCCCTTGTTTCACCAGATAGCCTTCCTTGGTGCCCAGCTGAAAAGACATGCTTTGTTTTAGTAGAACAATCAAAATCATTCAACGGTGAGTCAAGATAATAAATAAAAAAGATAATAATTCAGCTTTATTGCAACTTGGAACTGAGGCAAAATATTTGTTTTCTTTGAAGCTTCTTTGAATCAAGTTGGTGGCTCATTTGTCATTGGGTTGTCTCAGTCAGTTCAGTCCAGTCATCACATGGCCTTTGAATATCAGACATCCAATAGAACACTTCCAACTGTGATGGCACAGTGGATTAGAATTCAGCCAATGGAACACTTTCAATTGTGATATCACAGTGGAATAGAATGCAGCCAAGAGAACATACAGGTGGTTATATAAGGGGAGAGTTAGCCTCTGTTCACCCAGAGGCTTCACCAGAGGACTGTTATCAGAAGGTCGTAATCATCAACTGGTAAGAAGGATGTATGGAGATGCAGTAGCCGTAGAGGGTAATAATGACGGGAACAACAAACTGTAGAGTGAAAAGGTCTGCGTATGCAGGAGGAGGTTGGGGTGGATGGATTGGACACAAAAACACAGGACTTTCTTACCCAGAAGACCGCTGTTCATGTCTCATGTGAAACCATGGTCAAGTCAAAAAAGTTACTTAACTTACTGCTTGCTGAACTTACGACCTTTTCTTAAACCTAAACTAAGTAGTTTTGTTGTCTAAACCTGACCACACTGCAACCTCAGTTAGCTTTATTTTGAAAGTGTAACCAGATGTTGCATATTTATTCTTGCTAACGACCATGGGAATGCAAGCGTGTTCATTTATTACTAAAATAATAGATGATTTAGACCTTCTGGCCCATTGGTAAGCCAGAAGGCGTTGGTACCGGAGCGGTTTGCCTTGTCTGAACCAGTGTAATGGTGATATCACTGATAACAGCAGTTCAATGGGCTGATCTGTCTCTGTTCAAAAATGGTCTCTGATAACAGATGTGAATATCCCCCTCCATCTTTCTTGTCCACTGACTCCTGGTCACCTGTGTCGCCAACAACAGATGTTTCTGTTGTATGTGTGGGTGTGGGAGGGTAGATAGTGTACTGTGTGGTTTCTTGTAGGTCATATCTGTGCATGTTCAAAGTCCAAACTTACGTCATGGGAACAAGTGAGCCAACAACTCCATTTGTTGGTGAAAACTTAAAGATGTGGTTGAAAGTTTAGCTTCAGCTTGGGATGCACTACTATCCAAACGGTTAAGTGTGACTAAAAACTGGAAAAATTATGTCAACTATGTCTGAAAGTGAAAAAAAAAAATTAAATGAATAAAGCTAAACTATGAATAATGTAGAAATGGTGGTAAAACTTTATATTGTACCCATGTTTTAATAATACAGAATTACTTGCAAATAAAGTTGAATTTAAATCTCCTGAAGGTTACTTTGGTCACGTCCCATTTATTATTTTGATATAAAGATGTTCACAGGTATGTGCAGTAGGTGTCATACCGATGGGGCAGTCGGCACCAGATCATTCTCTGTCCGGCCCGTCTGTATGGCTGTATGAACTCGCACAGACTCATAGATGGACGGCTCCTCCACTCGCCACGGGTATGGACACTTTAGTACCATGAGGGTTCCTGATTCAGAGGCAAAGGGGAGGTTACAGGTCTGACTGAGAACATACAACATCCAAAAACACAGCAGACAGATGTGGAACTTCTCTTTTGTTGAAATGTAAAATGACAAACAGTGATTTTCCTAATGACGCAGGAAAGTGTTGTAATGTTTCATGTACATTTTGCAACACACACACACACACACACACACACACACACACCCACACACACACACAAGGTGTATTGCAGGTTTTAGGTAATCCTGTAAATACCTCAGCCTGACAACTAGCAACCACACTGAACTGTGGATCGCTCCTGATGAATCTAGATTTTTCAAATACTTTTTTAACCTCAGGTTTGTTTCTGTTTTTTTGTTGAATTATATCCATCGAGTAGAAGTGTGTATTTTTCTGATAAACAGGTGCAGTAAATAATAGTTCAATAGTAATTGAACTATGAACTGAAGTGAAGTATAACCTGCTGGTCCTCCCAGTCAAACCTTCTATACACCATGATAGCAACATCAAAAATGACTCCCTATCTCTCGCCCCTACCAGAAACATGGTGATGATCAATGACCGACTAACATGCTCTGATCACATTGCCTCAGTTGCCCAGCCAGAAAAATTAGACCTTAACTAACTCAACATGCTACCCAACTCCTGATACAGGCTGCGGTCATCTCCAACTAGAATACCTAGCCTGCACAGTGAAAGCTTTTCAGATGATCCAGAATGCAGTGGCATGTCTTGTATTCAATTAACCCCGCTGCTCGTCGAGCTCCATTGGCTACCTGTAGCAGCCTGCATTAAATTCAAATTGCTAATGCGGACTACAAAGTTAGTCTCCTATTCTGCACCCGCCTACTTGAATGCCCTTCTACAGGCACATATTAGCTCCCAACTGCTGTGCCCTGCCAATGAACGATGCCTGTATGCGCAGGGCAATCCAAACTTTTCTTGTCTGTTGTTCCCTGAAATGTGAAGGTGCACTTGTGTATCTCAGCCTGCTGTGTTCCATCGTTCACCATGCTGAGTTACAGCAATGACACACCCTGGTTCTCTACTAAACTCAGCCAGGAAAGATTGCAAAAGGAAGAAGTGTTCAGCAGTAGGAGCAGTGTCAAAATATGGGTTTAGCAAGGCAATGCTCTTTAACTTTAACAGCAGTTCTTAACAGATGACTCTACTTCTGTGTGGAGGGGTCACAACCAACTACAAACCTAAAGTCTCACTTGGACCACTGTAACTATATTCACTCCAGCCTCAGTCGTAAATCAACCTTTCAGCTCCAGCTCATTCATGTTGCTGTCCCTGGGCACTTCCAGTCTTGCATCTTTGCACTGGTTGAGCCTGTCACACAAACTTGTGCTGGAACAAATGATTTCTCGTACAGCCGCAAAGAGGCTCAAAGAAACTGTCACATTCACTACGAAAGTATTAAACCAGGAAGAAAACCTGCTGTTTTACTGTATAAGCTGGTAACACGTGGTATGCTTGTTAGCGAAGATCTGATGTTCTACATACCTGCGTCACTGCCCAGCAGAGGCTGGTTGGCGAAGTGGTTTACGAAGTCTTGAAGGGTTGGAAACTCATTAAACCCAAACGCATAGGTATTGTCTTTGCGCGTCACATGAAAATGTTTGACAGAATCCTTTGCCCTGTGCGTCAAATGAGAGACAACAGTTAACTTTGCAATTTAAAGTCATTCACATGCAAATACAGTAAAGTTATGGGAATTACTCTATTGTCAATGTGAAGATTGGCAGAAAAAAGCAGTTTCCACCATTGCTGTTGGGGTTTGTTCATATTCTACTTCTTATTTACTGCCCCACTGTTTATGTGCTTATTGCATTTTACAAATGAGTGATCATGTTAATTTCTAAGGAGGTACATATCAAATGGAATGAAAATGCAAATGGAGAATAGTCACCCGTGTCTGTTTCTTTCACTTTGAGTGTTATAAACAGACTGACCTGACAGACAGGGCGAAGCAGCCTGGTCCCTCATTACTGTTTCTCAGGAGATAACTTCCATCAGTCCCATTGGACAAGAGAAGGGCTTCTGCAGCATGGCGGGATAGGTCATAGTGGTACCACCTTCAACAATATAATTAACAAATAACTGAGAAGCAATTTTGATTTATTGCATTTCTTTTGGACAAAGAAGAAGAGATTAATCTAAACTGCCGTGTTCAGATTACAGAACGACTGACTGAACAGATTGGAATCAGCATGATGTGTCAAGTAGTGCCTCTGGGCCTTCTCTGTGAGATAAGTACAGTGTTGTTTCAGTATACTGTAGTTCCCAAGCTTTTGTTGCTCTCTCTCTCTCTGTGAAATCCACACCAGTACACATCAATCACTGTGAGATGAGACATGCAGCTCCTGTTTGTACTGTCGCCTAAAACAGTGTTGAAGAACCGACCATCCAGGGGTTTTCAGAGGAAATGGGGATGATTGTTGCTGTTAAACAAACCTCCGACTGTAAGACAGATGCAAAGGAAACCAATAAGGGGATGTGAAAGTTCAGATGTAAAGTGTTTCTGTTTGCACTGTAATGAAGCTCTCACTGGAAAGTGTTAGATCTATAAAAAAACAGTGATGCAGTGTAACCAGGCCTGCCAGTGACTCATATTTAGTAGTAAAAAATCCTGGCTATCGCCAAGCACTTTTGGGAATCCAACTGGGAACAGCAGAGTGGATTCGGGCTATCTCGGGGACAAGAACAAGAAGGTTAGATTAGATTAGATTAGATTAGATTATACTTTATTCATCCCACAACGGGGAAATTCACTTATTACAAGGTAAAAAGTGCACCAGCTGCATGAGGCGGGGAGCCAATGCACACAAAGTTGTGATGTACTAGAGTGAAGATGGTGAAACACTGTTTGCAATGCCAGATAAAACCAGAGGAAATCTGCAAGGTTTTGAATAAAGTTTTTTTTGTACAGTATAGTTTGGTGTAGAGGTATTGTCACCTGAAATAAAGCTAATAAGGAAACAATAAAGGTTATTCATTTAGAACATTATTAGGAACCAGGCAGCTTGAAATTCAAAATAATTTACGCTTGATGTTTCCTGTTCATAGATCAGAGCCTGCATGTCCCAGCTGAACTTGTACTCCTTTTACTTACAAACCTCACAGCTTTTTAGAACCATTCTTACATCACTGTTTCATAACCAAACTATCAAATATGGAACCATACATCCTGAACTTTGTTATGATCAAGTAGTCAATGTTTTGAGTATTCCCAGGAGTTCCAAGAAAAGTCCCCAGAATTGTGTGTGTCTCAAAGTCAGTACTGGCAATGAATGTTATCTGGTGGAACAGGCAATTAATTCTGGCAGTCATCCCAGAACACGATATTGTTGATGCCAAGACCTCTCCAAAAGGGGCTTCCCAGATGTGCTATGAGTGTGTGTACCTATCTGTGTGATTGTGTATCCATGTGTGTGCCTATCCACTATGGATTGATTTGATGAAGACTTTAAAACTAGTTTTGACTTCTTCTATATAAACTTCCAATGAGGAGTATGATATGAGTATGTTATCTTATATGTGAACCACATCTATAAGCATATATATGGACATATACATTGTATACTGTGTGTTGTTGACATATTTTGTCATGATACAGATTTTGTATTCATGACAGTTAGGTAAAAGTGAACAACAGTCTGTAATGTAGGGCTGCAAAGTCACTAGGGCTTTAAAATGGTAGTAAAATTGTAGTTCCACACAAAGATTACACAGAATAACTATCAAGAGATAGTTCAGTGATACAGGAATTTGGAGAATTTTACAGTTTTTGTCACTTTGCCAGAAACTAATAAACGCCTTCAGACAGATCTCTTTTATGTATCTGGTATAATCTGATCTTATGTCAAACAGCTGTATCAGGCTATCTTGGCTCAATTGTTGAGTATCTATGGGTCCTTTACAGAGCGTGCTCTGCATGGAATCTGCTCCCCATCTACGTCAGACAAAAGAAAAACAGATATTCTTTAAAACCAAAAATAATCTCACAAATTATTATTTTGTTGTTGCTGTTTCAAATTCTTTTTGCTTATTTTCGATGTCAGTTGTTGGCGACTCTTTGTTTTTGTTTTTAACTATAACTTATTGTTACTTATTGAATCATTTCACTTATATAGATTTGGCTTATATTGCAGTTTCCTATATTATCTTGTTGTTTTTAGGAAGACCAATGACCACTTTGTGGACGCTAATGGGATTCAAATAAAGAACAAAGAATAATCAAGATCCCATAAACATCCAGGAGTTGATGAATCTAAGCTTCAGTCTTTATGACAAGGAACTTGTCTGTTCATCTTTAATGAGAAACATATTTTAATGCTGTCTGTGTTGTGGGAAAACTTTGGTGGCAGAACAGAACATATGATTTAAATGTTATCTAAATATGTTCATCATAATAATAAGGTATAGTTCTGTAATTATCCGTCTATTATAATTAGACTATCATTGTCGTTATAAATCTGCACAGCAGTCGCGGAATGTATAACACAAAGAATGTATAACCAGGACAGGTTCATGTATGTTCAACAAAGCGCCGTATATGTTTGTGAATAAGCATGAGCAGATGAATAGTATGAGTCGTTCGCGTTATCAGCGAGTTGTTTTGGAGAGCAGAAGAAGAAGAAGAAGACAACGGTACCGGATCCGGTCTTACCCCAAAGTCTCCAGCTCGTCGCTCATGTCTTCTGTGGACGCGTCACTGTAAAAACTCATATCTCCAGGAGGATTCAGACAGCGACCTTCAGAGCTGAGAGTCTGCGGATCATCTGAAGGAGCAGACAGACAGAAGTGAAAGCTGTTAGCCTGACGCCTGACACGCCTATGAGGAACTACACTGTGTGTGTGTGTGTGTGTGTGTGTGTGCGTGCGTGCGTGCGTGCGTGTGTTCAATCCATGCTGATGACCGGTGTGAATTTCTGACATAACAGAGAGAAAAGAAAGAAAAGCTGACTGAATATTAAATATTTAAAATATGAAATATTACTATCTAACGTTTAAACTAGAATATTAAAGAAAATATTCAATATTTTTTGAAAAATCTTTAAAATACACTGTGCATTGTAAAGATGTTCATTCATTTTACTATTTTAATTCCACCACTGCTATTTATGGGGAATGAGACTCCATGACAAGTGAGCAAATTCCTTTGATGAAGGCACTCTGAAAATGATTCTGTAATAATATGATCATATCATCATGATGTCACACAGTGATTAACTCTAACATTGACTAACATGGTTCATCGTTCAGTTGGAGTTCTGTTGGCCTAAAACACTGATCACATTTACACTCAGAGAAGCAGCACACGTGCAGTGTGACATTCAAGATGTAAGTATGTGAATTCATTCAGGTGATTTCATGTGAAAAACTGTTCCATATTAGACACAAATACATCCACCTGAGCTGAGACTTACAGATCCATGATGCATCATCATGTCCTCCATGTTCAGAAGCTCGTTTAGAAATCTGTCTGGGTCTCTTCTGGTTAAATTCAGAGTTAAAGAGACAATATGTAACAGTGCTTGTAACAGTGACATCTAGTGACTAAGATCGGTCAGTCCTCCCTG